>OX352254.1:679713-1247429 GCA_947086465.1 Eupithecia exiguata
TAAGCCTATGTCCTATTCCAGACTATAATCTATCTCTGTGCCAAATTTCATCAGATCCGTTTTGCCGTTCTGGCGTGATAAAGGAACAAACATCCATCTATCCATCCATCCATCTAAACTTTCACGTTTATAATATTAGTGAGATTAATAACAAGAAAAAATAACCACCTCGTGTTGCGGTGGATCACCAGTTTTGAGTTGATTCTTTATTTTACTGCAAACTGGTATGTTATGTATCACGTCATGGCAGGAACGTGTCTTGTCTCGTATTATCATATCATATATCAAATCACTTAATATTTTAATACATTTTACCACTGCTACAAACTTATCTCACTCTCCCAATAAAGTTTGCTGGAAGAGAACTCTTTTTAGGGTTAAGCTCGCATTTGCGATACCTCTCTTGTTTTAAGGTTTACAAATTTGTTTTTATGAGTTTAACAACAATTTAGTAGTCGGTTGAAAAGTTTATTTCCGTAACTAGGTACTTTTCGGAACTTACTGTTTGAAATTTCCAAGTTATTTTGTTTCATAGCAAATCGTAAACTAGTGGACGTCCAGCCGCAAGATGGGCGGACGATATAACAAACGTGGTGGGGCGAACCTGGATAAGATTGGCACAGGACCGTGTGGAGTGGCACAAGAGTTTGGAGGCCTATACCCAGCAGTGGGTGAAGTCAGGTTGTGGATGATGATGATGAAGTGCAATAAATAATTAATATTTTATTTGCGAAATTTTTGATTAATCAATAATTTATATTTTTGTCACTTCTTTCTCTCGTACCAAAATGTTACTTATGAAAACACTGATTAAAACTTTAAATTAACATAAGAACTTATTACTAACTATAAACTATATGTATACAGCGGGGCAATGCAGCTAGCGTCTTAGTCACGCTTCGGACTGGTATTGATATGGATCAGTTGAACTACCTGTAGATTGTTTAACAACAGTCTGCAGTCAGCTCAATTTTTTCAATTGTATATACTAGTTTTAATATAACTCTATTATTTGATTGTAATTTTCTTTACTATTATCTAGTGTGCCACAATAGGCTGTTTTATCGCTAACAGCGATCTCTTGCAGGCAACATTAGGATGGAGGATCGGTACGCAGGTATTACAAATGACGGTGGCGTAACTGATGACACTAATGATGATTAATATATCGCAGTGAAATCACACTAATCAGTAATAACACTAATTTATAAATGCGAAAGATTGGATGGATTGAACGGATCGGGCTGTACTTTTGCAGATAATAATATCAATACTATATACACGTAGTTCTAAGCTTGGATTGAAACATAGGCTACTTTTTATCCCATAAATAAGACCCCGAGTCCATCTGACCACTGTAACGAGCCGTGATCGTGACGTCTCTGATTTGTATGGGATTTACGTAGTTCCCTGTTTTCACGGTAGAGGCGCTGTACCGCGAAACCTGTGGAAAAAGTAATGTCACGAGTCATACTCAACCTAAATTTTTGTATAATTTGTTTAGTAAGTACCAATTTTAATTAGATAATTGACTTGTAAATATGATTTTACCATTAAAATGATTATCCGACTATCAACCTGAACATCTTTTCAAGGTCCAGTGGCCAGATGGACGCAGGTCTCCCGCTGTTTGCTTTTTCGAATGTTCTAAATGCTCTTGACCGCAGATGGCCATGACAGCGTTACCGGATTTTTTATCGCCTTATTGGCTTTTATCTAATGGGGAGTAATGTCCATAATCTCCACGCTGGACATGCGGGTTGGGGATCGCAGTTCGGTGGTAGATCTATTCTGCAAGAGACGCTGCTGCCCGCCCCCCGGTGTATGTCCCTTAATCGCCTCTTACGACACCCACGAGAAGAAGTTGGTGGTGTTCATTCTAAGCCGGGTACCACAAGACTACTCGTCTTGATACTTGGTATCGTCAAATGGACCCTCGACTACGATTCGGGGCTCAGTTCCCATGGGATAAAAATAGCCTTAAAACGTTTTCAGAAACAAGGCATGCAAAGCCGCGGGGAGAAACTAGTGAGGCATAATATGAAGTTATTATTAGACATTTATACTATACAAATTTTTCCTGTTTTAAAAAACTATAAACCGACTTCAAATTTCTTCACATGAGGTGGTTGCTAGAGTGGTTTTTTAAGTTTTACGGGATAAATATACTAATCCTTCTGGAATTAAATGTATATGAGACTACCTCGGGATTATTCGCTATACAATAGTGAAAGAATTATCAAAATCGGACTACTTTGTAAAAACTGTATACAAAGTTATGCGTGGTCTAACATAAAATATACGAGTTGACTTCGTTTTTTCGTCGGTTGATAAAAACTTATTGCTTCTTTTGATTTCATAATCACTTGCGAGGCTATACGTTACAAAGCTGAGCTTGCAAATTTGCTTTGTGACAAACAATAGTAGATGCTTGCACATTTGTAAAACGATTCAAACATGGTAACCTATCTTTTTCTTTTGCATTAGATTTTTACATTATTTCCGAAAGACAACACTTCTATCAGAATATACTATACCTACACAGTTTCGCAACGAGTGATTCTTTATTATTTCTTTATAATTTTTACAAATTTTGTCAAATGGAATTTATTATTAAATATAAAATAAAGTGTTATTGATATTCTCTTAACTTTTTCATGTGTTGGCTTGTTGTAGGGTAATGTTTGTACCAAATTAGCATTAATATTAGATAATAAATCAGTTAGTTTGCTTTTCTTACCTGTTTACTGATATATATAACTATGTACTATATGTGTGTTGCTATACATATAATTATAGACTTAGATACCTTGTAGTTCCGTTGCCTAAATCCGTCGAGTGAATACCTGGTGACCTGTAATACAGGTTCTTCGAACCTACTCCAGGCACCAGTCTTCACAAAACAGGTTTTGCCAACCTATTATAGTACCTAATTAATCTTGTATCTATACTAATGGTCAAACCTTTTGTGAAGATAAATAAATAAACTTTTTATTATTATTATTATTATTATTATGCGTCGTCATATAATAATAGTCAGCTAAAGCCGTGTTTTCTTGCAGCTATAGCATTCAAAAAGGTCAAATCCTGTATTATCGAGTAAAGATCGAAGATGGTAGACAACGCAATAGAAACTTAGGGGAAATAATAACATATGGTACTCGATAAATAATCATTAATTTAGAACTCTGTTTCGAAGAGTAAGCACAAAAACCTTATCTTAGGCTACACGCAAATAAAAATGAATTATATTTGGTCAGCTCAGAAAATATTAGTACAAAACAACTCGATTTTAAAAGTTAAACGTACTATTTCATCTCTATATTAATAAGATTGTGTTATTATTATTTAATAACACAAATAATAACACACGACACACAATCTGTGACACCACCCAAAGGTTAGCAGGTAGAGAATTCTCGCCTCCGTACAACCAAGGGGGTAACCAAATTTCGTGAACCCTATAAGCATGAACCTAAACCTTTTTATTAAGAATATGAACGAGTTAACAACATAGGTTATAGTAAGTTGAAGAAATGTATCTATAAATATAATATTATATGAATTGACGTCAATTGGGTTACGTTATATTAAAAACTAGCAACGCCTCGCGGTTTCACCCGCGTAGTTCCCGTTCCCGTAGGAATTTCGGGATAAAAAGTAGCCTATGTCCTATTCCAGACTATAATCTATCCCTGTGCAAAATTTTATACAGATCCGTTGAGCCGTTCTGGCGTGATTGAGTAACAAACATCCATCCATCTATCCATCCATCCACACTTTCACATTTATAATATTAGTGAGATAGTGAGATATGAACGGATTAACAACATAGGTTATAGTAAGTTGAAGAAATGTCGTCAATTGGGTTACGTTATATTAAAAATAGCTTTTGCGCGCGGCGCCGCACGCATTTTGCCGGAATAAAAAGTAGCATTATGTCCATTCCCGTATACCGTCTACCTTCCTAGCAAATTTCATTAGGATCCGCTCAGCCGTTCAGGCGTGAAAAGTAATAGATAGAGATTTAATTTCGAATTTATAAAACTAGTTTCAGCCCGCGGCTTCGTTCGCGTCGTTTCTATGGAAACGTTCAAAGGTTATTTAGATCCCATGGGAAGTGATTCATGAAAAAATAGCAGCCTATGTTTTATTCCAGGCTTAGAACTACCTGTATGCAAAATTTCAACTCGATCCGTTTAGTAGTTTTTGCCTAAAGTGGTAACAAGCATCCACACATCCAAACTTTCGAATTTATAATTTTAGTGTGAAGTGAGCTTAGTATGGATAACCTCCAAGTTATCCTGCATCTCCTTGCTGAGACTCCGAACGTTCTCCAGCTCCTGAAGCTGCTTCTCCGTCGGTTTCCCGTAGACATCGATCTCGATTCTCTCCCCCCTCTTCTGAGCCTCGACCCATTTCTCCATGTTCTCCCTCGTGAGGGACTCCTGGCGGGTGGAGTCTTGGAACACGCTGCTCATGATCTGGTGGTAATGAAAGATGACTCATAAAGGCACTAGGACGAAAGCACATACAAGAAGACAGACTAACAGAACATTGAACTTGGAAGTAATTTTTTTTTGTGATTTATTAGTAAAATGACATAATTTTAAATGTTTTTTATCTTTTAAAATTGTTAAATATCTGCCTTGTTTAAAAACCTATGTTATAAATCTAAACTATCTAAACTAATATTATAAAGAGGAAAGATTTGTTTGTTTGAATTGAATAGGCTCCGAAACTACTGGACCGATTTGAAAAATTCTTACACCATTAGAATCCTACAGTATCCCTAATGAACATAGGCAATTGAATACCGAAGCGAAGCCGATAAAGGTAAATAAAATTAATACAAATTGAGACCACCGATGCAAACTGTATTTATTTCTTTGTTCCTTCTCCTTCTAATATTAATACTAGCTTCTGCCAGCGGCTTCGAACGCGCTTTTCAAGTAGCCCATATGTCCAACCCCGGGATATTGTTTACTTCCCTTCAAAATTTACTCAAGATCCGTTCATCCGTTTTGGTGTGAAACAGTAATAGATGGAGTTACTATCCAATTTTTTTTTTAAATTAGTATGGAGTTTGGATGATTCACGCCTAAACGACTGAATGTATCTTAATGAATTTTGCATCCCAGGTAGTAAATTTATTTCAATTCATTTTAATTTTTGAGATTTGATTACTTTCGCTTTCATTAAAATATGATTTTGTTTTTTGAAAAACTAAAACGGTGCAAACTTAACTATTTCTTATCCAATTACGTATGCAAAATTTAATCTAAATCGGGGACGAAGTTTCAAATGACTCGAAAAGTACGTTTGTATGGGAGCTTAGAGGATTATTATGGGGATTTTCACTTTTCAACACTGCATTCTCAAGGCTGCTGCTTTATGTACCCAAATCTCACGTAAATATCCTTTTTAGTAGCATTAATTATCCAGCATTATTTATTTATTTAATAAGGAATAAAATAAAATTACAGCACTTAGTAGGTACGTAGTTACCTGGAAGTTACGGCCTGAGTTGCCTGGAAGAGATCGCTTCTTAGCGATAAGGCCGCCCATTGTACTTATCTTATGTGATGTCTCTTTGTTATGATATTTTATGGTGTAGCATTTTTGTATCGTATTGTATTGTAGTTACAATTTTGGATAAAACGAAAGATCTTTAAAAATATCCTTAAAAATAGCCGAGAGGCTTTTTAGGGTTAACAAGCTGTCAAGCAAGAAAACTGGTGGCGTCTTAAGGCTTATGTTATTCATTATCAAAAAGAGATGGTGGCCAAACGCTTGATCATCAATAATTAAAAAAAATAGGGAAATACAAAAACATACTTTTGTATTTCCCTATTTTTTTTTGTGGTGTCGAAGCGTTTGGTCATCGTCTCACTTGAATAAGTGACGATGAGATCTAAGATGGAGCACACTTTCCCAGAACGAACTTAAGTACAATATTCACCCTGTATTTAAAGACTCCAAGATTGTACGCTAACGGGAAAACAGACGCTGGAAGCTTATTCCACTCTATGGTCGTGCTTATTATAAATGTAGAGCAGAATTTTTTGGTTCGACACTCAGGTATATCGCCCAGTGGTATTTTTTTTATTGTTTTGTAGGACATGTATGCTATGAATAAATTCTTTATTCCTGTTACACTTGGTTCCACCCACCAACAGTTTATTCCAAACACCCTGTATATAGAAGCTTCATTATTCCCGATATTTTTCGAAACAACAGATTCGCATAACTAATTTTAAAAAGAAACATAGCAAAATATAAGGATGAAAATATTTAGTAACAATTCCGCGAAATAACCTTCTCCGATAAGTTCTAACAAAATGTAGTCTGCGTTGTAGAAGAAAAACGACGCCAACTAGAAAATGAAAAAATGCCTATCAAAGCAAGACGTCAACTAGTTTCGTCTCTCCACGAGACATCATCAAGACACCACAATACTCGACTTTAACACTGAGAGCGCCAAGCAACAACGGCAGAGTCCCACCAGAGATGTTGCCACTCCGAGCTCCGCGCGCCAAGAAACATAGGCTATAAATATTGGATTATTACATTCACTCAAAGAACAATTGGGTAGTAGGTAATCCCGTCTGTCGTGGTCTACCAAAAAAAATAATGCTACGGAACCCTTTAATAATATTGTCCTACACGCTCATGATGACATTGTTTTCAAGTAATACGAATTTAAATTCCGGAAATCAAGAAGTATGAATGCGGAAAGAATACTGGTTTTAGTGAAACTGCGACATAAAAATCATGATTTTTGTATCACTATTAATGAACTTTTTCGACATTATCATCATCAATTCATTATGACTTCCTAGTCTAGGTTATAAATAAATAATGCCGGACAGTTTACTCCGCATCGCCGAGCCCCAAGCTAAGCAGAGCTTTTGATACCCGTATCATATTAGATAACTGATAAACTTAAAAGGCACTATATTTATATAGATATTTTTTACCATACATAGAAAACACCCAGAACGCCAGAAACAAATTTTAATATCTGTAGATAGTACAAACTTTAGTTCTGAGGCGGGAATCAAATCCGCAACCTCCTTCGTCGCAGGCGGACGTTCTCCTGCTTAGCTAAGATTCCTTCTGGTTCCCGGGGAGTGGAATTCTTATCATTTTTTATCTTCTCGGACTATCAAGCTTCCCGCTTAGTTTTTAGGGGTCCGTACCCAAAGGGTAAAACGTCTGTCACCAGGCTGTATCTAATGAACCGCGATAGTTAGACAGTTGAAATTTTCACAGATAATGTATTTCTGTTGCCGCTATAAAACACTACAAAACCGAATAGAATAAATATTTAAAGTGGCTCACATACAACAAACGTGATTTTTTTACCGTTTTTAAAGATATAAATATATAGTTTTTATAGATAGAATAGTACGGAACCCTTTTCTTTTGTTTTTATTTTGCGTGTTTTGGCCACCGTCCGATTACGGTCTATGTTTGTCGTCGTCCAAGATGCCACCTACATCTTAGCCAAACTCGATGTAGAATTTTGTAAAAAAAACGCCTATTCTTAAGCTAAATTCACTTTGTGCCCGCATTTTTTTATAGGCAATTTACATTACTTGTCGATTTCAGATCCTTCCTTCAATAAATAATTATTCCTTACAATTATATCTGAAACTCGACGCCAAGTTAAACTTACTTGAAGTTTAAATTATTTGTGTCGTGGTTTGGTTACAAACATTCCGCGAGGAGTTTGGCTAAGGTATAGTCAAATACCACTCAACTCTATTTGTAAGTCAAATATCAAAGTGCATTTCCTTTAGACCTCAAATGACTCTTGGACACGTCACAAATTTCAATTGACAATTAGACATGCATAACAATAAATTAATAAGAATAAAGATCTTGCCTTGCACAAGCCTGTCTCGAATGAGTGCTACGGAACCCTTGTAACAATTTTAGAAGGACTCGCACATAGCAAAAAATAAAGCAGTGATCTATTTAACTGCCGCCGCCGCGCGCCGGCTGTAAGCAAGGAGTGAGGGTTCGAACCCCGTCAGAAGCCAAACTTTTTGTGGACATTTTTTAGTATAAATAGATTCAGGTGTTACTTTTCGGAGATCCATTCCAAAATATAAGGATTAAAATATTTCGTAACAATAAAATTTCACTTGGCGCGCGGAGCTCGGAGTCGCAATATCTCTGGTGGGACTCTGTCGTTGTTGCTTGCCGCTCTGTGTCAGGGTCGAGTATTGTGGTGTCCTGATGATGTCTCGTGGAGAGACGAAACTAGTTGACGTCTTGCTTTGATAGATCTTTTAATTTTGTAGTTGTTGTGGTTTTTCTTCTACAACGCGGACTACATTTTGTTAGAACTTATCGGAGAAGGTTATACGCGGAATTGTTACTAAATATCCTAGTATTTAACATGTTTTTATGTAAAAAAACTAAATGATTACCTTCTATAAACGTCCAATACCAAGACCCACTGAAAACAAACTGAAGTCACTGAATAAAGACGTCAGTAAAGTTATTTATTTATGTATTTGTTTGACATTTGACTTGACAGAATTCATTACATTATTGCATTTCCATACAAAGGGAATTAAAATTACATTGACTTTGATTCCGTACGGTTTGATAATGGCCGATTTCTCTGGAATTCATGATAAATAATGCATTTTACTGACGGAAAGTTATTTTAACTAGCCTTAACGGATGCGGCGTTAGAATCGACCCCTATAACTCAGCTTCGTTTCTACCCAGAACTCCAGGAACAATATCTGGAGATAATATATCCTGAGCCGTGTGGTGCCCGAAATCGAATCCCGTGGTTTTTAACCACTCGAGATCTAGTCCTAGTTTGACAAGCAAACACGCTAGGTTCGCATCTTAAGCTATAGTTTAAGGATTAGGCGGAGAGATACCTAATTTAAAAAGTACATGAGTCATACATTTAAAAAATGGTTTTTCCTCCTCCTTAGAAAATGTTCTACATTGACTGGACTAATATTGTAACAATTCGTGTTCAGCGACTTTCCTTCTCTTGTGTCTTACCTTATGCCAATAGCGTGCTATGCTGTGATAAATATATATTTATCTACGTAATATTGGGTACATAGGTCAAGAATGGCCTTCGACTAGCATCAAAGTCGATTATTATTGTAAACTCTAGGAAGTATGACGCAGATACACTTACTTGCATTTTAATGGTGTGATTATAATAATACTTAGTTCAGTTTCAATGTTGCCGAAGTCATCACGAGAATTTATACGCTAAGGTAGATGCGTAAAGACAGGCTGTTATGTCAAGTCAAAACTGTAATTTTTGGTAATTGGTCTTTCTTATGCCAGTTGTCCCTCTTAAAATTCTCGCGTGATTCGTCGCAGTTTGGCGCAAGATTAATGTTATTTGTGGTTTTGGTTTTTCTGCTTTCCACAAGCAATAAAATTAGCGGAAAACTAATTTACCGCAAATCAAACTATTCGATTCACTGGTAATTTTGGAGCATTTGGGAAAATACGAGATTTTGTGCTAAAATTCAACATTTTCCCAAATGGTCCCAAAATAAATCAAAGTTGGTTTTATTACGACTTCATAGAAAATGGTTTACAATTTGCGGCAAACTACGTTTTCGTTAGTTTATTACCTACATGTGGAAAGCCGAAAAAAAAATCCCCAAAAAAAAATAGGTGTCTGTAATGTAGAAAAAAGTATAGAATTGCCCCTCAGAATTTCCACTTTTCCCCCCTAAGATAATTTCTGTGGGAAACTGGAATAAGTCTGTCAATGTCGCATCCGGCCTGCGTGACCCCTGCGGATCTCACCGCAGAGGTTGGACAGCGAGTGTGTTTATAATCGTTGAGCATAATTTGCACACACACTTATACACTAAACTAATGTTCTGCGCTCATAACTAGTCTCTGCTAAGACCGCCCGCGCGCTGTGGCCGAAATTCGGTAAGGAAGGACATCATTGTCATCATTAACTTCAAGCTCTGCTTAGCTTGGGGCTAGATAATGCTGTGTGAATGGTCCAGCATTATTTATTATTGACTAGCAGTCCGCCCCGGCTTTGCACGAGTATATTCTATAGCCTTTGTTCATCAGAGATAATGTAGGATTCTAATGGTGAAATATTTTTTCAAATCGGTTCGGTAGTTTCGGAGCTTCAATACAAACAAACAAAGAAATCTTTCCTCTTTATAATATTAGTATTATAGATATAGATTAATGATCTTTTATTGCTCGTGAGTGTATCTATACAAATCATCTAACGACATTATAACTACTTCTGTCCACATTTTATGTTATCTATTAATATCTAAATAAGTGTAGGTATTTGGTTAGATGAGACAAGTGACGACTTTTTTAGGATTCCGTACTAAAAGGGTAAAAACGGGACCCTATTACTAAGACTTCGCTGTACGTCTGTCCGTCTGTCACCAGTAAAATGTTTGTCACCTACCCTGTCACCAAAAAACTGATTTTCCCCACTAGCCAATTAAATAAGATTCTAGATAGAATAATAATAAAATGATTGTGAAGAAGAACCAACTATTATCACTTCGAAGCCACTATGCCACAACAGCTTCCATACTAATATCACTAATAATATAGATTCGAAAATGACTCTACCCTGTCCGTGTGTCTGTCTGTTACCTTTTCACGGCTAAACGGCTGAACCGATCTTAATGAAATTTTGCACGAAGGTAGACGGTATTCCAGGGATGGGTATAGGCTACTTTTTATACCGGTAAAGTGCATGCAAAACTGCGGGCGGAAGCTAGTAGCACATAACAAAGAACTCATAAAGTCTCTCTGCACGTAAAACTAACATAACGACGTATAGGCACTCGGACTACAAATGGTTTATTATTTACAATGAATGTATTATATTTCTTATATTTTTATCTACCTACACACTTGCATTATTTTCCTTGACTTGTTACAAATTCGTTCAAAGCGCGATTCGTCCATCACGTTTTTTGACTAACTCACTTTTCGTCGAACTAGCCACAACAATGACTGCTTGTTTCAACAAGATAAAGTTAAAAACTACAACCCGACTACGTGAAAGTTATAAAAGTTTGAAACATTTACGTTGACAAAATAGAATGACATATCGGTCATATTTGATAGGCATAGAGTTGAAAATGAAAATAGGTCGTAGGTATTGTAATTTTTCTCTACGGGGCCTGCAGCCTGCGGCTACCTAAACTTTAATAGGCGTTTTGAAGGCTTATTCGGGGTCGGAGCCCTAAATCCTATAGCCTATAACCATCGGGGTATTGAGACGAATCAATCGATACATAATTTGTTGAAATCGAACCAGTAGTTTCAGCGCTACGTGGGAACAAAGAAATCGGCCACATACATACAAACATACAAACATAGGGTGCTAACCTCATAACCCTGGACCCTGGACTACCAACAGGGGAGGGTTATGAGGTTAGCACCCTATGTTTGTATGTTTGTATATTTGTATGTTTGTATGTTTGTATGTATGTGGCCGATTTCTTTGTTCCCACGTAGCGCTGAAACTACTGGTTCGATTTCAACAAATTATGTATCGATTGATTCGTCTCAATACCCCGATGGTTATAGGCTATAGGATTTAGGGCTCCGACCCCGAATAAGCCTTCAAAACGCCTATTAAAGTTTAGGTAGCCGCAGGCTGCAGGCCCCGTAGAGAAAAATTACAATACCTACGACCTATTTTCATTTTCAACTCTATGCCTATCAAATATGACCGATATGTCATTCTATTTTGTCAACGTAAATGTTTCAAACTTTTATAACTTTCACGTAGTCGGGTTGTAGTTTTTAACTTTATCTTGTTGAAGACTCTAGGAATGTAAGCTAACGGGAAAACAAGACGCTGAAAGATCATTCCTCTCATTGGCATACAATATATGGCCAGCGCTAAAGTAATTTTTTTTTTTATTCGGCGCCGACACAAAAAGGTTTGTTATAAGTTTGACGGGTGGATCTATCTGTGGGTTGTTGCGGCATCATAGCTCCCAAACGGATGATTTAGATTGTTTATTTGTCAAAAGAAGACTTGATCGAGTGTTCTAAGCGTTTGTTAAAATACCACTATCTACCCGTGCGAAGCCGGAGCGGGCCGCTAGTCACCAATTTTTTACCTGCAAGGATCAAAACGGCTAAAGCGATATTGATAAATTAAATGAATACGTATCACAATATTGGCCGGCTATTATAAATATAGGAAGTATAATATGCTTCCTAGCTACATTATGTAGGCCTTCGGCCGTCATTTGGCGAATAAAAGTGAAACGGCGGATAGAGACGGCGCGGGTTTGTTCTTAGTTGGTTAGTATTATTCTTGTAAAAAAAATCCTTTGATCGCATTTAATTGTTTGTCATGTCGAAAGTAACTCTGTCTGTCTGTCTGTCTGTCACCTTTTCACGCCTAAACGGCTAAACGGATCGTAGTGAAATTTAGATCATTGTAACAGCACAAAAAGTTGTGTAAAAACCTATCGATGATAAACACTTTGAGGTCAACTTCCTTATAATGACGGCTTGTTTGCAAGATAATAACCAATACCTTTACTATAGTAGATGGAAGAATACAACCAAAAAAAACGTCGAAATCGTCTAAAATGCTGAAAAAAATCATACACACAACTCAACATAGAAATTCATCCTCCTTTTTTCGAAGTCGTTTAAAAATTCAATCCTTTTTGCTATTCGTGGTGTCTTCCTCCCATTTTAAGCATTATACAAACTTACTAGTGGTTTATTTTTCGCTTCTTCCACTGGACAAAAAATTGAAGCGAAAAAAATCAATAACATTTTGTTTCTTATTTGATAATAATTACTATTTATTAAGGTGTTTATGTATAAAATTTGACTTGTCTAAGTGCTTATTTTGTAAGCCTAAAGAAATAAAGTTATTGTTTTTTTTAACTTTTTTGACTTCGCGTCGTCGGTGGGAGGTTTACGTCCAGCAGTGGACTTACACAGGCTGATCATGATGATGATGATGTTTAACGATATATTTGCAGATAATTCAACCGTAGGTATGAACCTTAAACTGGTCAGAAGGGGTCAAACCAGTTCTGCATTAATGTAAGGGCAATAACCCAGACCTTGGATTAAGTAAATGTAATCTACGGATTGTCTGTGGTAGGTATCGAATTTCGATTTAATTTTATTATAAAAACATTAAATTTTATTCTGGAACAAATTTAAAGGTACCTTTACACATTATTAAATAAAAGCGTATCACAGACGACAAAGATGCTATAATGTTTCATCTTAAGATGAAATATAGCTTGTTGCTATATCAATTATCTACTATGAGCAATCACACACGGTTAATAAACATATATTTTCATATCAAATCAAATACCTATCAATAACATTTAGTTCTTTTAGGCTTACAAAATAAGCACTTAGACAAGTCATATTATTTTTATACTATGAACAGATTTATAAAAATAAGAAACAAGGTGTTATTGATTTTGTCCACTCCAATTTTTTGTCAATGAAATTTTTTGAAAATGAACTACTAGTAAGTATCACTTCATCAAATTAATACATTAAGATTTGCTTATCATATTACGGTATCTTAAGATACTGAGCGATAGGGCGACTTCATCATAAGGCGGTACATCGTCTCAAACTAGCGCCGCCACCTATGTTATTTTATTATTACGTTGAAAAAAGGAAATTTCATAAATCCATCGTACAGTTTGTGATACCTATTATAAGCTTGTTTTTAATGCCTCTGTAATAGTTTTACTCTATTTAGTTTAGCTAGAAAATCCACAATAGATAGTGGTGGCCACCAAGGGCAACTTCGATGCTCTACCTAAACTAAATAGTAATCTCACTAATATTATAATAAATAAATAAAAAGTAACTGCCTAAACTAAGAAGTAATAAAACGAAGTCATTAAAAAAGCTTAGGATACTTTTTATTCCAAAAAACGCGTGCGAAGTCGCGTGTGTAAGCTAGTCGACACTCATATTAAAAAGAGGAAAGATTTGTATTTATGTATGTAACGAATAAACTTTAAAACTTCTGGACCGATTTCAAAAATTCTTTCACCATTAAAAAGCTTACTTTTCAGGAAATGACATAGGCTATGTTTTATCCCGGAATTCCCACGGGAACGGGAACTACGCTGGTGAAACCACGAAGCGCCGTAAATAGTTAAATATTATATGTAGCTCACAAATCGGATATCTCTTTTCCGGATAAACTAAAACCTTACCCTTTACATTTCGACGTCAAACGTTAATAAAAGTGACCAAGAACTATCTACCTTTTTACATTGTAAATTTATTTACAATTTGAAGGTCAATATCAAGTTAATTATGTCCTTTGTTTGTATCTGTAACTACTTAACAATTCAAAACTAGATGACATTTCGCTAAATGAGAATTAAGGCCGTTCTGATTAAATAATAAATTAATTAATTAATCAAGGCCAGATTTCACCAAAATACCTAGTACCTTCAATAATGAATCGTGGCCGTGCGGCCGTGGCGTGGCCGTCGTCGTTGTAAGAAGAATCTGTCGCTCAGCTCGTGAATTTCATTAGAGCTAACTAAGGTCCTATTCACGGTTGCAATTGAATGTGATAGATAAACTCAGTTTAGCGCTTTATAGGAGATAGGCACATTTTACCGATATAAATGGTAAAAGTTATTTGTCAAACAAGAGTGCAAAGTTGCTTTTTAACCGCGTAACCGAGCAAGCGATGTATTCCAAAATTGAATAACGATCGCAGCGAGTGATTCAAAAATTAGAATTCAGAGCGTTAGCGAGGGAATCAAAAGAGCACGAGGTAAAAAATCTTTGCACTCGAGTGCAACACGTAACTTTTCATCTCACCTCAGCGAGGAAAGAGTATTTTTGCTCTTCGATTTCTGAGTGTAAAAGCATAAGGTGTAAGGTCTTACACCCTTTAAAATGATAAGATGTTGTTGTTTGATATAAGAAGGATTTTATTCCGAAACATTACGAGCTAATGATGATAATGATAATGAGACACGCGCCCGGTCTGAGAGGCTAACATCAACTGATGAGAGCGCGCGCGTTGATCGCTACAATGAGGTAAAAATGACGCTAGAGAATAGTGCGGTTTCACCGTACACTTGGAATTACATTTCATAGATAAGTTTTTTTACGTGATTAACTTAAATTAGAACATAGCAGGCGGTGAGCTACTACATATTAATCTGTGTAATTTTCGACACAATCGTTCTGTATCGAATTATCAGACATTTCAACTCTACTGATATGTTTTCTTCGCGATATGGCCGGCCCACTGTCATTTAGCTTACTAACTCTAAGAGCTATGTTTTATTAGGATATTAGGTATCTTTATTTTATAAATCATTGTACTTATACAAGTTGATGTACCTGCTAAGTATTGCTCATGACTTGCTTTTAAAAAGCATGCAATTAAGTACCTAAGTTCATTAAGTCATAAAAACTCATCCATTTAGCTAATTACACAATTTCTTTTTTAATAGTAATTTAATGATTTAGATTTATTTAGTATCTATTTATCTTGAGATAGGAGCGCTTTGAATTCCTTTCCAACTCTCACTCTCTCTCTCTTTGCGTTCCTCTGAAACCTTCACCTTAGACGTCCCTGCCCACACTACCACTTTCTACGACAAATCTTTCACTGTACAAGCGACCCGTCTATGGAATGCTCTGCCCCTGGACATCAGACGTGATAAATCACTTCCTATCTTTGAATAATAAAACGTCAAGTGCGAGTCGGCCTCGCGCAACAAGGGTTCTGTAACTAAACATTACATTAATTATATATAATTATAAGACCTTGTTTCTCGCCAAATACCATGATTCTAGCTCAACGGGAAGTATATATAAGTTATAAGTTTTGGTTCATGGCGAGACTCAAAAATATGTTTTTTTTGTGATTAGACTACAATATTCCGGTTTTCGGATTTTTTCCATCACTTGTGCTTCAAGACCTAACTTCTTGCCAATTTTCATGACTTTCATTGATGCATATGATTCCCTCGGAAAATTCAAAAAAATTAATCGTAAACGGCTGTAACTTTTGGTTGCGTTGATTTAGTAGTTATATTTATATTGCGGCTCCAAGAAGTTACACACTTGAGTATACGATGTGAATTTCAACTCGATACCTCCACGCGTTTTTGAGAAAGAGGATTGACAGACGGACAAACGGACAACAAAGTGATCCTATTAAAGGTTCCTTTATTTTTCTGAGGTACGGAACCCTAAAAAACTGCTTCATAGCATTATACATATCGTTGTTTAGTCAACTCATCCCGTAGGATGAGTTTAGAGCGGGACCAGTTAACCAAAGAGCCGTTAAAATAAGACAAACCTATTTTTATGTTTATTTATAATGTTTGTATGTTATGTATGTGTTATGTGTACAAATCTCTGTTGGCAGTGTTCGACCGGAACCATCGGAACCTGATCTAATTACAATTTCTAATTTTGTTCTTTAGGACGTTTCGAAGGTCATTACGTATTTCGCAGCCTTGCCTGTGTGGAATATTCTGCGAGGCTTTATTTATGCAAATACACTTGGAGACCTTAGTATTGGGTGAAGGTCCGCATGCGATGCAGGAGGTTGCGGGTTCGATTCCCACCTCGTGACAACTGTTTGTAAGATCTGTAGGTATTCTAGTTTCTTGTGTTCTGAGTATAATAAGGTTTAAATTAAGGTTTTAATAAGCACCTATGGTTCCTACTTTTATATAATCCACCTATAATATTCCTCCTATGATTTTCCGTACACTTTGGTTGAAAGCCATTTCTGTATCATGTTTTTAAACGGTACGTTTGACATAGTATATTCTAATTAATTAATTAATATTTATTATGGTACGTTTGACATTACCAAGTGTTCCAATGTGTGTTCGTATGGTTTAATAAATGAACTGAACTGAAAGAAATTTTTAAGCTTTAAGCGATAAGGCCGCCAATTCCATTGCCTTTCTATAGCATAAGTTTGTAATGTACAATTTGTTTCATGACCCAAGACTACTGAATGTCTTGGGTCATGAAACAAAGCATTATATATCTATCTAAATTAATACAATGATGATCTAAAAAAAAATTCTTTTGAAAATAATTGCGTTAGATCAAAGAAAGAATAATCATATGCCGATTCTCTGAATAGTAAATAAATATTACACAAGCGAAAGTTTGGATTTTTAGATGTTTATTACCTCTTCACGCCAAAAGTACTGAACGGATCTGGCTGAAATTTTTCATAAAGGTAGTTCTAGGCCTGGAATAAAACACAGGCTGATTTATCCCATAAATCGGTTCCTATGAGATAGAAAGAACCTGAAACGACCGCGAATTGCTGGACATCTTTTGGTCATTTAGTGTTTCAGGATATTACCTAGATCAGTGCAACTTACTGGGAGAGATCGCTTTACAGCGAAGACCGCCAATATTGTTCAAATACGACAAATTCAATTCAGTATTAACTATCTAATGTTTAATAAATATTATTTTAGATTTAAACTTAGTAATCGACATACCTGTTCAGGAAGCAGCCAAATATCACTTTTTTATATAGATAAAACTGTCCGCACGTCTGTCCTTAGCTGATGACACAATGCAACTGAGACTATTGTATACAATATTTTGTAAAAGAATTATCGTAAAATGTTCAGGGGCGCGCAACCTTTTAGGACAAAATGTAATAGTTTATTTTCCCAATAAGTGTTCTCTTAAAATGGTAATTTAAATAGTGTTTAAGGTTCCGTAACGAAAGGGTAAAACGTGACCCTATTAATAAGACTCCGCTGTCCGTCTGTCACCATGAAGCCACCAGCCGCTGTATCTCATGAACCGTTATAGTAGTTAGACAGTTGAAATTTTCACAGATGATGTATTTCTGTTGCCGCTATAGCAACAAAATACTTAAAAACAGAATAAAATAAATATTTTACGGGGCAACAAACGTGCATTTTGTGCTCGTTTTTGCTAGATATTGTTAACGGCATTAGGTAGACGGTTGAAACATTCACATTTATTCACTTTAAAAATGAATAATTAAATTAAAATAAAACAAATATTTAAGGGGGCTCCCATACACCAAACGTGATTTTTTGTCGTTTTTATAGATAATGGTACGGAACCCTTCGTGCGCGAGTCCGAGTCGCACTTGGCCGGTTTTATTTTATGGAGACGAAGGTTACGGGCGTATAACAACAGCGGATTGAATCACTTGTATGAGCTACAACAATAAATATTTGTCACATATTAAGTGTTATATTTTCTAAGTATGGTTTTATGTACTTAACTTACTTAAGTAAGTATTTGTGAAGTTCCAGCCATCATTATATGCTTATTTTGTCACAAGTTTATTTATGATTAGATTTTATCTTCGTTTATTCATTGGTTTTATATCTTTATGTTTGTTGCTTATATTGCCTGGAAGATATCGCTTTTAAGGAGGCATCCATTAATTACGTGAGGCGTTAAGGGGGGAGAGCGGGGGTCTCGGCAAATATCACGTAATTTTTTCCACGAATTTTAGCAGTTCCTACTAAAGGTTGTTAGTTTCGTGTTGGCGCGGCATTCAATTTTAGATAATCGTTAACCATTTGCGGCGAATTACTTTTCCGTTAGATTTGTTCCAGAACGCAGAAAAATCAAAACCACGAATAAATTGAATCTCGCTTCAACGCGAAACGAACAATGGTAGTATTTTATGTATTGATAGTTTATGTATTTACCTGTCTACCAACGAAGGAGGGTAATGCAGCTGGCACCGGAAACTACAGACAAATTTGAATCACAGGCCATCACGAAACGAAAAATCTTTTTTTCAATAATTTTACATTAAATTACGTGTTTTGAAAAATCTCACGTGAGACAAAGGGAGGGGGAGGCGATCGTGCCTTTGATCGTCCCTTGGCTCACCTGAGTCGGAAAATCAAAGGCTTTGTCAATACGATAGATACCTCAATCAGGGTTGGTTTCTAGCAAAAAGGTCAATGAATCTATCAATGAATAAATTCAAACAAATTGTCAAACATGTCCTTTGTAAAAAGGCTTACTACAAAATATCAGAATATCTAGACGATAACAAATCTTGGGACGACTTTTGCTCCAACTCGAAAACTAACATTCTAACAAGGTAAAGGTTTCTTGTTCGCTTCTTTACTTCACCTTAAAAAGTTTGAAGTGAACAAAAAATCAAAGTGATCACTTTATTTCCTAGTTTTACGTATGTTATTTGTATTTTGTGACGTGTCCAAGAGTCCTGTAAGGTCTAAAGGAAATAAAGCACTTTGATATTTGGTCGAAAAATTGCCAAAATCACCTCACGTAATTTATGGATGCCCCCTAAGGGATAAGGCCGCCATTGTACTTTTACGTTTAATGTTTATGTTACTACTTACAGTTTTTGTATTTGGTTCCAGAATCAAAGTCAACAAAAGGCATCACTAAAAGTGAAAGGGAACATCTTTAAAAGTGATAACAATAACAGAAAACAATGAAATAAATTAAGGTATAAACAAAACCGCAACCTTCAATTCCTCAACGCGTAATTGCACAGCGAAAAATGTTCAAATTAGATTTCTAAAACGGGCTTCAGACGATTGAAAGCGTATAGTGCCGACCGATGTGTCGCGGTGGGCAGAGGTCTGACTGCGACGTAGGAGATTGCGGGTTCGATTCCCGCCTCGGGACAAATGTGTGTACGATCTGCAGGTATTTGTTCCGGGTGTTCTGGTCGTTTTCTATGTAAAATAAAAAAATATCTATCTATTTATTGTATTATATTATGTATATCATTATCTAGTACCCATAACACAAGCTCTGTTTAGCTTGGGGCTAGATAATGCTGTGTGAATTGTCCAGCATTTATTTTTTATTTTTATTTATTTCTAAGAGACATTCAAAGCGGAGCAATGCAGCTAGCATCTTGGGCACGCTTCCGACTGGTATTGATATGGATCAGTTGAGCTACATGCAGATTGTTTGCAACAGTCTGCAGTTAGCTCAATTGTTTCAATTGTAAATACTAGTTTTATTTTATTATTTGTTTGTAATTTTCTACTAGATAGCTAATATAGTTTCAAAATGTAACTGAACCAAAAGGTTGACTACATCTGATTTCTTATCTAACATTTCTCATTAAATCACATAGTAGATATTTAATTGATTTTCCATTTTAGAATTTAAGAAATAGATAATGTATAATTCATACGTACAACCTTCAAGATCAAAACTGCACGCGGATTTGACGACCTCTGTGACTCAGTGACCCAGTGGGCGAAGATTTAGGTACTTACGATGCAGAAGGTTATGGATTCGATTCCCGCCTTGGGTGGGACAAATATTTGTTTTTGGTTGGGGTATTTTTTATTTTTTTTAAATAGCATAATCATCACAGTTACATAACCACTCAACAGTGACGTCGAATTTATCAAAATGGCGGTAACAGTGCGGCCCGTTATGGGCTGCCCGCACTGTTGGGGGTTTTGTAAGATGTGCAACAACTAAAACTGGGTTTGTGGTGTTTTTATGCAGTTTTATTATCTAATTTAGGTACTAACTGATTAAGAAATGTTTTTATTACCATTTCATGTACTTTAAATGATACATGCAAGAGAAAATAATGTATAGTATTATCTCAAAAAACTCAAAACAATCAATAGACAATCACGAACTTTTCTTGTCGGCAAGTGAAGTTCGACTATGGATTTCTCGGAATTTTTGTATGACGTGGACGAGCACTGGATACCTATCTTGCTCTAACAAGAACGCATTGCAATAGGTTAAAGCAAGATAGAAACATACACAAACGTGAAGTTGAGCGTAAACTGAGCGCCAGCTGACATGCCCGAAATGGGCTACCGCACTGTTGACGGATATTTGACAGAAGCCCGAAATGGGCCTCTGCACTGTTGAGCGGCTATAGGTGTATTTTGTAAACCCGAACCAAACTTTTCGTTTACTACTTTCGCGTATGGGCCATTTTGCTTATTGGTCATTACGCGTATGGGTCATTTTGCGTTATTTTTTCAATACATATTGATCAATATGCGTAATAAGAAGATTGGTCAATATGCAAATTAGAGATGAAGACCAATACATGTTGAAAAAATAACGCAAAAGGATCAAAACGCGTAATGACCACTAAGCAAAATAGCCCATACGCGAATTGACCTAATTCGCGTATGGGCTATTTTGCGTAATGACCATTAAGCAAAATAACCCATAGATACGCGAATTGACCTAATTCGCGTATGGGCTATTTTGCGTAATGACCACTAAGCAAAATAGCCCATAGATACGCGAATTGACCTAATTCGCGTATGGGCTATGTTGTTTTGATCCTTTTGCGTTATTTTTTCAATATGTATTGGTCATTATGCGTCTAAACCCTGCTGTCCTGTCAACGTCTTACTAAAGTGAATCACTCAAAATCATGCAAAATCAAAAATGTCTTTATTTTCATACAACAACACTTGACCGTATTAAAAAAGTGCCTCAGTCAAGATCTATGCTTGAGTGATGTTTATACCATAGGAAAACGATACTCAGCGTTACTCAGTAGCGTTAGATCGAGCCATAGAAACGGTTAAATTCTTAAAATTAATTTTATATTATTTGCTCCCCTTGGAGTCGAGACCGTAGATCCATGGGGTACCGAGGCTCTCCGGGTTTTCAAAAAAATATCTCTCGCGTAATTATTACTTAAGTATGTATTATTTGCTCCCCATATCTGAACGTCTGGTCGAAGCGACGCGTGATCCGAGAGCTGGTGAGTATCTGGCGCAGCGCATCAGCATTGCCATACAGCGGGGCAATGCAGCCAGCGTCTTGGAGACGCGCGCGACTTGTATTGATATGGATCAGTTGATAATTGTGGTTTCAGTTGAATTACTTACTATAAATTATTATGAAATAGGAGAAAGTACTATTGATTATATCTTTCCTTATAGTTTTTGTGCACATCAGTGCATAAAAATAGAAGAAATTAAAAAGAAACCAATAGTACCTACCTATATTATAAGTGTCTTTAGTATGTCATGTTTGTTCAATATTTCCTAATGCTGAACAATTCACACAGCATTATCTAGCCCCAAGCTAAGCAGAGCTTGTGTTATGGGTACTAGATAACTGATATCTCACTATAATCTCACTATCACTATCACTAATCACTATCACTAATATTATAAACGTGAAAGTTTAGATGGATGGATGGATGGATAGATAGATGGATGGATGTTTGTTCCTTTATCACGCCAGAACGGCAAAACGGATCTGGATGAAATTTGGCACAGAGATAGATTATAGTCTGGAATAGGACATAGGCTACTTTTTATCCCGAAATTCCTACGGGAACGGGAACTACGCGGGTAAAACCGCGAGGCGCTGCTAGTATATTATATATATAATGTTATAAACGTGAAAGTTTAGATGGATGGATGGATAGATGGATGGATGTTTGTTCCTTGATCACGCCAGAACGGCTGAACGGATCTGGATGAAATTTGGCACAGAGATAGATTATAGTCTGGAATAGGACATAGGCTACTTTTTATCCCGAAATTCCTACGGGAACGGGTACTACGCGGGTGAAACCGCGAGGCGCTGCTAGTACATAATAAAATACATTACATAGGTAGATATTTTTTTATTTTATATAGAAAACGACCAGAACACCCGGAACAAATACCTGCAGATCGTATAAATATTTGTCCCAAGGCGGGAATCGAACCCGCAACCTCCTGCGTCGCAAGCGGAACTACGCCCACCGCGCCACAGATTTTTTACAGAGTTATCTCAAGAAATAGTTGGCGGCGCTAGTGTGCGCCGGGGTAAGGTTTGTAGTCCTATCAGTCCGGTCCGGTTTGTGGCCGCAGTTGTCTCCGTTCCATCGAAGTGCGCGAAAGCTTGGGGCTAGATAATGCTGTCTGAATGGTCCAGCAATATTTATTTATTTATTTTATTACTAGCAGCGCCTCGCGGTTTCACCCGCGTAGTTCCCGTTCCCGTGGGAATTCCGGGATAAAAAGTAGCCTATGTCCTATTCCAGACTATAATCTATCTCTGTGCCAAATTTCATTCAGATCCGTTCAGCCGTTCTGGCGTGATAAAGGAACAAACATCCATCCATCTATCTATCTATCCATCCATCCATCTAAACTTTCACGTTTATAATATTAGTGAGACTACGTTCCACTTTTCATGAGTAAAGGTAAAGGAAAGTTGCGGGTTCAAGTCACGCCGAGATCGTGATATCTAGTTTCATATCTCACTAATATCTCACTAATATTATAAACATGAAAGTTTAGATGGATGGATGGATGGATGTTTGTTCCTTTATCACGCCAGAACGGCAAAACGGATCTGGATGAAATTTGGCACAGAGATAGATTATAGTCTGGAATAGGACATAGGCTACTTTTTATCCCGAAATTCCTACGGGAACGGGAACTACGCGGGTGAAACCGCGAGGCGCTGCTAGTTTTATATAATTTTTTGTGATATCTAGTTTCATAACAATACATTGTAGTAGGTCACTCATTGAGGAATCTAATTATAATTCCGTCGACATTAAAATTAAAGATTTATTCTAGTTTCCGTTGTTTTTAAAACGGGTAGTTTTTATTAAATTTACATTCAATGGAGGAATTATTTAAATCATGACAGCGTGTTAACATTTCTGACCTTTTTGACGTTATATTGTATTGATCCAGGATGGATATGTACCTCGGTAGTTCTATTAATAAATGATTTTTTTAGTGTTCCGTACCCAAAGGGTAAAAACGGGACCCTATTATTAAGACTTCACTGTCCGTCTGTCACCCGGCTGTATCTCATGAACCGTGATAGTTAGACAGTTGAAATTTTCACAGCAGACAAGCAAAAACAATCATTTTCAAAAGAACCCTGCAACAACTTTAATCAGCCACAATAAAGTCATAAAATAAAACAAAAACAAACCAACAGTAACTAACCTAAACATAACTTTTTTCTTCCTGCCAAGTTCATTCCCTTTCAACTCATCGTCCAGTACAAACATCCTTAATCCTAATGCCCAGAGAATCATCATTTTCGTTACATCAATAGTGTTTCTGTCAAAGGCGAAGATCCTTTTGTCAGTTTCTGACATGTTTTGGTACAGTGCTTGGGTGTTTTTGTCGTCGAAAATCCAGTTTTTACACGTAAAATAGCTTAGTACATGTGTAAGTTTGTGTACTCGCTTGTAGAGTTTCACCATCCTGAAAAGAGGAATATATAATCAGAATACGAAGACGACCTCGGTGGCGTAGCAAGCAAAAGGCCGCCTGCGGCACAAGACGTTGCGGGTTCGAATCCTACCTCTCGGAACAAATGCTTTTTTTCATTTCATTTAGTGTATTAAGTACTTCGGTTATCTAGTAACCATTGTAAATTGAAATATTATATAAATTTTAAGTCAATTCTGTGATTTTTCATAAAATTGACTTAAAGATTTAAAAAAGTAACAAATCCAATAGAATTTAATTGTGAAATTATTGGAATTCTGTTAGGCCTGCATAATTTCGTGGTGACAACCCTTAAAATCAGCTGATTTCGTTTGTATACCTACAATAAAACCGGCCAAGTGCGAGTCCGTTCGCGCACGAAGGGTTCCGTACCAAAAAACGGCAAAAAAAACACGTTTGTTGTATGGGAGCGTCCTTAAATATTTATTTTATTCTGTTTTTAGTAACTATTTCAACTGTCTAACTATCACGGTTTATGAGATACAGCCTGGTGACAGACGGACAGCGAAATCTTAGTAATAGGGTCCCGTTTTTACCCTTTGGGTACGGAACCCTAAAAATTCTCCATCCTCGATGGATACTATATAGCTGTAAGACCTGGCAGTACCCTATATAATAAATAACATAAAGCTTCGATAAAAGTAAAAAAGACCTCTTTTACTTTTATCGAAGACATAAAGGCTACTTTTTATTCCGAAAAACGCGTGAGAAGCCGCAGATATAACCTAGTTTATAATATTAATATATAAAATATTATTAGCGTGACTTACCAAGGTTTCTTGCCCACCACAACGCTGCACATATCCACGACACCAGCTGGGATATAATGCAGGAGTACGGTCAACACTTTGTACTTGAGCTCTGTCGAGGTCATGATGGCGAAGCCGTCTCCGATGATTCTCGGAGAAGGCAGCTTGTTTAGTGTGTTGTTGAAGATTGTGTTGCATTGGGCTGGAAATAACAGAATACCGAAATCATTTGCAATTGTTGGTTATCATAATTATAAGGACAATAAAGGGGGTTCTATTTTAATTACCGACTTGAAGGAGGAGAAAAAAAACGTATAATAAAGAACATAGGTATTCGGTTGTATGGTTTTTTTGTGTATTTTCATCGATTTCTCTGTCAACTGTAAACCGATTGTGATAATTCTTTCGCTTTTGTACAGAAAATGATCCCGAATAGCTCCGATAAAAATTATATTCCCGAGGGATTAGTATTTATCCCGTGAAACTTAAAAACATAATACTTTTGAAAAATTACGACTAGTTACAATAATTTTGGTGAAAGGTCCTTTAAAAGTAAGTACGACCGATCTTGAACTGACGATTTTGTTAGGGTTTTGTACGCAAAGGGTTCCAACATAAATCCTATTACTAAGCCGCCTGTCTGTCATCCTGCCTGTCTGTCCGTCCGTGGGTAAGCAGGCTGTATTAAAACAGAATTCAGTAATTTGAAGTCTGTTTATAATTTTTAAAACACGCCAATGATTATATAGTACCTACGACCACGATAATACCTAAGTAGACTTATTATTAACTAACATTATCATTATACCTACATTATAATAATGTTAGTTATTAAAAACATATAGCGGTGATGTCCATCCATGTAATGATTTTTTCCACTAAAAAAGTTAGAACGGGACAGAAGGTATATTATGTATGTTGAAAGAAGGTTTAAAATATATTGTGGTATTAGCTCTCGCACGAACGACTTTGTTTATCTAACACACATAGACTGGCTTCTTACAGACAGAATGTCTCTCTGTAGGTAGGTACTCAGAATGTGAAGTGAACTCAGGGTTGAATTCAGAAAGGCCAAAATCCTGCGACCCACCTTTTAGAATTAACACCGAAAGCACTATCTAGAGTTTTTTTCATCTAAGGAGTATACGTGACGATTCTGGGACGATGAAACCATTGTCATAGTGAAGCTATTGGGAAGCAGAATTGCCCCTGGTGTAAGATCGCGTAGTACGAGTATAGTACATAGTAGCGATATCAAAGGAAGGTATAATTCTACATTATGCCTTCCCTAAATATCGCTACAATGTAGCTGTCTAGCAGTGGACGTTTTATGACTTAGTTGATGAAACTTACCCCAAGAAAAGCTCCGATCACAAGAAACATTATACACCACCATCTCTTTCCCACACGCGGTGGCCGCGACTACGATAGCATTGTTCACGTAGTCCACGGGAACTAGGTTGATAGAAACGTCTCCAACAGCGAGGATCACATGGTTGAGGCCCATTATCAGGGAGAGGCCTATCTGAAAGGGTAAATAAATAATAAAATATTTTAAGTACTTTCCTAAGAAATTAATAATTAATAATTGGTTTACCCAGAGTACTATAATAAATAAAAACCTTAGTACTTTCCTAATTTAATTTCTATCACATCTACGATAACTTTTTTCGTCTAATGCCATACTAAGGACTCTGTTGTGTGTGGAACGGTGGAAACACAGTTTAAGAGTATAGGTACCTTAGTATACTCTTAAACTGTGTTTCCACCGCACCGGCATTGGAATCGTACGCAGCAGACGCGGTAGGGTTTGGTCCCAGGAATTCTCGGCTCTCGGAATTTCCCGGGTTTAATAATTTTCAGTACATTTTACGCAACTATGATGTAAGGCGTGAAGGATTTACGAAGAAAACAATTATGAACAATTAAACCAGTTTATAAGCAAAGTTGTAATCGATGTAGGAAATGGTATATTTTATGGTCACCAGATCGCAAATCAGCAAAAAAAAACTAAATTTCCCGGTTATTCTCGAATTTTTTGATGATCAGTGTGTGAGTGACCATAACTGCGTGAAATATACTGACAAGTCATAATTATTAGCCTCAAATCGGCCAAAAAAATCCGAATTTCCCGGGCCCGAAATTTTGACAGCTGGGAATTCCCGGGATCAAACCATATTGCGTCCGCTGCCTACGATACCGATGCCGCCGATGCGGTAGACACACAGCTCTATACTCACTCCAGCCGTTCCGTGGATGCAGCGCTTGTCCGTCCAACCTGGCAGAGGCTCTCGATATGCACCAATCACTGACAAACATCAACATCATATCAATATAATAAATAAATAATACTGGACAATAAGCCATTTGACTACATTGAAAATATGTTAATAATGGTTTTCATCCTAGTCAGTGACAACCACAGAATAAATATCTAGACAAGTAATTATTGAGCAATAACGCATTTTGTTTGTATAACCTGACGTCATACGCGGAAAGCGGTTGGGAGAGGACTAAAGTTCGCGTCGAGAGCATGGGGGATATATACCCCTTCGCCTCCTCCGCGGTACATACAGATTTAGTTTCTATCTAGATATTTGTTCTGTGGTATTTTGATATATTATGGTGTTTGTAATTTAATTTTAGTACAATTATGGTTATGGTTTTCAGCTACAAATAAAGTAGTTCTTATCTTATGTTTATTTACCGATAGCTGGTCTGACGATGCAGACGGGTAGACCGGCTCCATCGGCCCGAACCACCTCCTCCGCCACTGCCTTCGTGAACGAGTACGTGTTGGGCCATCCGTGTGTTATTCTGCAGAGGATTAAGAAGTATGGTTAACTGGACGCACAACATATTTTCGTGTAAATGTGTTTCGCGCATGTTTCTTTCGCGATTGTCTTTCGCGCAAGTGTCCGACTCAGATCTATGTTAGCGAATGTAGGAAATCCACACATTGACAGGATGGAGCTATATAAAATCGCCAAAATCACCTCACGTATGGATGCCTCCAAAGGTCGACGTTTTGGGCCATAAGTAAGTGGCCCCAATGTTTAGTAAGAAAAATAAATCGTAAAATTTATGGATTGCCCCGACTCTTATGAGACAGGTGCCTTTCGGTGTCGTCGCCCCACAGTCAAGTTTTTTTTCACTGGGCACGCGTATTATTATATATATTTGACGACCTCTGTGGCGCGGTGGGCGAAGGCCTGCCTGCGACGCAGGAGGTTGCGGGTTCGATTCCCGCCTCGGGACAAATGTGTGTACGATCTGCAGATATTTGTTCAGGGTGTTCTGGTCGTTTTCTATGTATAATAAAAAATATCTATCTATGTATTGTATTGTATTATGTATATCAGTTATCTAGTACCCATAACACAAGCTCTGCTTAGCTTGGGGTTATAGACAATGCTGTGTGAATTGTCCAGCATTATTTATTTATTTATTATAAACTTTTAATAAATTATTCAAACATACTTGCTCTATTTAACATAAGGATCGGTTATTCTAATATCCTAATTTTAGTTTTTTAGTTCAGTTATTATTAATATTAGTTTTCATAATGCTAATTACTTGTACCTACCATCCAAATTGGTCACTGAATGTTTGTTTGTAAGTAATACCAAATTAAGAGTGCGCCTCGCTTATAACTTGTGTCATATCATCTTACTAGCAGCGCCTCGCGGTTTCACCCGCGTAGTTCCCGTTCCCGTAGGAATTTCGGGATAAAAAGTAGCCTATGTCCTATTCCAGACTATAATCTATCTCTGTGCCAAATTTCATCCAGATCCGTTTTGCCGTTCTGGCGTGATAAAGGAACAAACATCCATCCATCTATCTATCCATCCATCCATCTAAACTTTCACGTTTATAATATTAGTGACCCGCGGAGTGGGGGCACTGGTGTCTTGTAATACAGGTAATACATTTTATAAGCCTATCTCAAGCTCCAGCTCCTCACAAAACAGGTTAATAGCTTAAGTCTTTAATTTCATTTAACTCAAATATCTTAAGAAAACCTTTTTGCGAGTGGAAAATAAATATTATTAAAACACTGTTTTAACCGGATTGATCGCGTATATTTTATACTAGCAGCGCCTCGCGGTTTCACCCGCGTAGTTCCCGTTCCCGTAGGAATTTCGGGATAAAAAGTAGCCTATGTCCTATTCCAGACTATAATCTATCTCTGTGCCAAATTTCATCCAGATCCGTTCAGCCGTTCTGGCGTGATAAAGGAACAAACATCCATCCATCTATCCATCCATCTAAACTTTCACGTTTATAATATTAGTGAGATTTTGTTTATAACCTGACGTCTCGCGAAAATAACCTTAGAATATACTATAAATATTATTATTATTATTATTTATGTTTTGAAGATATTCAGAGACTGTTCTAGTGCGGTCCTAAACGTAGGTCATCTGAACGACCTTGTGATCTTTAAGAGCATACCTACAAACAAGTTTGGGATGAGGAATTACATACCTGTCTCTAATGTACAATACACGTGATACTGTTGTAGTAACACAGCACACCACTAGCGGCGTAAGGGGGGGGGGCGGAGGGGCGGCGGTCCGCCCCGGGTACCGCGCTCCAAGGGGTGCCATCTCGGCACCCCTCACTACTTACTTCAAATCCGAATCGTAAGGGGTGATACCGAAAACTCACACGCACTTTACTATTTAGTAAATCGCCCCGGGTGCCAACCCACGCTACGCCGCCACTGCAGCACACACTTTTTATTAGTATTTGAATTGATTCAAAAGTCAAAAAAGTCAAGTCAATAACTTTATTTCTTTAGGCTTACAAAATAAGCACTTAGACAAGTCAACGTTTATGCATAAACAGCTTTGTAAATAGTAAATTATTATCAAATAAGAAACAAAATGTTATTGATTTTGTTCGCTTCAATTTTTTGTCCACTTGTAAAAGAAGCGAACAATAATTTGATTGCGAATTTTTATCGGGAAATATTAGGTCCATGCATAGAAGAAGAAGGTTTAGAATGATAAAAGATACAAACGAAGTGTCGCCGAAAAATTGCGACAAATTTGTCTTAATTTCCTATTCGTATACGTGCGCTTGTGTGCGTGAAAGCACTGAAGTTATATGCTTGTCAACTCACACACAGATTCGTTTTTGGATACGACATCAAGAAAGTAGTTGAATGACAGTCTTCCTCTGCAGTACAGCAGCGTGTTTTTACTCTATGGGTCCATGTCTCAGCTCCGTAAATAAATACTTGTAGAGATAGATAGATATATAATGGAGAGATAGATATATAAAAAAGATATAATATGATTTCATGATTGGATGCGTGCGGCAAGCTGAAGACAGCGCGCTATGGCATTCATTAGGGGAGGCCTATGTCCAGCTGTGGACTAATACAGGCTGATGATGACGATGATGAGGTATAAAATATATTCGAAAGACTCACTTAGCGGTCATCTCTTCAATCCTATGTTCAGGAAAGTTTTCAGCCATGTGGATTAGGAAGTCGGGGGACACTGGCACCGGATAGAACTGCTCCAGGATCGCTGCATCAGCTTGGGAGGCGATGGTGTGGGAGTAAGCTGTGGAGACGTAGACGAATGACCTGGGAAGAGAAGAATTTGACACTCAGGGTCCAGAGCCAGACCATACTTTGACCACTGAAACTATGGTCAAACTTTAAATCTTCATGTCTTTTTGAAAGACTTCATAAATAGGAATTCCGTGTTTTTTAGGGTTCCGTACCTTAAAAGGAAAAAGGAACCTTTATAGGATCACTTTGTTGTCCGTCTGTCCGTCTGTTAACCCTCTTTTCTCAGAAACTCGTGGAGGTATCGAATTCAAATTTACATCATATAGGTACTCTGGTTCCACCTCTTGGAGACTCGATATATCAAACTTTTAAGTCAACGCGATCAAAAATTACAGCCGTTTATGCTTACTTTTTTTGTATTTTCCAAGGGATTCACATGAACATAAAACCTGTAGGGTACTTGCCGTTGACCAAGAATATGAAATTTGAAGCAGTCTTAAAGCACAAGCATAGGAAAAAATTCAGTAAATTAGTTGTAAATTCACAAAAAAAAATGTTTGATTACTTACGAGTACAAGTTTGTACGGAACCCTTGATGCGCGAGTCCAACTCACACTTGATGTTTTTTTTTAAGTTATGCGGGATAAAAACTTAGATAGGTATTTTATCGCGAAATTCAAATTTTCTGTGCCTTCCTAGCCGAATTAATATAATGTAAATTCGGCTACATTAAGAGAACATCCCCTAGCCGAATTTCGGCCACGGATTCAATGGAGACTAGCCAGGTGCAAAAGACGTAGGTACAGTTCAACCGCTGGACCTGTACAGGGTGCAGATGTCTGCATTGATGTATACTCACTTGAGCTGCGCGCACTCCTTCGCCAGCCGCAACATTTCTCTGGTCCCCCGCACGTTGGTCAGTGCTGCTGCCTTCAGGGTCTCGTCGAACTTCACGGTCGCGGCCACGTGGAAGATCATGCTCACCTGGTAACAACCTTTTTATTTTTCAGTCTTACACTTTTGCTCCAACTCGAATACGAACATTCTAATAAGGTAAAGGTTTCTTGTTCGCTCTTTATTTTACCTTAAAAAGATTGAAGTGAACAAAAATGAAAGTGATCACTTTATTTCCTAGTTTTACTTATGTAATTTGTATTTTGTTACGTGTCCAAGAGTCCTGTAAGGTCTAAAGGAAATAAAGCACTTTGATATTTGATATATTTATTTGATATTTGAAATAATAGTGGTATAAATTACATAGGTCTATAATTTTAAGTCAACGGATCTGTATTGCCAAGCTATCTGCTATCTGGCACCTAGTAGGTACCTATAGCAGTGGAACCAGTTGTAGCTGAGTACATTATGGGTACATTGATTGGTCATAAAATTACATGGGGCTACGAAAACCAGACCGTGGAAGTAGGTACCTACTTTAGCCAACAACCCGACCCAAACCAGCGCAGCCACCTTTTTATCTTATTATTTCGTACATCAAAAGTAATTTCAAAAAATTTAATTGGTTTGTGATACCTATTAAAACCTTTAATGCCTTTGATATATTTTTATTTTATATACCTAGTCAAAAATCAGTAAGGAACCACACACAAGGTGTCGGCGTGAGAAGCTAGCCACGCTGTGCGCAAAGCACTGCTTTACTGGTTCAGATAGACATAGAAAATAGTGTTTATGACATAGAAAATAGAGTATAAATAAATATTACATAGGGATCTAGTTTAGTCAATGTCGCATTCATTTACTAGATCTAAACATCACTCGATAGAAAACATCCTTAAGTTTTTTGTAATGTTTCTTTCAATATAATGATAATAATAATATAATGATTAATAATAATACAATAAAATAATAATATGATGAAATATAATGATAACTGAACTTTTATGTTATTAATTCAAACCTACATGCACGAGCGTGGCGACTTGGCAGGTGCTCGCTGGCGCTTACGTAGGAAGCTGCAGGAATACCTGCTTAGCTTCTCCACTGCGGCTGCGTCTCATCCCTGCTAACTTTGGAGATAAATGATGCTGTAATTGTAAGAATAACTCACGTTCTCAGTAATATCCGTCCAGTTTTCCCCGGAGAGGCCCAGTCTGACCTGACCCACGTCTCCATCCACAGGTACTATTCTCTGCTTGAAGTCGGGCTGGTGCATATGGAGACTGTCGAACGCCTGGAGGAATTACAAGAGCAATGAAAGACCTCAGTGGTGTAGCGGGCGAAAGTCTGCGAGGACGCCTGCGACGCAGGAGCTTGCGGGTTCGATTCTCGCCGCTATATATTAGTAGTGCATCCATACAGCCCGGCGCGCTGCCTTTGCCGCCGCCGGCTTTGTGTGCTGACGACGAGGACGGTTCTTTTGTTGTCTTTGCTTGTGGTGTGATCAAGCCACCGCTGCACCGCTACCGCCGGCCGTTATGCATGATTTTGTATTCTGTGATTGGTGTTCAATATGTCATCCATCATGGCGGATTGCTGTAGGTATTTTTTAGTTTTATTTTATCAAAATAATAATTATCAATATCAAAATAAAAATAAAATACCTACATGGTTTGTAATCTACGGTATAATTCGGTAAATACATAGGTATTAACTTTGGTGATTTTTAGTTAAGTACTGGTGTAATTAAATACTTATTTCTTAGAGTCCAAAGTTGCTTTTTAACCGCGTGCTCAATTTTGATGACCGGGCAAGCGAAGGATTCTAAAATTGATCACAAGCGTAACGAATGATTCAAAAATTAGAATCCTGAGTGTTAGCGAGGGAATCATGCTATGTACGAGTATGTACCATGTGAGCGAAGTCACCAGCAGGACCTAGTTTTATCTGCGATCAGTTGTATCAACTATGAGCAAGTTATTGCGCTTTCTATTTTTGGAGTTTTATTAAGAACTGATTGAAATTAACTTACTTGGTCTTTTAATATCTCGCTGAGTCTGTCCTCAATTGATTTTCCTTTCTTCTGTCGAAGTAGAAGGTATGCCTTTCTTATCTCACAAGATCTGAAAACATAGTAGGTATATAGACATATGGACTTTGTATGAATAAGATACTTAATGTGTGTTGTTGTAAGAGATCTAGTACAGCGCCTCTATCGTGTGGAGTTGAAACTAAATAAGACCATGTAAGACTAGTTAAATAACGACGACGACGCGACGTCGCATTCGACGTTTCGAACGTAAGTAGGTAAATATTGTACCTATTGTTAGTCGTCTATATTTTGGCCGTCAGTTTACTGATTGGCTTTTTGGCGATCAACATGGCGAAAAAAATCCGATAGATAATTTTTCTTCTGATATCTATCCGCACATGTCGTTTGATCTATGTAGTTTCGAAAAAATACGTCGTGTGGAAACTGTCTCAAGCTACTTTTAACTTTTATTTTATTAGATGGAAAGAAAGAAACTGAGGTTACCTGAAGAGCTTCTCCAATAAATGCTTGCCCATGTACCCCGATCCGCCGGTGATCAACACGACCCCTCCCGCGTAGAACCCTTGAACCCCCCTGACCCCCTTGCCTCCCGTCTGGCCAGTAGCTGTGGCCGCTGCTATGACCTCGAGGTGGGAAGTTGCTTCTCGCATGATGGCTAGTGCTTCGTCCATGATTGCTATTAGAAAACTTCAGGCGTGAGGCGAAATAGTTATTGGGTTACTATTTTATACCACTTCCACTCTCTTTGCTGTTTGGTACAGTGCGCGTCAGAATTAAGTATCCCCCTTGTCTACAAAATATTTTCTAACTTTTATTCGCTTGTGACTAATTTTCAATGCAAAAACTTATCAAGCCGCTAAGATTCGAACCATCCACTCTTTATATGGAGACTCGAATTCTCGGCATTAGATCAACTGAGCTATTTAGCTGTTGGAACAATGCGTCCAATTTTGTCTATCGGTCTAATTAGTCCCTATTTTGATGCCAAGTCTTACATTTTTTTTATGGATGCGGGTAGGGTTTGACTTTGTCGTTTGTAGCGAACAAAGTAATTGTCACTCGTCATATTCCGTGTGGTTTGCTTTGTGCATATTTAGCGAGAGATCGAAATATTGTTACCAATGTTCTTTCGTTGTAAACAATTTATTTTTGATTAAATTATCACAATCTATTATAAAAAAACCTTTCACTGTTTACTGATATTATTTGTTATTATGGTTTATCAAAACAATTATTTCGTTATAATATCATAGATTTATACGTAGTAGTTATTGTATAATATTGTAGACATAATTATAGAATATTCTTTTTTGTAATTTTTTTTTTCATTAACTTGCAGTTAAGCCTATAAAGAATAATATCAATTAAAAATCTTACATATTGCAAAAAAAATAGATAACAATTAATAAAAAAAAACGAAACACCGCTCACGAGATTCGAACCATGTTACTCTTATCTTGTCTTGCATTGATTTGTCGGTTACTACCGCAAGGCCATGTTGATACTTAGAAAATCCATCGAATTTTAAGTAAGGTTACCAAATTAAAATGAAACAATTTATACAAAAATTACATTTTAACGATACAGAACATACAATTTTTGTTGGAAACGTCAAAAATATGAAAAGAAAATGGAAAATTATAAAAAAACATGTAATTTTGATCACCCAATCTCCAACGATCGCTGACAGGATTTGAACCCACATACATTGAGATAGGGGGATACTTAATTGTGACGCGCACTGTACATGCGCGGATGCACGTCTATGAAGTTCCCTTATATTTGACAGGTGAGTGAATAAAGACTGAATGACATACAGAAAGAAATGCCTATTTTCATAGACACAGTTACTTTGTGAACTGTGTCTATGAAAAAATGTGAAAAACTATAATATAATAACATCAGCCGTATCGAAATAGTTATTGAGCTGCTATTAAAAACCTAAAAGCACTTGGCAAAGTTATTCGCTTGCTAATCTAAAAATAACTAGGCACTTTTTAGTAAGCCGAGTTAGATTAGAATTGATTAGTAAGCAATAAGTATTATGCGAAGGTCTGCCTGCGACGCAGAAGGTTGCGGGTTCGATTCCCTCCTCGGGACAAATGTGTGTACGATCTGCAGACATTTGTTCAGGGAGTTCTGGTCGTTTTTTAAGTAACTATAATAAAAAAATATCTAACTATGCTATGTATTGTATTATGTACCTATATCAGTTACCTATCTAGTACCCATAACACAAGCTCTGCTCAACTTGGAGCCAGATAATGCTGTGTGAATTGTCCAGCATTGTTTATTTAATATAGACGTTGGCGTTTGAGTAACAGGAAACGAAAAACAATTATAATTCTACATCTACATACCTAACATACCTTATACTACATTTTGATAAACTTACATACACATAAAAAAATTGTCAACGAACTCAAATAAACTATGCCAAATTTTATCTCAATCGGTTGAGGATAATTGGTCTAAAATTCAGGTGATAAATTTTGTTCCACACAGTCATACTAACAGCTAGTGCAAGGTTATAAATAATTAATTCGCTTTTAATGTTCCTTCTGTGATCACCAGTCCGAAAGCCAAGTGTGTTGATTACTTGAGATGACATTGTGAACATGTGATGATGAAGAGGAGAAGGGGGTAATAACAAACATTTACCTGGATTAAACCTTAAACCCCACTTTACAAAGCAATGCACCTGCACTAAACTGCGCCAGTATGCAACTATCAAATGCGATTATATACAAAATAATTGTTTATTTGCAAATCATTTGATGCAATATTCATAGATAAGTACATTGTTGATAAATAATGTATCGATTAATTTAACATAAGTCAAATTATTCGTTAGTTAATAAATTATTTTGCGGAAGATATTGTATTTATGGAATTAGGTCTGTAGGTAAGTAATTAATTATAGACGTAAGTAATTAACATTTAATAAAGTCTTTATTCCATAAGTACCTACTTCATTCCTGCACTTACTATACTTATTATTATTATGCTTGAGTAATACTTCTGCCATGCGTAAATCGTTCATTATGCATAGATCGATGACTGGACTGAGCAAGCTTTTAAAGTACCTACAGGCCTGAGGCACGTATTACGAAAGCTTACTCAGTCATCTCACGCTTTTCTATGGCAAAAGCTTTACTCAAGCATAAATCGATGCAGTCATCAATCTATGCTTGAGTAACAGCGTGCTCAGTCGCAAGCTTTCGTAATATAGACCTGTGTGTTTCACAACTTACACTTTGCAGCAGATGTATTGGGTGAGTCTATCACTAGTACTCATTGTCTGCCTTCGATCAAAAATAAGTAGTTCGCGGCCTCCCCCGTAGATACCTAGAGGCTTACAAAAATGTCACTCAAAATTGTCTACGTTTTGTTTTGACGCAGACAGTTTGCGCAGAGCCTGACAAGTTTTTTCCATACGGAACAAGAGATTGGTGGAGTCGAATTCATTTTATTTTATTTTGTAAGTAGGTAGGTACCTTCCTGGGAATTATATACCTACCTACTCAGTTTATTTTCTATAAGAATTAATTAACAGAATTCAGGTAAAGATAACGAATCATTTATTGATGAAACTATAAATTGGTGTCTCAACAGTAGGTATTTATACAAAAGGGTCTTTTCAGACATACAACAATTTAAAATTAAAATACAATTTCAGGCAGGCACTCTAGATTAAAAAGATCTGGTTCCTGTCTGTGGCTTTGCACGAGTTTTTTTTACGGGACAAAAAATAAACGTTTTATAAATTCATACTTCTGGTAGGTAGGTAAGAACCTAGTCTTTCTTTTATTAGAGTCTACGCAAATGAAATTTCAGGGCGGGCCAACTAGTTATTTTAAAAATCATCAACTAGTAATATTAAACTTATTTTTATGAAAAATATATTAATACATACTAAAAATGAAAAAAAAAATTTAGAAGAAATAGCCTCTCCATTTATCAATTTAGAACAAAATTAATATTTTAACATAGGCAAACCAAACAACAATATTTTATGCTGATTTCACAAGTATATGACTCACATCTCAATATACGGGTAAGAAATATATATAAACTTACTGAAAATAAGAAATTCCATCCTTTTTCAGCACTTTGGACGAGTGATTCTTGCATTTTTTGTACGAGCACTTACCCTTGCTTTTTGTCTGAACGCTAAAATGACACTAGTTGAAAAGCTTCCCTAACATGTCAAAATGTTTCTCTTTTGCTACTGAAGGTTGTGGGGTGCGCATTGTGAATCTAAGGGGGGCCGGCAAAGCCGGAAATTTTTGATCGATGTTGTCTGCATTTAAAATACGATTTAAAACTAAAGAAAATGATCATAAAAGCGGCGTGAATTATACAGACACACAGGAATATACTTATCTCTAAAGCCCATGTTAAGAAACCTTGCTTATTCATTGATCTATATTTGAGTAACGCTTTTCTACGGCATAAATTTCACGCAAGCACAGATCTATATGACTGAGCAAGCTTTTATAGTACCGGGCTGAGGCACGCATTATGAAAGCTTACTCAGTCATCTTACGCTTTTCTATGGCAAAATCTTTACTCAAGCATAAATCGATGCAGTCATTATCTATGCTTGAGTAACGCGGACAACACGGACCTTAGAGAAAATGTGTAAAATAGTGTACGATAGGATAGTACGATCTTTGTTATTAATAAGGCGTATTTACACAACATCCGTTTTTTTTCGTGACGGCGTATGTAGTTGTAATAGCGAGTCACAAACCTGACGGTATTTTGGCGCCAGTAGGTACTTTTTCCAGTACGGAAAGAAACGTAAAAAAACAGTCAAAAATGAACCGCTGTGTGAACGTACCCTAAGAGAAAGTACGAGTAAATTTACTTATTTACGCATTCGATGACAAAATGACGTAATTTTTACTCTATTCTATACGTGCTTGCGCTACTGGTGAATTCGGATAAGTAAAAAATCATTATATACTATCTAGAATAGAAAAGAGAAAAAATTACGTCACTTTGTCATCGAATGCGTACATAAACTTTTCACTTCTCTTGCTCAAAGAGTGTGTCAATCCAATATAACGCTATATTGACACACTTTTTGAGCAAGAAAAGTGAAAAATTTAGCTTAGCGGGCGTAAAATTAGTTCTTAAGGTCTTATATTATAAAGTACCTAATTTGTCTTTTTAATTTACGTTAAAATCAACAGCCAGTACATGTAATTCGTCCTCTTGCATAAAGACTCGACTTTTTGGTGTTCCATTAACAAAGAACATATATTTCATTTGAATTTAATTTTGAAAATGGAACTGAACGCGCCTTTTTGGTCATTGTTGTATGTTTTGTATGGTGATTCTTCCTCCATGGTGGAATGCGTAGGTAGTAACGTGTAGTAACAAAAGTGCGTTACAATAACACTTTGCTTAGAATATTACTTTATTGCACTAACCATCAATACAAACGATTAGACAATAACTTATATTAGACAATAACTTATATTAGACAATAACTTGTATTTTATTAATACTAACTACTTCTATCAATAGGCCTTCGATTTATATTGCACGGGAGATTTTTTCCTTTTTTTGCGGCCTACGGCGTATGAAACAAATCGTAAAAAAAAGTTCTATGAACCATGTCGTTACCAATCTCGATTCAACGGTGGTTTTGAAGCATTTTAAAATAAAACTTGATAAATTTTCAGTCAAATTTTTCTTTTAAAAATTCTTTCACAAATGCACGAAAATTTAAATCGAATTTACTTTTAACGTATAGTATAGTAGTAACAAACAAAAACTCCCACCTAAGGTAAATCAATCGCGTCACTATAATGCACGACCAAATAAGGCACACCCCAATAATCCACGTACAGTGCGCGTCAGAATTAAGTATAAGTATAGGTACTGTACAACAATAATTATAACTATAGGTACTGTACAAACTAATATACTGTACAAGACTATAATTAGAACCGTTTTTGACACGGATTACCTATTGGGGTGTACATTATAGCCGTGCATTATAGTGACCCGATCAATCTACATAAACCTTGTGTTTTCATGTCTAAAAATTAGCATTCTGTTGAAGACCCGTGCCTTTTGCATTCTTCCAAAGTAACATAAAGACTATTCTGCCTGCAATCTTCTCTTCTATCGCTGTCCTTGTCTTCCCTCCTTTGAATATCATTTTCCATGCCGCCATTTTCAAGGTCCTCGCTTTGGTTCTTGATACCCATTTCTGTAATGTCCGTGTTGCTTGACTCCAGAGCTAAGGTATTTTGGGTGTTATCAAGGTCTTCTGAGAAGATTACTTGAGTATCGCTCTGAAAAAAATATACCTAATCTAATGAATGAATGAACACTTTATTCCACTTAAAACATAACAAAAATAATCCTTGTACCTATCTAAATTTTAAAACACCAGTGCAATAGGCGGCCTCATTGCTGAAAGTGATTTATTCCAGGCAACCTAGGATCTAATGCACAAAATAATGATTTAAGTATAACGTATTATCTGAGCGTCTGGTCGAAGCGACGCGTGACCCGAGAGCTGGTGAGTATCTGACACAGCGCATCAGCATTGCTATACAGCGGGGCAATGTGAGAACTTGCACTGTCTTCGTCCATATTCAGCATCTGCTAGCAATAGCTCTACTACAAGCTACGAATAAATAATATTTATTTTAGCCTACAAGTCACTGACGAATTAGAGCGCCACCTTTTTAACTCAAATATCTTTTTAAAAACGATTTTTTAATAAAGTATGTACCTACCTTTAGGTAGGTTGGTTAGGTAGGTGCCATGCCATGCTTACCTCTTTCACTTTCTTCTTGCAAAAGCGACTAATCAGAGACCAGATGATTAATATTATGAAAGAACCTCCAACGAATCCACAGATTGATACAATAAGGATCCAGAAAATACCTGAAAAAATAAGATAAGTTTGTAGACTCAGGCTTGGCAGTGTTCACCAAAAGATAATTGGACAAATAAGCAGCTTGCTCGATTAACTGGGTATTAGTCTCATCTCGTGTCTAAAGATTTTGGTATCAACAATTACATTATTCTGATCTCGTATCTAATTTCAAATGACAAAAAATACGCATTGATGTTTTATGTACGAAAAATTCTGTCAAAACGTTAATTTAAATGTTACACAATTATCTTTCGAAGAACATTACTAAGACTTCAGAAAGCTTGCTCAGTCATCGACCTGCGCTGGGGTATCGCTTTTCTATATGTATAGCATAACGCTTGTTTACTCAAGCATAGATCGATGAATAAATAAGCCATCTTATTAATGGGCCTTAGATCTATAGTCCTGTTATTACATAGGTACCTACATAATTCATTGAGTTTTTAAACTTCACACTAAACTTATATTAGGTAAGGTAAGTACCTGTTCCATAGGTACATGCTAAAGTAAGAATGGATTATTGGATACAATATAATAATAATAAATAATGTTGGACAATTCACACAACATTATCTAGCCCCAAGCTAAGCAGAGCTTGTGTTATGGGTACTAGATAACTTATATACATAATACAATACATTACATAAATAGATATTTTTACTATACATAGAAAACGACCAGAACACCCGGAACAAATACCTGCAGATCGTACAAATATTTGTCCCAAGGCGGGAATCGAACCCGTAACCTCTTCGGTCGCAGACGGACCTTCACCCACCGCGCCACAGAGGTCGTCAATGTACAATGTACCAATGGTTGTTACCTTTTTACGCAAAAAGTAGTACTGAAAGGATCGAGTTGGAACTTTGTAAAGATGTATGTTTGGACCAGGAATAACTTTCGTCGAAAATTGTATATGCATAGTTTTTTTTTTGCAACATAATTATGTGATAGCAACCGAAATCGCTAACACCCCAGTCTCCCCGGGTGGCGATCCATTCATCATCATCATCATCAGCCTATATCAGTCCACTGCTGGACATAGGCCTCCCCTAATGAGCGCCATAGCGATATATATAGCCGGGTGGCGATCCATTGAATGGGATAATTTACCGTAATCGCACGGTAGAATAACGCTAAAACCTCGTGGCCATACAAAGAACTGGCCTTTCATGGGAAGTGGCCTTTCAAGACATGTGGCCGTAGTTGACCGGATCCCTCCCATCTTATAATGACATTTGAAAACCCTTTGAATCTTCTTCGTTATTTGCAGCTATTTAGTTGACTACATTGAAAATATGTTGCAAATTGTTTTCATCCTAGTCAGTGACAACGTAACAAATATTATTTAGGTGAAAAACGGGTATAAATTACCTACACATTTTTTGATTTAAGATCACGTGACCGAAAACACTGCGTTTGGTTGCATCGGTGGTAACGTCACACTTATCACAGATTACCTACAGTGCGTGTTGATAGTTTGTGACGTCATCGAGTCATTTCACCGGAGCAATGACAGAGATTATCCTTTTGGCGCGCCATTCTTTTATTCAATCTTTAGTATAGTTTTTATAACTAATACGACTGGATTTGAAGAAATATTACATTTTTTATTATTTTTATAAGACAATACGTTAGAATTATTTCCCAGTAGAAGTTGCCAATGGTTAATGCCATTGATATGGCTTTCAAATGTCAATCAAAGGATGAATGGACTAAGCGGACCTACTCCAAAACTGAGCTAACGCTAATTGCGGTTTGCGCCCTATAGGTAGGGCGCAAACCGCAATTAGCGTTAGCTCAGTTTTGGAGTAGGTCCGCTTAGTCCATTCATCCTTTGATTGACAACTGGACGTAGCCCCCTGATAGGTCAGGGGGCTACGTCCAGTTGTGAACTGACTGGCAACAGCTGTTGATGATGTCAAGATACTTACTAGGTTGTTTGATTTCAGCTTCAGTCTTATTTCTGATAAAATTAACATATAAAGTTAAGGGACCCTTTTCTGTGACAGCCTTGCAGTGCAGTTTCAATCCATCCTGAGCATCTGTGAGGCTAACATTAAGATCTACGATCGATTCTGGATTTGATAAGTATTCGTTGTCATCATCTGCAAAAAAAGTTGATCAGGGTCTTTTCTGAAAAGTAATTCAATTCAATAAAATATGTTTGCCATTCTGTGACTATATATATAGCGTTGCCAATAGTAAAGCGTATTGAATTCAATGCAATAAAATATATTTGCCATTCTGTGAATAGTCACAGATGGAATGGTATCTATAGAGATACCATTGCCATAGTAAAGCGTATTGAATTCAATGCAAATAAAATATGTTTGCCATTCTGTGAATAGTCACAGATGGAATGGTATCTATAGAGATACCGTTGCCATAGTAAAGCGTATTGAATTCAATGCAATAAAATATTTTGCCATTCTGTGAATAGTCACAGATGGAATGGTATCAATAGAGATACCGTTGCCATAGTAAAGCGTATTGAATTCAATGCAATAAAATATGTTTGCCATTCTATGAATAGTCACAGATGGAATGGTATCTATAGAGATACCATTGCCATAGTAAAGCGTATTGAATTCAATGCAATAAAATATGTTTGCCATTCTGTGAATAGTCACAGATGGAATGGTATCTATAGAGATACCGTTGCCATAGTAAAGCGTATTGAATTCAATGCAATAAAATATGTTTGCCATTCTGTGAATAGTCACAGATGGAATGGTATCTATAGAGATACCGTTGCCATAGTAAAGCGTATTGAATTCAATGCAATAAAATATGTTTGCCATTCTGTGAATAGTCACAGATGGAATGGTATCTATAGAGATACCATTGCCATAGTAAAGCGTATTGAATTCAATGCAATAAAATATGTTTGCCATTCTGTGAATAGTCACAGATGGAATGGTATCTATAGAGATACCGTTGCCATAGTAAAGCGTATTGAATTCAATTCAATAAAATATGTTTGCCATTCTGTGAATAGTCACAGATGGAATGGTATCTATAGAGATACCATTGCCATAGTAAAGCGTATTGAATTCAATGCAATAAAATATGTTTGCCATTCTGTGAATAGTCACAGATGGAATGGTATCTATAGAGATACCGTTGCCATAGTAAAGCGTATTGAATTCAATGCAATAAAATATGTTTGCCATTCTGTGAATAGTCACAGATGGAATGGTATCTATAGAGATACCATTGCCATAGTAAAGCGTATTGAATTCAATGCAATAAAATATGTTTGCCATTCTGTGAATAGTCACAGATGGAATGGTATCTATAGAGATACCATTGCCATAGTAAAGCGTATTGAATTCAATGCAATAAAATATGTTTGCCATTCTGTGAATAGTCACAGATGGAATGGTATCTATAGAGATACCGTTGCCATAGTAAAGCGTATTGAATTCAATTCAATAAAATATGTTTGCCATTCTGTGAATAGTCACAGATGGAATGGTATCTATAGAGATACCGTTGCCATAGTAAAGCGTATTGAATTCAATGCAATAAAATATGTTTGCCATTCTGTGAATAGTCACAGATGGAATGGTATCTATAGAGATACCATTGCCATAGTAAAGCGTATTGAATTCAATGCAATAAAATATGTTTGCCATTCTGTGAATAGTCACAGATGGAATGGTATCTATAGAGATACCGTTGCCATAGTAAAGCGTATTGAATTCAATTCAATAAAATATGTTTGCCATTCTGTGAATAGTCACAGATGGAATGGTATCTATAGAGATACCATCGCCATAGTAAAGCGTATTGAATTCAATTCAATAAAATATGTTTGAGTTAAAATATGTTTGAAATGAAAATGTTTGTTTGAGGTTTGTTCGTTTTTTTGAATTGAATAGGCTCCGAAAGGCTACTGGACCGACTTAAAAAATTATTTCACCGTTTGAATCCTAGATAATAAAACTAAAAATGTAATAATATCTAAAATCATCATCATCAGCCTATATTAGTCCACTGCTGAACATAGGCCTCCCTTAATGAGCGCCATAGCGCCCTGTCTTCAGATTGCCGCATCCAGCATCTGCCAGCAGTCTTTCGCAAATCGTCTTCCCAGGTCGGAGGGCATCCTACAACAAGGCGACAAGGCAAAACATTGCATCGGTCACTTACCATCCACCCACGTCACTTTACTATTTTTGCTATCTCCAAAAGCATTATTCGAAATTATACACCTGAGTAAAACCACGTCTCCATCATTGTAATCTAAGTTTATATTCTCATTATACGTCACAACTGAAAAATAAACAAAAACCAAGTTATTAGGGTTTTTATTTTTTAACGCATTAACTGCCCAGCCTCGGCACGGTGCGACCCGCAGGGACACGCCGCGCCGCCGCCGCGCCGCCGCCGCCGCGCCGCCCCACGCTGGTCCCGAGGCAGATGTGCGTTGTAAGGCATGCAAGTGTCAAAAGGAGGTTCTATGTTCGGCAAAAAACAACGATCACTAGTAATATATTATTTTTTGGATCGCTGCTCTGCAATTTCGAGGTTTCCCTAATCTCCACCTGGAAAGTACCTCCTCAGAATCTTCTTCTTTATATAAAGTTGTTTAAATAGTAAATTCTGAATCGAACAGCAGCATGCAAGCAGCAAGTGTGCTTCTGAACCAAGATGTCCAGCCTAGTGAGTATAAAACGTAGTAAATAGGTATTTAGTGTAGTAAACTACGTGTTTCCGGCGTAGTGAAATACTCACATGTTTTGTTTGGGTAGAAAACCTTAATATGTATGTCACCTGAAATAAAAGAATAATTATTTAACCTATAAATTATCAGAGCGTCTGGTCGAAGCGACGCGTGTCCCTCTCGGGTCACAGTTTTGAGTTTTTGTTTTGAGAAATTAATAAATCCCAAAAATTTACGATCTCGACGGGATTCGAACCCGCACCTTCACCTTTTTGGGATTTATTAATTTCTTAGAAATTACCCAGAGTACTAGGTATAATAAATAAAAAACCTTTTTGTTTTGAGTTTTGTAGTGAAAGGGTTCCAGATAAGCGGAGAGAACGAGAATGCGAAAGGTGAAACGTCCTGGTGTGCAGAAGATAGAAATAAAATATTATAAAGGAGAGTTAGAATGTGAGAATTTCGCCGTAGCCGTATGGGTAGCCACTTGAGCTTTCTGCGGAACTCCGAGACAACTTGCGACAGCCAAATATAAATGTTATCCCGACATTCTGCAGACGCTCAAGTTTATCTAGCTGTTGCTTGGTTAAATCTAGAAAGGAAGAATCAGCGTAATCTACAATTGGGAGAAGAGATTGTGCAAGAGAAATTTTAGTAGCAGTAGGAAGAAAATTGCGTAATCTTCGAAGGGAACCAGCGGAATCAAATATTCTGCGGCTGATTTCAGACAGTACCCTTTGGTTACGGAACCCTAAAAATGGGATACATGAAAGACGCGGGCGAAGCTGCGGGCAGTAGCTAGTTAGGTAAAGTGAGAAATTCGACTTGACTATAGGGAGGGAAAATTAATGAATTTATGGAAGGCCTGGTGATTCATTGTTTACCAATTTGCAGTTGATTCAGTTTACCGTCGTACGTACAGTCAGCTGCTCAGATATGTATACACTCCCAAGTTTTCACTTTTATTTTACTCAGAACTTTTCCAATAAAAGTCGATGCACAAATTTTACGTAGAAAGTATTCATCGTACTTGTCAAAATTCTGTATAATAAATTATCAAAATTACCATGCACTTACTATTCAGTCAAATTGAAAACATGGCAGTGTATACATATTTTCGCAGCTGACTGTACCTACCTCGGTACGCATTAATATGATTTAATGACAAACTGGAAAATCTGGAAACCGACTTCGAACACCTATTGATTTAGAACTGTCGATTAAAATTTTGCGAGGTAAATAATTCCTCAATATTTTAATACAACCAACTCATGATAAATTTTGTAAAATATTCGTTTTAATACATAATAGGTACATCATAAAAGGAAAGACGCAATGTGTCTCATAGCACAAGTAAAGGAAATAAATGTGAAAACCGCGAAGTTGTAGTACCTAGGTATGTATTTACCTAATCACAAAAAAAAAGTAGTTTTAGATTCTCGCCAAAAACTAAAACATTACGTACATAGGTACCACTTCCCGTTGATCTAGATTTCTAGAATCATGATATTAAATGGAACCCTTGTTTTGCAAGTCTGACTCACACTTGACGTTTTATTTTAACTCGTAATGGTCAAGCACTTAGCCACTATCTCAAATAAGTATGCAAGTTAAGCAAAATGTGTCCTAAGGTGGAGCACGCTTTCCCAGAAGGAACATAATCACCCTGGATTTGAAGACTTCAAGATTGTACCTACTCCTAAGGTGGGCCTGAACCTCTAAGCTCCCATTCCCATACAAACGTACTATTCGATTCATTTGGAAACTACGTCCCCGATTTTGATGAAAATTTGCATACATAATCGGATAATAAATAGCTATGCTTGTATCTTTTTAGTTTTTCAAAATACATATTAATCATAAAGTGAGAGCGAAAAATCATTTTTATCCATTTTCGAGCGATTTTATTACTTTCGTTCTAATTTGTTTGTTTATTTAATGAATCTCTAAACAAATAGGGACCTAGATAGGTAAGGTAGGCACTACCTATTAGATACCTGACTATAAACTTTTTAACCATTGTATTTTAGCGCGTCACCAAGCCGCTGGTCTGACATTGTGAAAGGAATTACGGGACTCCTAGTGACCTGCTCAGACAAGCCGAAGATAGGGTGGCGTGGAAGCAGCTCGTCAACTCCTCAACTAAAGCTTTCCAAAGTGGGCATAACATTCAGTAATAAAGAACACGATGAAGAAGAGAGAAGAGAAGATTTTTGAGTACTACCTACCAAATTACTAATTGTACACTAAATGCAATAAGGACTTACCTATGCAATTCACAAAGCTTATTTCACATAAACAAAAAACTAAAACAAAACAACTCCTAATAAACATTGTTGCAAGTTGAATACTAGCACCGTAATGACAAATCTAAAGTTTGTTTTTACTAATTTGTTTCCTTGTAGGAAGGTAGGTAGGAGAATCAACGGGTAAGGTGTAGGTACTTGATCATTATAACTCAATACGAGTGGAGCTAAGCAGTACCCCGGTTGGGCTTATTAGATGACTAGCGGCCCGCCCTGGCTTCGCACGGGTAGATAGAGGTATTTAACAACAAAAAAAAATAAAATTGTAATACAGTCTTGGCAGACTGCATGCTTAGTACACCCGATCAAGTCTGCTTTTGACAAAATAAACAATCAAAATCATCCGTTTGGGAGCTATGATGCCGCAACAACCCACAGATAGATACACACAGACACATAGATCCACCCATCAAACATAAAACAACCCTTTTTGTGTCGGGTGGAGCTGAATAAAAATAAAAAAACTAGCCAAGTGTGAGTCAGACTCGCGCACGAAGGGTTCCGTACCATTATCTATAAAATGGTAAAAAAATCACGTTTGTTGTATGGGAACCCCCTTAAATATTTATTTTATTCTGTTTTTTAGTATTTGTTGTTATAGCGGTAACAGAAATACATCATCTGTGAAAATTTGAACTGTCTAACTATAACGGTTCATGAGATACAGCCTGGTGACAGACGGACAGACGGACTGCGAAGTCTTAGTAATAGGGTCCGTTTTTACCCTTTGGGTGAGGAACCCTAAAAAATAAAAAATATACCTCGAGAAGAACCAACAACCGCTGGAGTAAACGTGTTCTTGAGTGGAGATCGCGACTCGGCAAACGTAGTGTAGGACGCCCTCCGACCAGGTGGGATGACGATTTGCGAAAGATTGCTGGCAGATGCAGTGGCAGCGTAGCGTGGGCTGGCACCCGGGGCGATTTTCCGCGACCAAGCACATCACATCCCAAAAAAACAGGAAACAAAAATGGTTCAGTAGGTATTTTTGTTTCCTGTTTTTTTGGGATGGAGGAGGGTTCCCCCAACTTCTAACAACAGGAATTATAAGTATTTTTTTATTAGCAAGTAAGAGGTACCTATGCATTTTAATCTTTACTTCTTTAAATAATAATGTAGAAGTTTATGTAGGTATGTATATTTTAGGAATTGTAGTAAATAAACGTACTTAACAATGAATTTATCTCAAATTTGATATAAACGACACAAATAATATTATTGTCTTGATAATTTCTAAAATTGGTAGGTAGGTACTATGATGATGAGGAACGTTCACCCAGTTCAATTAAAAAACGTTGTTCATTATTATATAATAACTTCGATCAAAAATAAGTAGTTCGGGGGGCCGGCAAAGCCGGACATTTTTGATCGATGTATAATAAGGATATAAAGGCAACAAAAGTTTGATAATCCTTGTATTTTTAGGTTCTTTATAATGTGGGTAATCATCGTGTTGTCATTTTGTAGTCCGTGATTTGAAAGTTTGTTTTGTAAAGAACCTTTAAAAGGTTTGTTTAAGTTATTTATTTTGCTCGGCTGACTAAAAGTTATAGAAATAAATAGGTAACTATAGAACATTTTAGAGTACCTACCTACTTCCAGCATTGATTTAATATCTACGAAGGGGTTCTTTTTTTTTCATTGTTTTTCCATACTACGGCTAGGACCTTTTCTTATTGACTTCCAGTTCCCCTGCGGGGTGATTTCCTCCGTCCACGGAATCCATCAAATGAGTAGGTTTTGTCAATGCCAAAAGGTTGTTGACCTTTTGACAAAAACAGACGAAACTTTTTGTTGTTCGTTAGTTTTCGAAATCATTTTGATTAAAACTTTTTTTACTCAGTTTGTAGAAAAGGAAAAAGAAAATTCAAAATAGGACTTGTCAATACCCTTTACAGCTAAAAACTTCAAACAATAGGTACCTAAAATCTATGGAGGGCGTACTGTGCGTGAACGAAATGTGTGATTTTTTATAAAATCAACAGACAAACCAAAAAAAAAAATATAATAAAAAACAAGACAAGCCTGTTTATCCAGGTAAAGCACTATCATCCCTTATTTTTCTGAAGTCTTTAAAATAAGATAGGGAGATACCTGCCCACTGTGGGCTGCAAAACCAAAGTACTTTCATTAGTGATTTCCTATAGGTAATCCAGTCATAGCGTCTAGGCAGGGCGCTATGGCGCTCATTAAGGGAGGCCTATGTCCAGCAGTGGACTAATATAGGCTGATGATGATGATGACTGAGTAAAAAAAAATTACTTTACTCATAGTACCTACCTAAATTAATAATTTAATGTGGACATCAGCAATTCTCAAGATTTTGAGTCTCTCAATGTTTGTAAACATGACCCCTACAATAAACCAAAAAATCTCTTCGACTACTTGTCGATTGGCGCTCTTCTTACTATGAATTACACTGACCGTTACTTTTCAAACTCGATGAAATGAGATTTTTGTGTTACAAGACGGCTGGGAGTTGTTTTTGAAAAATGAATCTTGAGAATGGCTCCAGTCAATGTTTAAAAATGGACCAACCCGAGTCTCAGTGCGGATAAAGGAGGACACAAAACAACAACAACGTTTAAAATGATTACTTTAATATGTAGCTCTCCAAAGCCTCTGCCATAAACAACCATTAATTTAACGAGAAGTGAATTATATTATAAATAATAATTTTAATGTTCCCTCGGTCATAAAAGCTGACATAAGAAAACCCACCAGAGGAAAGTCTGCAGCTATATTATGTGTATTTAAATATCTCCGCTGCAATCTCCAATCCGAATGCCACAAGTGTGGTGATTATTCATGTTCAGTTGTGGCCTAGTGGAGCTGCTGAGGATGAGCTTAGTTGGTTACCTTGATTATTCTTCGGTTCTCATGTCTGAATTAAATAAATTAATAATGCTGGTCAATCCACACAGCATAATCTAACCGCTTGCTTGGGGCTAGATGATGCTGATGAACTATCGACTAAACAGTCTATTTGCTTTTACAGCTAACAGCTATTATACAGCCTGTCTATTGCTTTTACAGCCTTGCTAACGCTGTATAATATAGGCCAGTTTTGGGTATATAAGGTCTGTGTATGCGCTGTATGTACAGCATTTATACAGCATGAGTATACAGATTGTAGTATAAAGGTGAACAGCTTGGTATGTTATGTGGGCAGAACTTGTGTTATGGGTACTAGATGACTGATAAACATAATCATTTTTTTTTAATTATACTGTAGGTACATAAAAATTATTAAAACACCTGACACAAATATTTGCAGGTTGTTTAAACATGTGTCCCAAGGTGGGAATCGAAACCGGAACCTACTGCGTCGCAGGCGGACTTTCAGCCGCCGCACCACATGGATTGTCTCTTCTCTCGTCGGAATTCATCCCTTATTTTATAATGATATAATTTTTATTTGCAGCAAAAACATATTTTTCTAAGAATTCATAAATGAAGTAAAGGTTCCTCGCAGATTGCTTAAGAGCTGATTCAATTTATGAAGACTATGTCTAAGAGAAAAGCGTGAGTAACATTAATTCCACTGTATGATGGTATTTCATTTACTTGTTATTTATAATAAAAAAATAACAACCCTTCTTTTAGCGCAGTCGAGTAAACTTGGCCTCCTAAGCACAGCAGTGGATATGTCTTTTTATTAAGGTTCCGTAACCGAAGGGTAAAAACGGGGCCCTATTACTAAAACTCCGCTGTCCGTCTGTCACCAGGCTGTATGTCATGAACCGTGATAGACAGTTGAAACTTTCACAGATGATGTATTTCTGTTGCCGCTATAACAACAAATACTAAAAACCAGAATTAAATAAATATTTAAGGGGACTTCCATACAACAAACGTGAATTTTTTGCTCGTTTTTGCTCAATATTGATAACAGTATTGTAATCTTCTTTAATATCTAAATTTCGAATTAATTAATCATATAATTAAATTAAAACTAGTATTTACAATTGAAACAATTGAGCTAACTGCAGACTGTTACAAACAATCTACAGGTAGCTCAACTGATCCATATCAATACCAGTCGGAAGCGTACCCCAGACGCTAGCTGCATTGTCCCATTTCATTAATTAATATTAAATTAATATATAAAAGAGATCCCCTTCAGTTCAAGAAGAAGCCCATCCATAGACAAAAATTCAATCATTTATTCTTTTACGAAAAAACTGGGTGTTGTATATGTATAATTGCACCCAGAGTCGTGCATGACTCATGTGTTTAACACTCCCACCCTCGCGATGCGGATGGGATATGTAATGTATAAACCTGTCATAAGTCATACTATATGTATTACCTATCTCCTTGGTATAGCCAGCTTCGCATTGTCGACGCGACTGTTGAACTACTAAGCGTATTCAAATTTGGATAATGTAGTAATACATGGACATTTATTACTTCTGGGAGAAATATTTTAGGAGCAATTTAAGGACTAGCCGGATAAGAGAGGCCTTTGCCTAACTGTGGGATCCAGGCAGATATGAAGATGGTGTCGGTACTACTTAGTGTAGCTAACAGGTACATTGGTTGATATTTTTTTCTTTTGTGTTTTTAGGTAATTAATATCATAGATTTTTGCAAACAAAACGCCATGTCGTCATTTTCAAAGAAGGCGTTTATTGTCGCGTAAGTTTTTTTTTTCGTTTTATTTTACTTGCCTAGATATTAACACAAGGTGCCTACGACTTTCATGCCGAAGTCGAGCCGCTGTCGAGCCAGGGCAGTGAATGCCTTAACTCCTACAATCGTTTGGAGCCTGATCAGGGCTCGGATTTAGGACTACGGCAGACTCGCATAAACCCTGATTAGGGTTTAAAATATATGCTAAGCATCGGAATAAAATGCTAACCTAATGATTTTACACACGAGCATCATCACCCCTGCGATTAAAATATGTAACACAAGAATACTCGCTAAGAATAATCGTAATATACATAGAAAAATACAAAACACCTGGAACAAATATCTTCAGATCTTACAAATATTTGTCCCGTGTCGAATAGAACCTGCAACCTTTCGCGTCGCATGCGGACCCTTGTCCTCATCCGACGAAGGACAATAATCAATTCAATATTGGTTTAAACTCCTTAGATAAGATAAGAAATAATTTATTTGTAGCTGAAAACCATTACCCGAATCAAAACTAAAATTATATTAAATTACCAACACCATTATAACTATATCATAATACCCACTTATTAAGTACCTTTTACCTAGCTACAAAATGGCGTCGACTGCATTATGTTGTGATAGCCTACGTGATAGCTACAGGCTATAGCTACTACAACGCTGATCTTCCGTCGAAACCTTGCGTTACGCCACGTACACGAATCTTTAGGTATACAAAAAAGTTTTTGATATTTTGTACAGTGACATCAAAAGCATAAGGCGAATGGCCCGCAATATATTATTATATTTTTATTTATGTATTATTTTATTTATGCAGTCACTGTAAAATGTATCCAAATGTTACGAATTTAAGCTCAATATTTGAATGGTCATTTTTGTGCTGTGTGATAGTGGTGTGGTCTAGATCTGCGACAACTTTAATGACTTATTTGGTACTGCATAGCTAGGTTGCTACGTAACATGCTAGGTATAGCTGTATTTTAATCCTATGTGCCTAAGAATACAGTGTATTACAGAACGGCGGCAGCCGGCGATGCTCCGGCAGCGAAGTTGGATAAAGAAAAACGACGAAGCAAAGATAAAACGAACGACAAAGAAAAAGACAAAGAAAAAGACAAAGAAATAGCCAAAGAAAAGGACAAAGAGAAAGAGAAAGAAATGATGGACGATATTCCACAGAGGACACGGTCGGATGCTGAAAGATAGTATGTTGTTACATTATAATCTCACTAATATTAAGTTTTAATTTCGTTAAATTTTAAACGATCAAATATCCTTTGTTTTGATTGGACTAAAATTTATGTTGTAGTTGGATTAACATTATTGATTATTCTACGGTTCAAAACACGATATTTATCACTTCACCTGATAAAAATTACGAAGAAAGGATAGTTTTTCGTTGTTTTTGTTGTTGTACTTCTAGTGTATCAACGTTTTACTCTCAAAAAACATGTCAGAAAATAGGCAACGACGCGACGTTTAGAAGAATATTCTACGGTTAGTTTTTCTCAAAACCTTTTTTAATTTTAATAATAAGCAAAAACTTGATTTTTGGGCTTGCGTTGCTCTGCCCTATCTCACTCTTGTGAACACAAATTATGTGCCTGTCCTTTTCACAAAATGGATCGAATATCCTGCCCTTTAAGGCTACCGTTATTAGACCAGGCCTATTCTTAGGCCCATTATGTAGTCTAGGTTATCAGTTCTGCGAGCTATATGACCACTGCCACTTCTCCTTACTAATAGGGTATTTGACTACATTGAAAATAAGTTGCAAATTGTTTTCATCCTAGTCAGTGACAACGTAACAAAGCGTAATCAGGTGATTTTTATTAAAAATATGCCTGTTATAGGTAAAAAAACGGGATTAAAATTACACTTTCTTTGATACCTAATGATCACGTGACCGTTCACCCGTTCATGCGTGAAAAGGTACCCACAAATAAATCAAATCTAACCAATCGCTGCGTTATGCATTTTTTCAATGCTGAATGTTCGTTTTTCTGTTTCCATGGGCTTGTTACCTACATCATTGTACCTACACCGTCCGCGCGTTTATGTGCTATGGCTATAACTGAATGAAAGAGTGCACTATATCATTAGAACTAGCAGCGCCTCGCGGTTTCACCCGCTTAGTTCCCGTTCCCGTGTTCTTTCATTAAGTCAAACAAAATAAATGCGTGGGTTATAATTATTTGTGTTTTCCAGTCACGCTGATCTCAGAGCATGTGAGCGACGCAATCGGTTCAAGAGACGCTGGCCGTCGGTCACCAAGGTGAAAATTATCACCAAACCGTGGCACCCGCCGCCGCCGCCGCAGAAGCAGCCGCCTATTGTAAGTTACCAGCGTTATCATAACTGAAGGTCATATTCATACATTGGAGCGACGCAATCGGTTCAAGAGACGCTGGTCAGACGCCAGCGGTGATAATCTTCACTTTGGTGACAGAATCCCCAAGGTGAAGATTATCACCAAACCGTGGTACCCTCCACTGCACGCTGGTTATTATTCAGCAATAGGTGCTGCTACCCGCGGCCCCCCGGTGGATATCTTTCGACATCCGCGGGAAGTGTCGGGGTGATAAAAAATATAAGCTGGCACCACACGGCCAATTTTTTAACTACTTACTATGGGTTTTTTAGGGTTTCGTACCTCAAAAGGAAAAAAGGATCACAGGATCACTTTGTTCAATCGAAAAAAAGAGATGGCAACAATCTTCGACTAGTTTAGTTTAGGTTTTGTAAAAAAACCTAAACTAAACGCGTAAAAATGTTGCTGTCCTCTTTTTTTCGATCGAAATTAAAAAGAGACCGCTACAATCTTCGACTTCGTCCCTTTTGAGACGCGTTCCCTATAGTTTCTTTCATCAAACGTTAAATGCTTTGGGTATTTGTGTCATTTTCGTCATTAAAAGACGATACTTGTTATTGTGAAGTGATTAATTAAGTGAAATTAAGGCCCTCTATGCTGGACGTCCACTGCTGAACATAGGCCTCCCCTAATGAGCGCCATAGCACCCTGTCTCCAGCTGTGGACTAACATAAGCTGATGATGATGATGCTGAACGTCATAAACGAGTTTAAGAGCTCTAGTCTCCGCTGGTTAGGACACGTTGAATTTTTAAACAGTCTTGATAACGCATTCCCTGCAGTCGCATCCTCGGCAGCGCGACCCGGGAAGCGTACCGCCGTACGAGACTGCAGTTGGTCTATGTGCGTCTTGGCCCATGAAAGTGTTAATATCAATTAAATGTTCCCACAGGAAATACAACTACCAGCACTTAAAACCCGTCAGTGGGTGCCGCCGTACCGCCGGCGCCGGCGCGCGCGCCCTCGGCGCATGCGCGTGCCGCCAGAACAGATCACGCAGCCGCTGTACGACTATAGCAAACTTAACAAGGTATCGTGTACTTTGGTTGGCTAACGTTCCTTGTGTTTCGCCTTAAGAAAGAGTAAGGGCTACATGTAAGAAAGGGATATTAGATTTACGGGTGGGTTCACAGTGCGGTGTCAGATGAAATGCACTGTATTGTAAAGTTACACGTCCACTGGAACGGCATCGCAGAGCTAGGTACCTTAGTGTTAGTAAATGAGAACGCAACCACATGTAATCTTTATGTTGGTACACATTTTGTTACGAGGTTGGTTACACTGATCTGGCTATCTCCCTTTTTGTGTCGAAACTGTTTCAATAAAACCACGTTTGCATTTATATTTTACTTCCCAGTAAGGATTAGTGTTTTGTGTTGATTTCTAAGTGGGTTGATACCGATGCCAGAGAGCAGTATTTCTGATTTCGGATGACGTCGACGGCAAACTAAAAGCGCTTTAAAATACCAATATTGCTGATGCGAAATCCGAAAGCAGTAGACGCACCCTATCGGCATATATTAAGTCACGAGATGCCTACGCTTCATACGCTCCGATTGCGATCCAGTGGACGCGTAACTTTAGGCGGCAAGAGTAGCTTTTTTGGGTTCCGTACCCGTAGGGTACCAAAGGGGCCCGAGCATCCCCTGTCTGTTCGTCTGTCTGTCTGTCAGCGGGCTGTATCTCATGAACCGTAAAAATGTAGGCATTTGTATTTTTCACAGAGTATTTTACGTATTTTTTAAGAAATTAAATTTATATTTCAACAATTTTCGATTATTATACATATTAGATTTTTATTATAATAGTAATAATATTATTATATTATAACCCACGATTATTATTAAATTTCCTAGATTACGCCGACTGCTTTTTAGGGTTCCGTATCGTATACGTTGAGTGCGAGGGCTTACGCACTATAACAATAAAAACCTTGTTGTTTTTGCCGCTATAAAAATAAATATTAAAATAGGTATTTTGTTTTTGTATACAGATCTGGCACAACTTCGGCCTAGTAGAGAAGAACAAGATGATTCTGCAAGGCTCTATCGCAGCCGACTCCAAGCGATATTCTTCAACTGCATGTGGTTAGATAAACTTCCATACATATGTAAATCAACATTTTTAGTCCAGTCATATACGATAGACTAAATAAATAAATAATAATAATAATAATGCTGGACCTTTTAAACAGAATTATCTAGCCCCAAGCTATGCAGAGCTTGTGTTATGGGTACTAGATAACTGATATACTTACATAATACAATACACTACATAGATAGATATTTTTTGGTATACATATACATAGAAAACGACCAGAACACCCGGAAAAAATACCTACAGATCGTACAAATATTTGTCCCGAGGCGGGAATCGAACCCGCAACCTCCTGCGTCGCAGGCGGACCTTCGCCCACCGCGCTACAGAGGCCGTCAAATAGGGCAATAGGGGATGATGACAGTTACTAAATATTACCAAAGTTATGTATTTACCGAATTGAACCTGAGCCATAGATTATAAAACATGTATTATATTTTTAGGGTTTCGAGATCGGTTTCGAAACCCATATGGTCTCGCTCTGTCCGTCCTTCTTTCTTGAATATCTTAGTAACTACTGCAGCTTTTATCTTGAATAATAATACAGTTCGTGCATCATAACTGATTAAAAGAAAGACAATGATGTTTAAATATTCAGTACAAAATTGTGAGGTCAAAATTTTAACAGAGACCTATAGGCCTACCTCTAACAACCTCGGCGCACGAGTTACACTCGCACTTGACGGATCTTGTTTATTTTGATCGAGATTCGTTATATCGTATTTTGATAAAATAAAGTACAGCGATCCGCCATGACACGTTGCCGTTGCACACCAATCACAGCATTACACAACTGTGTTGTATAAAATAACAAAATTAATTTTAAAATTTAATTCGAGTTCATTTTTCAACTGATGACATGACCACATGGCGGCCACTACGTCCAGCGCAGCGTTTAGAATGAAAGAATTGATTTTTTTTTTAAAAATGAATCTGTCGTCTCTAAAAATATCGGGACTAAAGAGAGTTTCTTTATTTATCGAGCTGACGGATTAAGTCTAAAAAATATTGCTTGTTTTCATTTAGTCAAAGAAAGTAAAGGCGTGGACGGAGCACACTGTCAGTTACTTCAACTTCTTTATTCTGCATTGTCAAAACTTCCTTGCATCCACATCAAATTATTAATTAATATATATTTATAAACACAAAAAAACAATAAACAAATAATAATTGTTTTATAATTTTTTGTTATTATTTTTATGTATGTATTTATATTTATAGCTATTTAAACTTATAGCAGGTATTTGTTAATGTATGTTTATTTAAACTAAATATTAATCTATATAGCACACCATCTACACACTTGTTCTATCACACCCTGACTGTCCAAAGGTTCCCTGGCAGCGATCGCTCAAAGCGATAAGGTCGCCTATTGTACAACGTAATCTATATTAGTTCTTTCCTTTGCTGTGTATCTGTTTTATTTGGTGTGCAATAAAGAGTAATTGTATTGTATTGTATTACCCAGGTTCCCAAACCGCCTGCATAGCCGCCGTTTGCCGCGCGCTTCTAGACGAGAAGTCGGAATCCCAACTCGTGAAGTCGGATGTTGATGAGTGCATCAACACAGGCAACGAGTATTACAAGCTGTGTCTGATTGACATGAAGTGTTATAAAGGTAAATAACGGGAAGTATATATCCCATAGTCTGCTAGGAGAGATGCCATACAGTGTGTCCCACGGGCGTTGGACATGGAGGGCATATACCAAAACAAATGTTTGGTGATTAATAATTGAAATTTTGCATAAATTATTTACCGTATAACTGAACTAGCTCAGTAATACGGTAAATTATTTATGCAAAATTTCAATTATTAGTAACCAAATTTTTTTACCAAATATGTAAATTATCTGGCCGTCTCTAATTGCTACACCCTGAATGGGTACATTTTGTGTGTATTCTCTTTTAATTATAGTCCATAAGTTCTAACAAATTTTATGAACCATAGTATGATGCATTAAATTATTGAAAAATTATATTAAAGGGAGGAAGCTTTAATGAAAGGAAACACTTTTTTTTTTTAAATTTAAACCGTGTTCACAGAATTTTGAAAAATTACTTTACTTTTCCAGTCATCGATTTGTTAAACTCTAAAAAATAACAACCTTTGTTTTTATGACACCAATCGGAGTCAATGATAAGAATCAATACTGAACAATTAACATTGCATATTATATGAAAGGAAAACTATGAAATCAGCCAAAAACTGGGGAGGCGAAGCACTTTTTATGGGTCGCTCAATCCTCCTGTACTACGATTTAGAATCCTAGATTATTTATGTCAACAAAGGCATTTATGAAAGAAAACTTAACAAACACTGATAACAATAACAGAAAACAACATGGTAACAGTGAAGTAAAACATAAACTTGACAACGGATGAAAAATGATAAAATTTGAATGAATAGGAGATCAATTAAATGATGAATGAAAGCATTCAAAATGAAAAATTGTTTCGAGCTTCTGTGCTTTGCTTCGGTGATACCAATGTCGTTAAATATTTTCCATCAATATTCATCGGGTTTTGTTACCACTTTGTATACAAAAAATATCCAGGTATTTGAATGGGGGTATAGGCCTGTATTAAGAAAGCTTACTCAGTCATTGATCTATGATTAAGAAACGCTTATGTCGTAGAAAAGCGTTACTCAAGCATAAATTGATGGCTGCGCCATATTTCATATCACTGGTCATAGACTACGCCATGTGAACTTAACCTGACGTTTCTTCCAGGCAAACCACAACTGGAGCTGAACCAGCTCATTCCTTCCTTCTTCCTCCACGACACCAAGTACACCGTTAAACTGAACGAGCTGGAGTCCGGTTACCTGGCCAAGCATCCCGATAATTTACAGGATAAGCCCGATTTTATGAGGTAAGGCGTCTGTTTTACTTTGCACCTGGAGACTTCAGGCAATTAGATACTGACGGAAGACCAAAGATATCCTTAATGGGTACGTTAAGGGTATCTTTGGTCTTCCGTCGGTCCTTTTTATTGATATACCCATTCAAAGTCAAGGTATTTATTTTTATACCATGTTGTGTTGTACAAATTACAACACAACATGGTATGGTATGGTTGTATTGGTTAGTTTTAATCGTGTTAGTTACTCAATAAATAAATAAATAATAATAAACAAAAGATCTTAACTAAACTTATAGGATTCAAACACTCGTTGGTGGCATCTTTGTAACTTAAGTATATCGATAGTTACAAGTGTGTATTTTATACGAGTAGCTGAGTAGCTTTCTTATAGTTTAGTTTATTATGACAATGTCCCTATACAGCAGCTTTTATGACATATCTTCACATGTACCTATTAACTTAGTTTTATTTATTTTCTGACATATTTTAATTGTAATTTTTGTAAACCCTAGGCCTTTTTAGCCAGCCAAGTATTGTAAAATCCCTTATGGTGTTTCCTTTTGTAACTTATTTGTGTACTAGAAATAACGACATCAAGTATATATGTTATATCTACGGCGGAAATAACATTTCATTTATTTCCGAGGTAGATAACGAGGTATATAACCCTTTTGCGAGGACGCAAAAGGGTTATCTACCTCTGATGATCATGATCAGCCTATACTAGTCCACTGCTGGAAATGTGTTTCCCCTAATTGACCGTCACCATAGCGTCTTCAGCTTATCACACCCAGCATCTCTGCTCTTTGCCTGCTCTCAGCGGTCTTTGTCTATCTGTAATATTGTGATATTATTATTTTCCAGCATGATGCAGAAACGCATTGGGCAAACGTACAGCATGATCCTCTCCATCGACGGCAAGCAACACTTCCTGCTGTGGGGACACCCGCCGGAGAACGCTGCTGGAAACATCAAGACTATCGCCTACATCTTCGATCCTAACATGCTGGATGTAACTGGCAGGAAGCATAGAGTGTGAGTAATTTATAGAACACGCTTAGAGTATGAAACTCTCCAACGACAAAGGCAAACTAAAAAGTATCAACTGTCATCAGCAACATCAGCGTATTTGTTCAGGTCTCGCATCCAACTGACGTCATGACCACAGAGCAATATGGTGTCCACTGCATTCAGCGTTTTCGTCAAGTCACGCGCGCTACTTAAAAATGTACATTTTAAATGCATTTTTAGGTCACTATCGATCTAATATTTTTGTGTTCTTTTTTGCTCTAAAAAGTGATACGAAGTTCACGGGGTCATCTAATTCATGATATAAATAATTTCTAGACACGGTGCCGGTGCGTTCATGCGGTACGCTGGTATTACTTCCTTCGTGCTTGACTTCCTGGCTAACTACGCTGACTTGGCGAACGCCAAGAAGGGGACGCCTAGACCTCCCATCACACTCACTAGTATAGAGGTTGGTATATGTACATTTATAAACAAAGAAACGTTTATTGAAGAAATGAAATAAGTTCCCAAAAATTTCCGGTTTCGGCGGGACTCGAACCCGCGCCCCACCCTCGGTACGGGTGTGCTCTAACCAACTAAGCTACGAAACCCTAGTCTGTTCAACCGAAAATCTTTGGGACCTCTTACGGACTATAGCGCCGCCGCCGGTGGCTAAGAGATACCCAAAGTGCTGGTACGCACTATAACAAAAAAAACCTTATACGCTTATGTGTAACTTGGACACATCCATACTAGTGTTATAAAAGCTATAAAAGCGATAGTAACCCTGTCTCTGTCTGTCTCAAAGTAACCGCTGACCGGATCTTAATGAAAGGCAGGGAGGTAAATGGTATCTCTGGGACGAACGTAGGCTACTTTAAAAGCGCGTACGAAGCCACGGGCAGCAGTAGTTTATAGTAAATATATAAAAAAAACGTTAAAACATAAAATACAGTTATTTAGAGAACAAACAATCGTGTTACTGCAATTTTATTATAAAAACTATCGTAGTTTGACGAATTCATTACGGATGTAAGCGGGTTAACTACGAACCTTATTTGTGTTGGAAGAACACCAACGTTTCATCCCTTAACTCACCCTGAAGAAGTCCCTCGTTAAGGGATGAAACGTTGGTGTTCTTCCAACACAAATAAGGTTCGTAGTTAACCCGCTTACATCCGTGTTACTGCAAGTGAGGCACTTAATATATAGGTAAAGTTAACATTGTAATGACCGTACGTTATAATATATTGTGGTCATTGGAGCTGATAAAAAGTTATTGCAAGTTGTAGTAAAAAGTTATTGTAATTGCTAGCTTAGAGTCAACGATATTACCGATAGATCTCACACTATGCCGGCCTTCGATAAAAGTGAAAAAAGGGAGATACGGTACGTTCTTCCAGCGCTCACTCAAAAACTGTACCGTGTCACAGATGAAATAATGATAAGGTATCGAATTATCAGAAAATTTAAAGTTTGGTGTAACTACTTACGCGGGATAATGTGTGATGCCTTGGGCTTTGTTTTTTGTTTTGGAGCTATTTGTACACCTGGTGAGCGAACACGAGGGCATTGTCGTGGTGTTTTAGTCGAAATCACACTAAAGTATACGTCGTAGCAAGCACACGAAACACAAACGCCACCGCCCGCGCCGCCGCGCCGGTCCGACTATGACCGAGGTGAGGGAACATAGTTGGACCTGACTTGAGCCATACACTTTCGATGAATGCATCATCTCCCTTTTTTACTTTTATCTAAGATGCCGGCAAAATATTATTAGTGTGGTCAACATGATCTTGTTTTGTCCACAGGTGGTCCAAAAAGAGCCCCTTATCCGCCAACCAACCTATGAACTGGATCTGAAGGCATTAAAAGTGCATTGCCAAAGCGAATGGGAGAGCTTGCATAGGAACAAGCTTATCTCTAAGAAGATTTACGAGGTACTTGCTCACCAACAGTCTATATTAGTCCACTGCTGGACTTAGGCCTCCCATAATGAGCGTCATAGCGCCCTGTCTTCAGCTTGCCGCATCCAGCATCTGTCAGCAGTCTTTCGCAGATCGTCATCCCACCTGGTCGGAGAGCGTCCTACACTACGTTTACCAAGGTATCTGCTATTCACCGCTAAACTATTGCTAGTTGGCGATCTATGTCGCTTAGTGGGTAAAGTTCTGGGACGCAGAAACGTGCGGGATTGATTCGGTTATTGTTGTACTTAAGTATAGAAGGAAGGGTGTGCACCTTTGCGGCCCACACACTTGTGCACTATATGTCCTGATTCACAGCTAAACCGTTGCTAGTTGGCGATTTATGTCGCTTAGTGGGTAAATTTCTGGGACGCAGAAACGTGCGGGTTTGATTCCGTTATTGTTGTACTTAAGTATAGTAGGAAGGGAGTGCACCTTTGCGGCCCACACACTTGTGCACTATATGTCATGCACACAGATGTTTGCACGCAGATGGCAGCCTCCGTTGAGACGGCCGCCGTGGTTGAAATTTGTTTAGAGCATCATTATATTTTTTATTATTTTTTTCTATATTTTTTGTTTATTATTTTATTACAGGGTGAATACCCAATAGCCTCGCTGAGCGCAGTCAGCTTGGCTACCTCGCGGGGGAAAAGCAGGAGGAAGGTTAAAGACTTCTACAATATAAGCACTGTTGCTGAGGTGAGGTATATTTTTAACCCTGTACATATACATTTTAATTTGTCCCGGACGAGCTAAGAGACTTCACCCCGAAGAAAATTCTACAGTTTCTAGCAGCTGCAAGGGTTAGTAGCTAATAGGGTACAATTACAATTGCACATTTTCAATTTCAATTTCAACTTTTTACAATTGATTCTTGGCAAATTATCCTGGTACAAAAAGGCATTGCACGAAATAGGAAAAAAACAATATTGCACTAATCGGAACTTTGTACGAAATAGGTTTTTTTTTTACGAATAGTTTGATATTGTTGTACAAATCTGGTTGCCTGGAAGAAATCGCTTTAACCGAAAAGGCCGCGAAATCCATTGCTCTGTTGCGATTACCGGTCGCAGCACATATCGCGTGTCACACGTCGCCGATTTTACGTGGTAATAAATAGGTATATTTTATGTATGTTAGAATAAGGTATATATTTTATATGGGCCGTAGTTTTTAAGTATTTTACATCCTGTACTAGACTAACGTTGCCTGAAATAAATGTTTTATTATTATTATTATTAGTACCTATCTTTAATTTAATACAATCTCTTACTTTGTTTAGGTGATGATTAAAGAATTCTCTATATATCTAAATTAGGAATTGTACAAACTGCCCAGGAAGGCTATATGCATTACTCCCCATAATTGCAAACACTAGAAACGAACGGATTCCTTATATCCTCTGATTATTCCAGCCGTCTGTCACTTTGCCAGTACCGCCGGAGCGACCGCCGCCACCGCTGACAACCGAGCAGATAATGGCGATGCGCGGAGAGGACTTCTTCTTGTACTGTCCTAGGCCGGACGGACATGCTTTCGGAAGGTACACCCATCTGTACTATAATAATGACTCTGTTACCCCGTATCATCTGCCACCTTGCCGGTTCAGCTGGAACGACCGCCGCCACCGCCGACAATCAAGCAGATAATGGCGGCAAGCGGCTTCGTATTTTTTGAATGAAAAGTAGCCTATTATATTATAATAATATAAGGATGAAAATGTTTGGTAACAGGTCCACGATTTTTTTTGTTGCGGCATTCTTACTACAATACAATACAATACAATATACTTTATTGCACACCAATAAATTAAAAAATACATATATCACAGAAAACAAAAACAATAACAAATAATGTACAATGGGCGGCCTTATCGCTAAGAGCGATCTCTGCCAGGCAACCTTAGGATGGACAAGAAGTGATAGAAAAAGTATAGACGCTGGCGTGTAAATAGAATACTGTTTAGGAAGAAAATATATATTTTATATATATAACTATTACATAGATACCAATATGATAAGATACACAACATACGTATATATTACTAATTATTTTTATCCTTATATTTTACAATGGATTTCCGCAAAGTAACGCCTGAATCTATTATTTAGCCTATTATATAGCCTATTATATGTTATTCTAGGTCCAGATCTTTATCTATGAAAAATTTCATCCGATCCATTCAGTAGTTTTGGGTTTAGCCTCGGCAAAACATCTTCACAACGGCACAAACTTGCCTTTATACAATACTAGCGACCCGCCCCGGTTTCGCACGGGTGCAATGCTGATGTATTATACACGTAAACCTTCCTCTTGAATCACTATCTATTTTAAAAAAATCTCATCAAAATCCGTTGCGTAGTTTTAAACATCTAAGCATACATAAGGACAGACTACATGACAGATTAAGACTTATATACCTACGTCAATTTTATATTTGCACTTTAAAATAATATAACATACTTATGGAATGTCTATGTTGAAAATAATTAAATTTCTTTTATCATTTTATAAAATTTCCCTTCTTTTCCCTTTCCAGAGACGAAAATATGATTCCACCGCCGAAAGAAGAAGTGATTCTCCACAGCTACGTGGACATCTCCGACAAAAACTATCACTCGCAGTACCAGCAGCTGGACGCGGAGAAGTGGTTACTGAGAGGAACCAGGCATTTTGCCAGCTACCGGTTAGAAAAACTGAATCAAAACATATTTTCAAACTATCATCCCCCGGTGCAGCCATTTTGTCATGAAAAGGTTACAGACAGAGAGATAGGCAGAGAGACAGACAGCGAAAGAGAGACAGACAGCGAAAGAGAGACAGACAGAGAAAGAGAGACAGACAACGAAAGAGAGACGGACAGAGAAAGAGAGACAGACAGAGATAATGGAAATAAAACAGACAGATGAACAGAGAGACTAACAAAAAGAAACAGCCAATTAATCGTAAAAAAGTGGGAGACAGACTGATACAGAGTCAGATAGGACAGGCAGAGATGCAAGTAGAGACTAGTTCTGACATTAACAGACGGACTGACACACAAACTCACAAGAGTCCGATATAAAATTAAACCAACAAAGAGGCTGATAAATTCTGAGACAGAATAAGAATAAGCATTATAAAAAAAGACGAGCAGACAGAGCGACAGACAAGAGTTACTCTCGCATCTATGATGCTGCCGAAAGGGCTATGTCTAGCAGTGGACTAGTATAGACTTATATATAGATTAAAAAACCAATATTGGTTATAATCATTCGGCACATTTAAGCCCTGTTTGTTCTACTCTTGGTAAAGATTACATGGCATCTCCTGTACTTTAGAGGTCTGAAGCTAAACAAAAGGTCGTCCACAGATACCAAACGTTCAAGAACTACACGGGTATCGCATGCTGCCTGTCTGCACTCGGCTTGCTCAAACGGTTGCGCGCGCGCGCTTGGAACGAAGATACTCTGGACGAGACCTTGGATCTCGGATATAATCTCTTCAGAGTTAGTATACACGACATTCTTAGCATAAAACGGGTCTAACCCCTCGTTTTCACGAAAAAACCTGTATACATGCATACACAACTTGTCTATTGGTTGTCTCAAACATTATTTCGTTCACACTGTGTAGCCAACAAGTATTGAACGATAAGGCCGCCAAATCCATTGCTTTGTTTAGTATATCGTAAATTTTATTTTTATTTTTTAAGGTGATGATTAAAGAATTCTCTATCTATCTTTCTTAACAAGTGGGTATAATTTAGAGATCTGATTAAAAATGATCAGATTTAAGAATTTAATAATGTCCCAAAATTTTCGATTTCGGCTGGACTCGAACCCGCGCCTCACCTTCAGTACAGATGCGCTCTAACCAACTAAGCAACGAGATGACACGTGCCTTGTCGAAAATATTCGTCGAAAGATTACCCCCAGTGCGAGTTACGCACTATAAAGCAAAAAGCTATGGAAAACAAACTTGCGGGATAGCGATAAATTTCAATGTATTTTGCGATTTCGCGAGGGAAAAGTCCTGGTACACACATTTGCTGACCATAAATTTATCTCTGTTTTGCAGGAATCACTCGGAGAAAGAGGCGGACCCGTCCGTAGACTCGTCCTCGGCGAGATGAAGGAATCCTTCAAGATTCGGGACCAGGAGTTTATTCATAAGGTAACTATTACGCTATCCTTAGTATATCTTTTAAAACAATATTTACGATAATTACTACAGAAGAGTATAAACAAAAGAGAACGAGTTTTTTCAAACATGTATACAGGGTGGAAATAATCTATGGGCCCTGGAGGCGAACTATCTTAAATCCTTTAGCTAGCTCATTTAACTGAAAGGAAACATTCCTTTATTTTTAAAAAGAAACATAATTGCATTCAAAGATTTTCAAAAAATTCCATGTCTCAACTGGGAATCGACCAACTAAAAATTAAAAAAATAAACCCTCGCTATTTTATTGTGCGAATCTGTAGGATTATTGTTCAGGATAAAAAAATTATACTAAACATTGGGACCTTTCACTCATCTGTTGTATAAGAAACCCATGAAATCGAATATTTATTACATGTTCTTATATAACGTGTTATATATGAAATTTAGATGTTTAATTAATGTTGTACCTACCTACTCATTCAATATTCTCATGTACGTATTAGCTGGTAAGGAAAGAATAAAGCTCTTTTATTTTATTTATTTATATAACGTATTAATTTTTTTACAGGATCATGGTATAGCCGTTTGGGGTAAGATGGTATCGGCCAACCCAAAGGTGTTTGACATCTGCCGGGGTCTGGATCACTTCTTCAAGGAGTCTGATTCTGGGATCTTCCAGGTATGTACATGCTAGTTGGTCATCATCATCATCAGCCTATGCTAGTCCACTGCTGGACATAGGCGTCCCCCTAACGAGCGCCATAGCGCGCTGTCTTCAACTTGCCGCATCCAGCATCTGCCTGCAGTCTTTCGCAGTTCGTCATTCCCGTGGCCGGGGGGCATCCTACACTACGTTTACCGAGTCGTGGTCTCTTCTCTAGAACACGTTTCCCCAACGGTTATCTGTTCTTTTCGAGATATGGCCAGCCCACTGCTACTTCAGCTTGCTAATCCCTTGTGCTATGTCGATAACCCTGGTTCCCTGGTTCTCAGACATCCCTACTGTACGGAACCCTAAAAAAGACAAATGTGCATTCAAATAATGACCGACGCTATAGACGCTCGCTTCCAAAGTCTACCTTTAAATGTATAATAATCCATCTTGTTGTAGATTCCTGGTGTTTTCGAAGCAGCGATTTTTAATGAAGGTGGAAAATACTACTTGTATCATCCGTGGCCGGCCGACAGATTCGGCAAGCTGGTATGTAACATGAAACTGAACAGACAACAGTTGTCTGTTCAGTTACATCACCGAGTGGAGTTATTTTTTTGCTTCTTCCACTCGTGGACAAAAAATTGAAGCGAACAAAATCAATAACATTTTGTTTCTTATTTGATAATAATTACTATTTATTAAGCTGTTTATGTATAAAATTTGACTTGTCTAAGTGCTTATTTTTTAAGCCTAAAGAAATAGTTATTGATTTTTTTTAAATGGTTTGAAGGGTGCTATTACTTAGATGACTTATCCCCGTTGACGGGGATTGTCAACAGGGATTAGTGGATTAAGCCACTTACAGCCGGTTGTTCATCCGCTTGTCACATCGTGTCTTTGTCAACGATTTGTCATTTGCTAACAAATTGTCTACCGGGCTATCGTCAACGATGTGTTAATCAATTACGGATGTACATCCGTAATGAATACGTCAAACTACGATAGTTTTTATAGATGTGTTAATCATCATCATCAGCCTATATTATTCCACTGCTGGACATAGGCCTCCCCTGATGTGTTTATACTTAGTCGCTTCTTTACTTTAATCTACATGCCGAAGCGACAGATATCAAAAATACAACTTTGTTTCCGTGTCAGTGTTTTATTTTAAGAATTTAACCGTGTCTAAGTACATTTTTGTATTTACAGAAATAAAAAAATTCTGTCTCGCTCCTATGAACGAGAAATCCTTTGTCTATCCTTTTCACAAAAATTTGAGGTTATTCTTTCCTGCAGCTCGGCTTGCGCGACGGCGGCAAAGGCTGCATAATGTACTTCACGCGGATCTCCCACATGTGTGACCACATGCTGGACAGCCTCTCGGAGTACACGCGGCGCCCCTTCAGCATCAGCGACGTTAAGGTGTTCAAGAGGAACGAGATACCGGAGCCCTTGAACAATCTCACCCGTTAGTACTTATAGCAACAGCCTTTGGTACTTGTAAACCTCATCCATTATTCCACCTTCCTTACTCCAGTAGCTATCCGGCCCTCGGTTGACCTTGGCAGTGACATAAGACGTCCACAGGACCCAGGCCTCCCACAAAGATCGCGACAAGAACAGGTCTTGCGTTTTTTTTGTTATAGTGCTTACCCGCACTTTGGGTATCTCTAAGAAATGAAATAATTCCCAAAAAAATCGATTTCCGCGGGACTCGAAGCCGCGCCCCACCCTCAGTACGGAGAATAATATTGTATTACATTTTATGGATTTTCTGGCAACGACACTACCAGCCGCACTACCAGTAGTGTCGTTGCCAAATGAACGACACTACCGCGCCTATTTGGATCAAATTGTACAGTCAACACAAGTAAATAGCAACAGCTATCTATCGAAAGTATCAATATGGATATGTCAAAATTCATAAATTATATTGAGAGGTTTTGGATGAAACCATATTTCAGTACCATGCTATGTGTATTTGGAGAACATCATCGTACTAACAACATCTCCGAAGGCTGGAATTCTAAATTGAATAAGTGTCTAAACAAAAATACTGTAAATCTGTTACGCTTACTTAACATTTTACAAAAGTTTCAGAAAACCACAGACATAAAACTTCAAAGTAGTAAAACTAGAAGAACTAAAAGAGTTATCTCTAGCGACGATTTTATCTTACATGTGCAAATGCAACTGTTAAACAATGAGATAACCTTAGGCCATGCACTTGATAAACTCAGATAAGGAGATACAGTTACAGTCGGTCACTTATAATTTAAGGTAGTACAATTTTTTTTATCGAAGTATGATTTAATTTTTTTCCTCATTGTGGTTCGTCATAAGTTTGCTTTTATTTAGTTATAAAAATAAAGAGTTACATTTCTTAAGATAGCTGTTGCTATTTACTTGTGTTGACTGTACAATTTGATCCAAATAGGCGCGGTAGTGTCGTTCATTTGGCAACGACACTACTGGTAGTGCGGCTGGTAGTGCCGTTGCCAGAAAATGATTTTATGCATTATACAAACTTACTAGTGGTTTATTTTTCGATTCTTCCACTTGTGGACAAAAATTGAAGCGAACAAAATCAATAACATTTTGTTTCTTATTTGATAATAATTACTATTTATTATGCTGTTTATGTATAAAATTTGACTTGTCTAAGTGCTTATTTTGTAAGCCCGAAGAAATAAAGTTATCTAATCCTGGGGCACAAGGAATATACAAAGATCTAGCAAAACTCCTAATAGAGTCCACAGGTGATCGGAATGCTGGCTTTTATTTCAGTCAACGAATTAGCATTGCCATTCAACGTGGCAATGCTACCAGCATTCTGGGCACTTTCCCTTCTGGTGGCGGCTTAGATTTTTAGAAAATAGATTTAAGTGTAAATATTAGTTGTAATTTTTATTGTATTTTCTTTATCAATAGATTGTAATTAATAATAAATAAAAATATTTAGTTTAGATTTTTTTTGAATTTTTGAAAATATCGATTCTGACTATTAATTTATTTCCAGCTGTAGCCCCCGGCCGTTGGGTAGTCAGAGGCCACTTCCACGAGGGCGATGAAAGGTTCCCGGAAGAGCATAGGAACAAGCAAGCGACGCCGATGGCGATCGTCGCGCTGGCACTTGCTAATGTCAGAGAAACTGACGAGTGGACAAGGGAAGATGTTGATGATGTGAGTTGTTGATGTTGCCGATGTTGCCGGCCCGTTTAGTTGACAAAGATCTGCACCCAGAGTTCGGTATAACGATAATCATCATCATCAGCCTATATTAGTCCACAGCTGGACATAGGCCTCCCCTAATGAGCGCCATAGCGCCCTATCTTCAGCTTGCCGCATCGAGCATCTGCCAGCAGTCTTTCGCAAATCGTCATCCCAGTCCAAAGTAACCAGTCCCGTAACAAACAGTTACACTCTTTGCCTAATTTTAAAGATACTTAACACTTGAGAGTGTTATTCTATAAGTGCAATCAACACCGTTACCCTCTTATAGACATAAGAAACATAAACAGGGCAAAAGTTATTAGAAGTACCGTTCGGTACCAACCTAGCAGCAGTGTGTAGAGTATCCCACTAATATTATAAATGTCAAAGTTTGGATGGATGGATAGATAGATAGATGGATGGATGTTTGTTACTCAATCACGCCAGAACGGCTGAAAGGATCTGGATGAAATTTGGCACAGAGATAGATTATAGTCTGGAATAGAACATAGGCTTTTTATCCTGGAATTCCCACGGGAACGGGAACTACGCGGGTGAAACCGCGAGCCACTGCTAGTATGCCATATATTTGATTTCGATCGCCACAGCTCTATCCTGTACAATTAAATCAATTTCTTTTCTACAATAGGTTCTAACTCGAGGTGACATCCTATACGGCAACACTATGGAACACCTTGAACGTATGGGCATCTCCTTTGCCACCCCAACTGCCGAAGAGGGGGTCGGAGAAGAGGAGGATACCGGCCTTGGTAGTAGCTCCGGAACGCTGGCCGCAGCGGACGTGTTGAATCGATTCAATGTTACTGATACTGACTTCATTGAGACTGATGTTACGGATAGTTCTTATAATGGTGAGATTTTGTTTCATATTAAGATAGAATGAAAATTATTATGACAAGATTCTGGGTTTATGGGCGGTAGCGGACGTATTAAGAGGGTACCATACAGCGCCACGAAATACATTTGTGCGCAAGAGCGAAGGTAATAACCGATTTATGTTGTAAAAAATAGTAGCCTCCTAACGGTCCTAGTTTAGTTGCTTAGTTTTTTAGTTTTATAGTATAAGATAGATAATAACAATAACTCCTACTTTGTTAAAACCTATATATATAAATAAAGTTTTATTATTATTATTATTTTATTATTAATAGTGTCTAAGGTAGTAGGGGATAGGTGGAAGCGGCTAAGGACTGCTCTTTGTGGCGTCGTATAGGAGAGGCCTTTGTCCAGCTGTGGATGTGTATGGGCTGATATTAATAATGATGAATTGTTTATTGTTTATTAAATATAGTAACTAACACGATTTATACAACCAATTACATTCATCATCATCATCATCCACAACCTGACTTCACCCGCTGGGTATAGGCCTCCAAACTCTTGTGCCACTCCACACGGTCCTGTGCCAATCTTATCCAGTTAGTATCTTAATTACCAATTACATTAGTTACTTAAAATTAAAACACATGAATGAGGAGCGGCACAGAACCTTTTTGGAAAGGTGTAAGCGCCTAACAAAATGCTACAAGAAAACTACACCATCATTATCATCAGCCCGTATACGTCCACAGCTGAACATAGGCCACACGATGCCACGGATAGCGGTCATGAACCGCCTTCATCTATAACTACACAAATAATAAAAAATCCGGCGTTTGGAACTAAATAATTTGTAATTACCTGCGAATCAAAACAGTCTGCAGTTAGCTCAACTGCAGACTGTTTTGACTCAACATTATACTGCTTCTAATTACATTTGAAACAGTTGTATTATTTGATTGACAATGTTTCCTACCCATTCTCACTTACGGGGCTGAGACATGGCCGCTCACAAAGGAATAAATAACGCTGGATAATCCACACAGCATTATCTAGCCCCAAGCTAAGCAGAGCTTGTGTTATGGGTACTAGATAACTGATATACTTAATACAATACAATACATAGATAGATATTTTTTATTATACATAGAAAATGACCAGAACACCCGGAACAAATGTCTGCAGATCGTACACACATTTGTCCTGAGGCGGGAATCGAACCCGCAACCTCCTGCGTCGCAGGCGGACCTTCGCCCACTGCGCCACAGAGGTCGTAATTACACCAACTGTCTCCATTCCTCAGGCTCAATAAACCCGGAACCTGGCAGCGGCGTGCTTTCGCTCAAGGATTCCCTGAAGCAGTTCTTCACGACGCACTCACACGGCGTGGTGACGGCGCGCGGCAACTCTCAGGGCATATGGAGAGACAAGCAGTATATGTACATGTTTGATCCTCATCCCTGTGACGAGAATGGTAAGAGAAATAATTAAGTCAAAATATTTTAGGTAGTCAAGTAGACGCACAGGGCATTACCACCCCTACTTGGTGGATATACAGTCCACTCGCAGTAAGCGGTTTTCCTCTACCTTCATCATTCGTACCGCTAGAGTTTGGAACACGCTCCCTACTGCTGTTTTTCCGGTCAATTACAACCTGGATCTCATTTCATTTATTTATTGCATCATATTATGGTACATAAAATTTGTCAGAACTTATTGACTATAATTAAAAGGTATTACACACAATATGTACCCATTCAGGGTGTTGCAATGGGAGACGGCCAGATAATTTATATTAGTTTAATAATATGCAATGAAAGGTATGTCAAAAATTATGGAAATTATGGATCTCTTCAAGGTATGTCAAAAATTATGGAAATTATGGATCTCTTCAAGACGAGAGTGAATAGGTATCTTCTAGACTAGACCTTCGTGATACACCGTCGGCCACATCTCACATTCCATCAGGTGAGATTGTGGTCGAACGAAGGTCTATAGACCATAAAAAAATTGAACTCTGTTTAGCTGGGCTAAGGCAGTTGTCCAATGACTACATAAAAAATAAAATACATAAACTTGTTAGTCAAAGCCCACACGCACAATGGACCAACTTGAGTCTCAGTGCGGACACAAGAGTACACTTACATACATTACATAGTCAAAGCCCACATCATAGATTGGCAAAGATCTGCAACAAAGTACCTGAACACTTAAAAAATGAAGATAAAGATACGCTTTTTTGTAATAAACAAATATTATTTTTAATCCAAAAATGTTAACGTATTGTTTTGACCAATTCGCTACTGACAAACTAGAATGACGTGACGGGCGATGAAGATGAAACAAGGACTAGTTGACCATTGTGGCTTTTAAATTCTAAATCCAATTTAATTAATTATATTTACTATCGCATGAAATTTATGTTATTGTAAAATTATGTTAGTATAATAAAATAAATTCTATTTGACAATGTAAAAATAAAGTTAACTGTTTTGCAGTGCCCTTCCAGGGTGCATGTATGTACCTAGTGATAACCATTCACCTTAGAAATAAGATGGAATGTACCATACAAGCAAAAATAAATTAAATATGAAATACCCAAGGTTTTCGGGCATATCTTTTTTGAAAAAATTTTGGATTCTAGCTTCAACGCAAAAAGTTCATTTCAGCTTGCGCCTCTCCATCAGAGCTCCATCAAGCTCTCTATCGAAATCGAGGGCATCTCTTTCTACACTATTCAAACTGAGCGAGACTTCAGACCGAGAAATATACTCGTACAAATTGCGCTTGCAGCGTTTAACCACTATAACAGAAAAAGGAAAAATACATAGACCGATTAAATGACCGAATGACTGGATGCGTCCATGACCGAAAGACAAGACCGAATGATTCGTGGAACAAAGACTGAATGATAGCTATACCAATGACCGAAGTCATTGAGATCCTGGAAAACCAGCGCAGTATTGGGTAATTGCAAAATGCTGAGTTAGGGACCCATTTTTACAAGTGTTAGATTTAAGTGCTTATTATAGCATACATAATAATGTTTTTTTTTTCAGCCATAATTGTTATTGTGCACTTTTTTTTATTGTCTACTTGTTTTTTCTTATTGTTCTTGTTTTTTTTGGGTAAAATAAATGAATTTTTTATTACTATTATCCTTTAAGCTAGCGTTATTAAATCGCACATTCTCCTCAGGCTGCCCCTCCGACGATCTACTCTCAACCGCATGCGTGATGCGCCTCTCCGGCGGCGTGTCTGCCCTAGCGGACGCCATCATGGGCAACCTGCCCGCAGGAGCCGACGACACGTTCAATATCTCTCCGGTCAACATCACCGCCGCTAAGATGAACCTCGAGCTAGCTGCGCCGGAGACTAAACTAGAGGTAGGTTATTAGTCTCTCTAGCTCTCTCCGGCGGTGTGTCGGTCCTAGCGGACGCCATCGTGGGCAACCTGCCGGCCGGAGCGGACGACACGTTCAATATCTCTCCGGTCAACACCACCGCCGCTAAGATGAACCTCCAGCTATATGCGCCTGAGACTAGGTAGGAGATAAAACTCTCTATCGTTTCCGTAGTCGCAATTTGAGACTATCCGTTGGGTTTGGTTTGACATACGTACAGCTACGAAGCTCATTTTCATTTACCATATAAACAGCAGCGCCTCGCGGTTTCACCCGCGTAGTTCCCGTTCCCGTAGGAATTTCGGGATAAAAAGTAGCCTATTCCAGACTATAATCTATCTCTGTGCCAAATTTCATCCAGATCCGTTTTGCCGTTCTGGCGTGATAAAGGAACAAACATCTATCCATCCATCCATCTAAACTTTCACGTTTATAATATTAGTGAGATTTCTCACAGAGGCCACTCGTGAACAGAAAAAGATTTTAAATGATCCAAAATCACAAAGATAATTGTGATTAATATAAGAAAAAATAATTGTGTTAATTAATTTTCAGAGCAAAGATTACGCGTGGCTGCAGAAAGGCACCGCTGCTATTATGATGGGTCCGCGCGGCGACAACAGTGCGATCGGCAAGTGTGCCAAGAAAGCTGGTATTGGGGTAAGTACCACTTTTCTCTTATTAACACCTTTGAGGTAGACTATCGCTCACTGTACCACTCAAGTTGACGTCGTTTCTTACCGAAATAGTTAAGGTGGCCCTGAACCTCTTAAGTTCCCATACAAACGTACTTTTCGATTCATTTGGAAACTAGGTATGTCCCCGATTTTAATGAAATTTTCACTCTCACTTCGAGTCAATTGGCCTTTTGGATTCTATCTACAATAGGTTAACATGTCAATAGACTTCTTTCGGACCATGAATAAAACCGGCCAAGTGCGAGTCGGACTCGCGCACGAAGGGTTCCGTACCATTATCTATAAAAACGGCAAAAAAATCACGTTTGTTGTATGGGAACCCTCTTAAATGTTTATTTTATTCTGTTTTTAGTATTTGTTGTTATAGCGGCAACAGAAATACATTATTTGTGAAAATTTCAACTGTCTATAACGATCACGGTTCATGAGATGCAGCCTGGTGACAGACGGACAGCGAAGTCTTAGTAATAGGGTCCCGTTTTTACCCTTTGGGTACGGAACCCTAAAAATGGTTTCAATGGTTCGTCGATAGAAACCATAACTTCAATTGATTCAAAGTTTGTTTTAGCAAAGTTTCATAACAAATGGCTAATAATGCGCGCAAAACTAGAAAATAGCATAAATAAATTAAATAATAAAATAAAAGATTTTTCACGCGTTACCAACCACCTTCAGATTATAAAATTTTATTTCTGTTACCAGGAGGAAGACATGGCAGGTCGTCACCTGGCGCTGCCGGCAGCGGCCGCGTTCACGGCGGCTACTGCGGCCGTACCCCCGCATTATATGCACCAGGATCATATGTTTAACTTCTTGGGTAATTTATTCGGTTACTTGTCAAACTTTTTATCGTTCCTTCGGTAAATTTTTTGACTTTTTTTCTAGAACAGTAAACACATTATTTAAAAACTATAAAATATTGATGAAAAGGCAGTTTTTTTAGTATCTGGTGTTTAAGGCACGAAGTACGTTATTACTGTCGCACTTAAATGCGGGATGAAAACTTCTGTGGAGTTTCATTTCTAATGGATACAAAACTGTCCAGAAATCCATTTCAAAAGTTTATAACTTTGAGAAATCGGCAAATTAAGGGTGTTTTTAAATTGGTGCACAATACTGAAAGAGGTTGTTCACCTGCTACCACAGATCAATATTCAGTGAACAAACCAAGCCGCTAACGATTCTTTTTCTTGCAGATTTTCTAATTTTATTACTAAAAAATTACTTATTATGGCAGCGCGAGCATTGACTGCGTAGCGCGGTGAGGTGGGGCGAGAAAGGGAGACGGGTATCAAAGATGAAGTTGACAAGTTTGGGATGCCTTAATACAAGGCTTGTTTGCAACAAAATAAAAATAACTGCTAATAAAAGAATTGTTTGTTGCTAGGTTTGTTCACTGAATACTAATCTGTGGTAGCAGGTGAATAGCCTCCTTGAGTATTGTGCACTAATTTGAAAACACCCTGTATAGTTCGGTACTATCTTGAAGTTCAAGATGGGAGACTAAACACCAACACGCTTTCGATCAAGCTTGACAAGCCAGTCACTTATTCATTTCATCCTAATTTCATTCGGTCTGTCGTTCATCGGTTACTTGATCATTCGGTCCATTCATTTATACCCCCTTTCTCGCAATCAATCACTCATTTGTTCGTTCATTTACTCCTTCAATAAGGATTTTTATAAAACATTTTTGTGCTTTTGTAATTCAGACGCTGGTGCGGAGTATTACACGCAGTTCGTCAAGAAAACCGGCAAGAAGGAGCTAGAACCAGAGGACCTTACGCAGAAGTTTGAGATGGGAGCCAATACGTTCTCGATCGAGCTCGAGGAGCCGATTCGTCTGTCCTTCTGGATACCGGAGGAAGAGGGCGGGGTTTGTCTTTTATTTATTTATTTTAACAATTAGGTTAGCCAGCAGCGAGTACACCAAAACTTACCAAAGAAACTACTACAATATATATATAGATAAATATATATAGATAAATGTAGATATAGATAAATGTAGATTGTTTGCAGCAGTCTGCAGTTAGCTCAATTGTTTCACTTTTAAATGCTAGTTTTAATTTAATTCTATTATTTGGCGGTTTTTCTGTGGAATCCTATCATATCGGAACTAATTTTTGGCATAAAAAAGGACCTAAATCTATTTAAATTTCAGCTCGATCCCCTTATTAACTTTGGCGTACAGAAGTAACTAACAAACATCCAAACTTTTGCATTTTATGACTTAGTTTGGCCGTGGCTCTCTTGGAACCTGGATAAAATTTGGGAAGCTTATTTGCTGTCAACCGACTTCGAAAAAAAATGAAGGTTCTATGCTCGGCTGTATGTATGTTTGCCGATTTCTTTGTCAATTGTGAGTCGATTTTGATGAATCTTTTACTTTTACAAAAATTATACAAGATAATCCCATATAAATTTGATTCCCGAGAGATTACCATCTGTCCCGCAAAACTGAAAATAGCGAAAAAATAGAAAGGCATTCAAAATTGTTTTTTCATTTTACAAAAACATCAGATTATTTTATATCTAGAAATACACATAATATTCAGAACTAACAAATATTCATCCAAACTTTCACATTTATAAAAATCTCATAGAAAAAAAGCAGAGAAAACCTTATTTCTAAGCTACCTCTAGATTGTTTCCAAAATTGATTTTGAGGTGATCACATAAAAATTGATCCTCGATGAATTGATATGTGCGCCGTAAAACATACTACTTAAAACATCATCACATGATAATTTTCACAATCACTGACAACAAATGGTTTCCATAGCAACAACATTATTATTAGTAATTAGTTTTTATCCTTCTGACGTGGATAACATTCACAGGAGGGCGCCGAAGAAGGCGCGGAAAAGGAACTCGCAGAAGGCGAGGAAGAACCAATACCCCCTATGAAGCGTAAGTTTGTTCTTCTTTACGAGTTCTGCTAAGTTGGACCCTTAACTGAACGCGCACATATCGGCGCTACCGGCAGGCATTAGCGGCAGTCATCGCATTTCCTCATGGAATTTTACTGAAATTCCACGCGCTCTCTGCCGACAGGCGCGCGATGCTGCATACTATTTCATATAAAGATTTAGAAATCTCGATGACTGCAGGGAATGCCCGTCTGCCGTGCTCCCAGGCACGGTCACCTTTAGGGTCCAACAACGATGTTTTTATCGAAAACCGAATTCCACTAAAATAATCGCTTCACTATTACAATGGTATCGTCCCAGAATGACGCATTTTAACATTTTATATTGATGAATAAAACTGGAGGGACGCGTGTCAAGTGTGAAGGTTGAAACCATTTATCAATCACTCGGGTGCAAATAGCACCGCACGCACTATCTAGAGTTTCTTTCATGGACGATAACATTGTAATGGTGAAGCGATTATTTTAGTGAAATAAGGTTTTTGATAAAACCGTCGTTATTACGATACCGCAAAGCGAATTCGAAACAAACGCGGTGTAGCCGTAAAATAGCGAACCGAGTGCGGAGATTTTTAAATGTAACTTGTTAGGCGATCCAGATAGTTTTGTTTTTGTTCCTTTGTAGCTATTTGGTTCTATTAGCTTTGTTTTTTTAGCATTATCCAATACCAATAAATTTAGTTTCAATCACATGGAGCGGTATAAACAGAAACCAAGAGCATTTTTAATTGAAAATTGTAAAGTGTTTGATCACCGCCTCACTTAAGAAAGTACCTAATATACTCCTAATGCGCGTGTGTAATGTCTCTGATGTTGCAGGCGTCCATAGACTGCGGTAACCGCTTCTCATCAGACTGATCGCATGTTTTTTTGCCAACTTGGTGGTATAAAAAACGCATACAAAAAACCCATATTACACGACAATAGAATTATTAAAAATATTATTGCAATAAATATCATATTACAGAGATCAAAGAAGCCCTATTCAAGGTGTGGAACGACCACACGCAACCAGCACAAGCGTTCATCCTCTATGGAGATTACCACCAGATCGGGATCTGGATGTCTCCGGGTGGCAAGGTGGTGGCTTTCGATCCAGCACCAACGCTGCATAAAGGAATGTTGACTCAGCAGAGAATTGCTAAAGGTATCGTTCGTTCATTCGTTCATGCTTAGCGTCGATGAACACCAGATCGGGATCTGGTTGTCTCTGGGAGGCAAGGTGGTGGCTTTCGATCCCGCTCCAATGCTGCATAAAGGAATGTTGACTCGGCAGATAATTGCTGCAATGCAGCCCGTGGATCTTACTATTCTATCTGTTTGTGCATTATAATCAGTGATCGGAAATTCGGGCGCTTATTTACCTAAAGTTGGTGAGTGACACAACATGGAGCAGTTAAAACCACCTCTTTCTCGTGAATTCTTTCCTTCTTGTTTCTATTATTCTTACGCAATTATCAAACAAATTATAAATGCGTATGAATAAGTGTTTTATATTTCGTCTAGAAAAAGGATTTTGGCATAAAATCATAAATATAATTAAAAATGTTTGACTTTAGTGAAAAACACGTCAGGATAAAAGTGTCTTATATTTCGTCTATAAATAAGATTCCGGTGAAAAATCATTATTTTAGAATATTCTGAAATCCTAGGAATTCACGGGAAAGAATTCACGAGAAAGAGGTGGTTTTAACTGCTCCCTGTTGTGTCACTCATCAACTTTAGGTAAATAAGCGCCCGAATTTCCGATCACTGATTATAATATTACATGACTTTATTCCATCTTTTCCTTTTAAATAACAGACCAGCAGACGCACAAAAAATACGACTCGTACCGACTCGTACCTATTCAGAAACTCTGTTTCTGAATATGACACCGATTCGCGCGAAATTCAAATATTTTGTTAAAAGGATAGGCATAAGATTTCATGTTCACATAGGAGCGAGACAGAGCAAAGCGGCGCAAGCGTCATTTTTTTACGCTTTCGTCCCTCTTTTATAATGCAAAAATAAGACGAAAGCTCTCTTGGAATTCTATTTTTTAATATGGTGGTGACAGTAAAAAATCTTGTGATAGTTTAGAAAAAAAAGGTAGTAGCTATAAAAAAGATTGTGCTTTGCACAATTATTTGTTATTAAAGAAGTTTTTTTTTTCATTTTTGAAACGAAGGGCCCTGCCTTGTATTGCATAGATTATTGTATTTATTAGAAAAAAGATTTTAACCTTACCCAATTGACGTCCATTCACATACATCCACGATTTAAGCGGGGTTTTTAAATAATTTCTTCGTCTGCAAGAAAGGAAACTACCAGAAGAGTACCAGACTGAAAAAAGTAGTTTTTTACGAACCCATGTTTCAACACGTCTAGTGGTGTGTTAGATCAAAGCAAACTCTTTTCTTTGATGTCCCCATCACACGCCATAAATTATATTTGTGTTTTAGGTGATGAACTTCGCCTGCAGCGTATCAAAGACGAGATGTCAGCAGAAGACGCCGGAGGGGATGGCGATATGGAGGACGAGGCTGGTGGCGGTACGTCTTATAATAAAAAAAACATTTATTTCAGACAAATTCAAAATTCAATAACTTTATTTCTTTAGGCTTACAAAATAAGCCCTTAGACAAGTAAAAATTTATAAATAAAAAGTTTTATAAATGGTATTTATTATCAAATAAGAAACAAAATGTTATTGATTTTGTTCGCTTAATTTTTTTTGTCAGACAACTAAGAACAGACTAGATCTTATTCAACTTATTCTACGGTCCATAGTCATAATAATATAATACCTTATAACTAACATAACATCTCATAAAATATAAAACTTAACTAATAACGCGTAAATCATTGCGGCGAGACGACGTGTAAATGACGCCACCTATTGTATCCAATAAATTCATTGAACAAAGGGAATTACAAAATTGTCAATGGGCAGTTTGTGATACCTATTATAAGCTTTTTTTTAATGCCTTTGTAATATTTTTAATTTGTATAGTTGAGGGAAAGATATGAAGTTGCACTTTGTGGTCACTAAATTCTATTTTCGCATCTCTTCCTGAACTATAGTAAATAAAAATATTACAAAGGCATTATTTTGTTTAACCAAATAATAAGATAAAATAGGTGGCGGCGCTCGGGGTATCTCTCTTCTGAACTAGATGTCGCCACTTGAAAAATAAGATCGCGTTATCGAAGTGTTCCTTCCAAACCTATTTTTACAAGGAATTTGAAGTCTGTAGATTCATTCTGTAAAAATTCGAACTCGAATTCACTCAAGTGACCAAATTAGATCCCACCTTTGTAACCTTTTATTTGACAAGTTCGAGTTTCCAGTATCGAGATGATTTTGTGAATTCCCTTACAGAATACCGATTGTACATTGTACGTCATTCTTTAGCGTAAATGTCAAAATGTCACTCAACTTAGTTCATTTCATGACCACGCTTGTCACCGAGGCGCTACAAGCGTTATCGAGTTTTACAGAATACAAAACTTTAAACTCACTGCGGATTCAGCTTAGTGATGGTCGAAATTATTTTATATAGTTATTAAGACAATTGTTACTAACTAATATGGATTTCTGATTATCTGAAATAAATGACTATTATTATTATTATTATAGAATGAGCCTGCAGTTTTTTTTTAAACACGCTAAACTATTTTGTTAATATTATAAAGTTTCCTTGATATGTTTCAGAGGGTGAACAAGTACCGGAGCTGCCGCCACAGTTCGTTCCACCAGAGTCCTGTCCCGTACTCATTCTGTGCTCCAGTCCCGGAGAGCTGATGAACAAACTTGGTAGCTATCAAATATCAAAGTGCTTTATTTCCTTAAGACCTTACAAGACTCTTGGATACGTCACAAAAATTCAAATAACACGTAAAACTAGGAAATAAAGTGATCACGTTGATTTTTTGCTTACTTCACAATCGTTCCTTAATCTAAGAACCGACTTAGGTTTCGTGGCTTAGTTGGTTAGAACACACCCGTACTGAGGGTGGGGCGCGGGTTCGAGTCCCCCCGAAACCGAAAATTTTTGGGAACTTATTTTCATTTTAAAACACTGTTTTTACCGGATTGATCGCGTATATTTTATATTTGTTTATAACCTGACGTTTCGGAGGCTTTTCAGCTATTTTATTATGAGTTCTCGCGAAAATAACCTTAGAATATACTATTATTTTCATTTCTTAGAGATACCCAAAGTGCGGGTGAGCATTATAACAAAAAACCTAAGAAAAATTTACCAGAATGTTAGTTTTTGAGTTGGAGCAAAACAGAAGTTTTTTTTTATCCTCTATATGTATAATCTGATATTTTTTAGTAAGCCTTTTTACAAAGGACGTGTTTGACAATTTGTTTGAATTTATTTATTAATATTTTTTGCAACTCGTTGCATTTCCTTTTAAAAGATACATTTATTTAATGTAGCCTAGTTGTGGGCACAGCGAGTATGCCATTTGATAAATTATTTCCAGCCATACGGCAGACACTCTTTGGTTTGAAAGAAAATGAATTTTATGTTTAACCGGACAATTTTTATTTTTTTTCCACCATATAAATTTATCTGATTTCAAGGAATATTTCTTTTGTTTAGCGCCTAACAACACATTTACCGATTTATTTGTATTTAAAAAATCGAATATGCTGATGTATAAATCAAGTATTTAAATCCTACATCTGTGTATATTCTCTCCCAGCGCTCCAAGGCGGTCTAGACCGCAAGCAGTGCCTAGCTCCATACAAGCTGTACCCAGTGAAGGTCATCAACGAACTGACGTCGATGTTAAAGGACAGGAAGGGTACGACGGCGGCGCCCGCAGGCGACGAAGAACATGCTGGAGAAGAAGGTCAGTGAATGAATGAGTGAATGACTGAGTGAATGATTGTGAGAAATCGGGTAGGCTGTATCACTGACGCAACTCATGGAAAGTCATGGAAATGGCACAGCTCGTGATAGAAGCATGATGTGTTTTGGATTAGTTTATTAACTACTTGCATTTACCTTAGATAAGTTAAAAACCTTCTATATTTACCTTAAATAAGTTTAGTAGATCTAGCATCGCCTTAGGGTTAAAAAAACTGTTATAATGAAGATGAATAAATAAATAAATGCAACTGTAGTGCAGTGAAAATTTGTATTGATCCAACTACCACTGAGTGGAATGGGCAAGAATGGCACAACAGCAATTCACGTGAGTGCCGCAGGTTATCAAAATACTGATGATGATGGAAAATTGCCCGTACCAAGAAAAAGACAAGAGGTCCCATAACAGTTGGTGTGGAAAAGGATAATGACGAAGTTCAGGCTGTGGGGAGATTAAAGTATATTCAGATGTGGTCTTTTAGTCCGGACACGACTGCTGAGAAAGTTACGAACTTTCATAATAACATCGCAAACTCGTACAAATACGATGTACTGGCAGACCTAGCTGCGGCCCGCCCCAGCGGGTGGACAGTGAATGCGTTAATGAATAAAATAATCATTCATTACGGATGTAAGCGGGTTAACTACGAACCTTATTTGTGTTGGAAGAACACCAACGTTTCATCCCTTAAACTAGAGACTTCTTCAGAGCGGTTCTAGTGGTTTAGAGATACGTTGGTGGTCTTCCAACACAAATAAGGTTCGTAGTTAACCCACTTACATCCGTAATGAATTCGTCAAACTACGATAGTTTTTAAAATATATTAATCATCGTTTTCAGTTGAAGACGAACTAGTAGATCCATTAGACGACGAAGCAATTGGCCAGTACTACACCCGCACAGGGCGTACCACGGCCTCTGTGCGTGGCCGAGTAGCGCAGGACGAGAACTACTTCCAAGACGCGCAGAGAGACTTACAAGTGAGTGAATGAATGAATGAATGAAAGACATACAGTCGCAAAATATTTGTGTGGGCAGCTGGCCGGCCATATCTCGCGGAGAACCGACAACCGTTCTAGGCTAAACGTGTTCTTAAGTAGAGACCGCGACTCGGCAAACGTAGTGTAGGACGCCCTCCAGTCAGGAGGGATGACGACCTGCGAAAGATTGCAGGCAGATGCTGGATGCGACCAGCTGAAGACGGCGCTATGGCGCTTATTAGGGGAGGCCCATGTCCAGCTGTGGACTAGCATAGGTTGCTGATAATGATGGTCACACTGGCTAAGGATAGGTTTCCTTCCCTTCAGGTACTTCACATATTAGAAGAAAAAAAATCGATTCCGGCGGGACTCAAACCCGTTCCCCCACCTCAAGTACGGGTGTGCTCTAAACAACTAAGCCGCGATATCGATTTCGTATAAGCAAGTCGCGAATTGCGTTTGGGTATTCGGGGATTAGTAATTTATTTAATTTCTTAGAGATACCCAGAGTGTGACGTAAGCACTATAATAACAAAAAACTTATAGGGTCAAATATAAAACTCACTGATAACATTATAAATGTTTCCCAGGACGCCGCCAACGCAGTAATGGGCATAGTCGTGGAGCACGTAGAGCCGCACAAGTTCTGGAAGCCATCTTTGATCGACGCCATCTTGAAATATGGCGACCGACTTTACACGTTGTCTATACCGAATGCGAAGAATCCGCCGAATCTAACGCCGAAAGAGATTGTCAAGGATTTTCATGTTACTAACTTCAATGTGAGTATTACTTATTAATGGTGTCTTCGAATTACCCTCAATTCAATATTATCGCGCTCACAAGCGTCCCGTATTACTGTGAGCGCAACATAGATCTTCTTCATCTAAATAATAGTTATTTGTTATACAAGAGTGCAAAGTTGGTTTTTAACCGCGTGCTCAATTTCGATGACCGAGCAAGCGAAGGATTCCAAAATTAGAATTCTGAGCGCTAGCGAGGGAATCAAAAGACCATGAGGTAAAAAATCTTTGCACTCGAGTGCAACACGTAACTTTTCATCCCACCTCAGCGAGGAAAGAGTATTTTTGCTCTTCGATATCTGAGTGTAAAAGCCGTTTTTATCCGCTAGAGGATCTAAATTCAACTTACTTTAAGTTGAATTTAGATCATCGTGCGCACGAAATTCTAAATTCAGTTTACTTTATTCTCTGAAGGGATGATATTATTTGTTGGTTTTAACAGCTTTCATTATTTATTTCATTCGTCTCTCGTCCGTTTTCAAAGTTAAACTTTAGCACTGTGCGTAGTGTGTGCACTATATTTATTTATAACTAGCAGCGCCTCGCGGTTTCACCCGCGTAGTTTCCGTTCCCGTGGGAATTCCGGGATAAAAAGTAGCCTAGGTTCTATTCCAGACTATAATCTATCTCTGTGCCAAATTTCATCCAGATCCGTTCAGCCGTTCTGGCGTGATAAAGGAACAAACATCCATCCATCTATCTATCCATCCATCTAAACTTTCACGTTTATAATATTAGTGAGATTATGCGTTGTTATGATTTTGAATTTGTTTTATGTGGTTACGTTGTTTATACCTTGTTGTTTTCTGTTATTGTTGTGCAGTTTTCATTCATAAATACATTAAATATTTTAGATTGTAGGACCGAGAACAGGTAGTTCTTGCACACGGTTTCAGAAGTTGATTTATAGAAATATTACAGATCCGTTTGGAGATCGACGATGACGCGATAACAGGGGACCTGATGGCGGGAGAAAGCGGAGGAGTCTTGAACCTCAAACGTGCGATACTGAAGCTGTTTGAAACTGTGAGTTTAGTCTTAGTTATCTATGGCTTTGAAAAACTAGAAACATGAACGCGGACATTCCTGATTCTGAAGACGAATTGAGGGTAGTCGTGGAAACTGCCGCCAATACTCGGCTGTAACTCCGAGTTATCCAGTTGCCCTGTGACCACGATCGCTGTAACGTGATAGAAACATTGGGGAAAAGAAAACAAAAGGTACGCGATGAATATGCCTGGCTTTGACGGTAATGATGTCTATTCAGACGTGTCGCCAAACTTAAACTAGATTAATGGTCAGCTCACAACGAGACGCGACGCGAGGCATCTCGAGAAGCAGCGCGTATTTCGCATTATGTCAATAAAGTTTGTATCATCTTGTGTAGTAAATAAAGTTATATTTTGAATAACTGTTTGAAACTAAAAGGGCTGCTTCACGCTGCGTCACGCTGAAGAAAAAGAAGAATATCTATTTTTATCCATAAATACATACATACTTACATACTAGGTGTGTACTATAACGTTATAACGCTAAACACTTTAAAGAACTTATTGGAGAAGGTTTTTTCGCGAAATTGTTACTAAATATTTTCATCCTTATATTTTGCAATGGATTTCCACAAAGTAACACTTGAATCTATTATTTACGACAAATTATATCAATTAATTGTCTTCCCCAGGAGAAATACGGTGTGATCTGCTGCAAGAACTACTGCGTAGGCGTCTGGAGAGCATCAGACGACAAAGCGTTTGTCCTCTGGGAGCCTCACAGCGTCGGTCCCACGGGACGGTCGTCGCCGGTTGGTGGCGCCGGCGCCATACTTATATCGACCGCGGACGCGTTAGCCGAGACCATCATGGAGAATATCAAGGGGCTGGGACGGCCTGGGTTGAACCGGTGAGTGTATGACGTCACGGTTGTCTGGTAGAGATCGCTTCTAAGCGATAAGACCGCCAATTGTCACATTTTTCTTATGTACTCCATTTTATCTATGTCTGTTATTTTTAAGTTATGTGTGCAATAAAGCATTTTCTATCTATCTATCTATGATGGTCCGGCGGAATCTACTCCCGCTTTCATTTCACTTTTAAGATGGTTTTTAAAAGTGACTCATTCATCACTCTTAAATAAAATAATCCGTTTTTTACAATCAATTATTTATACAATCAAAAATAGTAAATGGGTTACACATTGTAACCCATTTGCTATCTTTCTCTAATCTACGCTAAAACAAACTACCAATCAATTCTCGTCTTGGAGTCTATTCACATTTTGAGATTTATTATAATAAAACCGGCCAAGTGTGAGTCCGGACTCGCGCACGAAGGTTTCGGTTAAATTAACTATAAAAACGTCAAAAAAATCACGTTTTCAGTATGGGAAATATAATTATAAAAAGTATTTTATTTAAATTTAATTATTTATTTTTAAAGTGAATAATGTAAAACAATATTCTGTGAATATTTCAAATTCTGCGCTCCCCGGAAGTAGTCTCTTGTATCCCATGGTTCCGTTGTTCCGACTAAAAATAGTTGTTATATAAACGATCTCTCATTATTGACAGGTTCTCGATATCACCAGTGAGAGTGTTCTGGGAGTTCGCCACGATAGTGGGACCTGTGACGCCGCAGGGCGCGGTGCCTGACGAGGGCTATGAGTGGAAGGTTAGTACCAAATCAAATAAGTCGTGTAGATAAACAGGGTGTCCCGAAACTCACCGTCAATCCGAAAACGGAGGACAGGTGGGTTCATGACGACCCAGAAAAACTACAAAACCATGGCATGACTGCGACGCTGGAGGTTGCGGGTTTGATTCCCGGACAAATGTTTGTGTGATCTGCAGATATTTGCTCCGGTTGTTCTGGGTATTTTCTATGTACTATAATAAAAATTAAATATCTATGTAAAGTATTAAATTTATCAGCCGTCTAGTACCCATAACACAAGCTCTGTTTAGCTTGGGGGCTAGATGCTGCGTGAACTGTCCAATATTATTATTTATTTATTTTATTGATTTGTGGGTCTATCTCCTATGGTTCCTGAGTTATAGGCTATTACTTGAAAATCATAAATTCTCTGCCCGGCGCCAAACTTTTCTATGCTATGGCTACAGATGTCAATATTTTGTAATTTTTGTTTTTGTATTACAAACTCTTTAATATTCATTTATTTTAATGCGAAATAAAAACAGATTGTATATGTTTAAAATAAAAATAGTATAGTTCTGTTTTTGCATAAATAATTTTCAATAGGTTAACTTTGACTCTTCATATTGAAAAAAAAAGTCCGACACGGATAGGCTGGCATATTCTCTGAAATGTTGGCGCAGTTATATCATTTCATTTCATTTATTGCAAGACCTATGGTTTAAATACAAGGTCTTAAACATTAGAATAGTGTCACATACTTCACCAAAACACATTGGCATGTAAAATTTCTTAAACGTAGGGTCCTAAAATAGCATTTAAATGATTTTCATTAAAATATAATAAATTGATGATATCCTAAATTAAAAAATGGTATAATAAATAATATCACTTTTCACCTTTAAAGATAAATATTGTTTTATTTTGCTGAAATAAGACCTTAAATAAAAAAGTTTCACGCCTTTTTAATAGTACATTTTATTAAATATTGAATTCAAAAAGTGTAAATGCGGCAGATACTAACAATATGTTTTTGAAATAAATAAATAATGACGCTATTTGATGTGAGCTAAAGTGAGACAGGTAGAGGTGCTAGATGTTCGACTAAATTACGTTCGATAAGATTTTGCACGGTTTACATACAATTCGAATTATAATTAAAATTATTTCGACTAGAAAAGCCTATAACTCAGAAACCATTGGAGATTTACCTATGATTTTGTAGTTTTTCTGGGTCGACATGAACCTGTCCTCCGTTTTCGGCTTGACGTTGAGTTTCGGGACACCCTGTATATCTAACAAGTCCAACATTGATCAAAAAGGAGTCTGCAGTTATTAATTGTTGTTTTTTATCCAGGTTCTGACTGCGTACGTAGAAACTGCGCGAGGAAGGACCATACTGCGTGGATCTAGGCCGCAGGATCTACTCAAGTGAGTGTACACTTGTCATGGTAGTTTTATTGGTACCCCACTAGTTTGTGCCCGCGTCTTCGCACGCGTTGTTTCTATGAAAACGTTTAAAGGTTATTTCTATCCCATGAGCGGTTTTTTTTATTTTACGACATGCCCGCCCGCGCGTCTTGCGTCTGCGTCCGCGGCGAGAACAAATCAAAGAATTAAATTTTTTATACAAATTTGCCCTCTTCTCCGAACCAATATGACTTACCGACTTGATTTTTATATTAAATAATAAAGCAAAGGCAAGGTAACAGATTCGCCAAAATAAATATTTGATTACTTGAACATGAGCATTTAATTTAATTAGAAGAAATCTTTATTTTTGCACACGCGCTCTGCTCTGTCCCGCTCCTATAAACGCAAAATCCTATGCCTATCCTTTTCACAAAATGGCGTCGTATGGTAAGGGGCCCCTTATACTCTTCTCTCTTCTCCAGATTCGTCCGCGACTCGCTCCTCCAGTCCGCGTGCGCCGCTATTGTAGCAGCGTGCATGTCGCACGTGCGCCGGCCGCACCTATGGACGCGCGCCACCGTGGACGAGGTGATGGCGGTCGGCTGCAAGCTGTTCGCCAGTTCACTGGGCTCGCTGGGCTACGAGTTTAGACCGGGGGAAGACGTGCTGCTACCTCTGCAGGTGAGAGGAAATAGCACCAGGCCAAATAGCAGGCCGCACACTTCGCTATAGTTGGCTGCACCAGTCGCTTGACCCGTCTGCGCCAATCGTTGTAATCGGCTGCGCCAGTCACTGTAGCCATCCCTACGAACAACTTGAACTCCTACGAACTTTACCAAATAATTGTGCTAAGTGCTTATTTTGTAAGCCTAAAGAAATAAAAAAAAAAATTATATTATCCGCTTGCAGGTGCAAAAACGCTTCGTACTAGGTGTGAACTACGTCCGCTTCAACCTAACACAAGTGTTCACTGGGAAGCTGGAGCAGCGGACGCCGAGCGGGATGACTGCCCGGTTAGCTCAAGATTCTGTCCTATTAATTACTTTATGATGAACATAATGTCACTGCGAGCATAACCGACCCCCCTCCAGGCTGCCTTTCCACCAGAGATGTGCTAAGTTGCCAGCTATAAAAATGACGCGATAATTGGATTCCCACGAGCTTCAAACGAGTGTCCCGCGGGCTCGGCTGTTTGTTATCTCATGCCGTCAATATGAAATGCGTCTAAACATTACGAGTTAGATTCCATATCTGAATGAAATTTTTTTTTGCTGTGCAGCATCAGTGCACCCCTGAACTGGGACAATCTTTATTTTAAGCCACGCTCGTCTGTAATGAAAATTTACGAAACCGGCTGTAAGACGCGTCTGATTAATAGATTTCCTGTATAATTTTGCAAGCATTCCCTCTATTGGCAGGTGAAAGCAGGGCGCCCTACACATTTTTTGACGCCAAAATCTAAGATTGCGTTTTCATTGTTAGACCGATTTACTGTTTTCAAATGTTCTGTTAAAAACAAGCGCAAGGCCTAATTAAATAAATAAATAATACTGTACAATTCACACAGCATTATCTAGCCCCAAGCGAAACGGAGCTTCCTCCTCCTCCACAGCCTATAATAGTCCCACTGCTGGACGCAGGCCTCCCCCTGATAATCGCCTTGTTGACTTTTATCTCTAAGCAGAGCTTGTGTTATGGGTACTAGATAACCGATATATATAGATATTTTATTATACATAGAAAACAACCGGAACACCCGAAACAAATATCTGCAGATCGTACATACATTTGTCCCGAGGCGGGAATCGAACCCGCAACCTCCTGCATCGCAGGCGGACCTACGCCCACCACGCTACAGAGGTTGTCAAAAAAGTTAAATGTTATTCTGTATTTACAGTTCCGCTTTGGAACGTTTCTTCGAGTCGCACACACACGGAATTCTCTGGTCGGTGCCGCACGCAGTCGCTGTGTGGAAGGTGCAAGGATCACCTGCTTTCTATATGATGGAACCTCACGCTTGTGGACCCACCGGGCTCAGGATAGATGCAATGGTATGTTAGTCCACTACTGGACGAAGGTCTCGCAGTCGATCTCGGTTCTTTGGAGTATTATGGCTTCCCCTCAGCTTCTATATGATGGAACCTCACGCTTGTGGACCCACCGGGCTCAGGATAGATGCAATGGTATGTTAGTCCACTACTGGACGAAGGTCTCGCAGTCGATCTCGGTTCTTTGGAGTATTATGGCTTCCCCTCAGCTTCTATATGATGGAACCTCACGCTTGTGGACCCACCGGGCTCAGGATAGATGCAATGGTATGTTAGTCCACTACTGGACGAAGGTCTCGCAGTCGATCTCGGTTCTTTGGAGTATTATGGCTTCCCCTCAGCTTCTATATGATGGAACCTCACGCTTGTGGACCCACCGGGCTCAGGATAGATGCAATGGTATGTTAGTCCACTACTGGACGAAGGTCTCGCAGTCGATCTCGGTTCTTTGGAGTATTATGGCTTCCCCTCAGCTTCTATATGATGGAACCTCACGCTTGTGGACCCACCGGGCTCAGGATAGATGCAATGGTATGTTAGTCCACTACTGGACGAAGGTCTCGCAGTCGATCTCGGTTCTTTGGAGTATTATGGCTTCCCCTCAGCTTCTATATGATGGAACCTCACGCTTGTGGACCCACCGGGCTCAGGATAGATGCAATGGTATGTTAGTCCACTACTGGACGAAGGTCTCGCAGTCGATCTCGGTTCTTTGGAGTATTATGGCTTCCCCTCAGCTTCTATATGATGGAACCTCACGCTTGTGGACCCACCGGGCTCAGGATAGATGCAATGGTATGTTAGTCCACTACTGGACGAAGGTCTCGCAGTCGATCTCGGTTCTTTGGAGTATTATGGCTTCCCCTCAGCTTCTATATGATGGAACCTCACGCTTGTGGACCCACCGGGCTCAGGATAGATGCAATGGTATGTTAGTCCACTACTGGACGAAGGTCTCGCAGTCGATCTCGGTTCTTTGGAGTATTATGGCTTCCCCTCAGCTTCTATATGATGGAACCTCACGCTTGTGGACCCACCGGGCTCAGGATAGATGCAATGGTATGTTAGTCCACTACTGGACGAAGGTCTCGCAGTCGATCTCGGTTCTTTGGAGTATTATGGCTTCCCCTCAGCTTCTATATGATGGAACCTCACGCTTGTGGACCCACCGGGCTCAGGATAGATGCAATGGTATGTTAGTCCACTACTGGACGAAGGTCTCGCAGTCGATCTCGGTTCTTTGGAGTATTATGGCTTCCCCTCAGCTTCTATATGATGGAACCTCACGCTTGTGGACCCACCGGGCTCAGGATAGATGCAATGGTATGTTAGTCCACTACTGGACGAAGGTCTCGCAGTCGATCTCGGTTCTTTGGAGTATTATGGCTTCCCCTCAGCTTCTATATGATGGAACCTCACGCTTGTGGACCCACCGGGCTCAGGATAGATGCAATGGTATGTTAGTCCACTACTGGACGAAGGTCTCGCAGTCGATCTCGGTTCTTTGGAGTATTATGGCTTCCCCTCAGCTTCTATATGATGGAACCTCACGCTTGTGGACCCACCGGGCTCAGGATAGATGCAATGGTATGTTAGTCCACTACTGGACGAAGGTCTCGCAGTCGATCTCGGTTCTTTGGAGTATTATGGCTTCCCCTCAGCTTCTATATGATGGAACCTCACGCTTGTGGACCCACCGGGCTCAGGATAGATGCAATGGTATGTTAGTCCACTACTGGACGAAGGTCTCGCAGTCGATCTCGGTTCTTTGGAGTATTATGGCTTCCCCTCAGCTTCTATATGATGGAACCTCACGCTTGTGGACCCACCGGGCTCAGGATAGATGCAATGGTATGTTAGTCCACTACTGGACGAAGGTCTCGCAGTCGATCTCGGTTCTTTGGAGTATTATGGCTTCCCCTCAGCTTCTATATGATGGAACCTCACGCTTGTGGACCCACCGGGCTCAGGATAGATGCAATGGTATGTTAGTCCACTACTGGACGAAGGTCTCGCAGTCGATCTCGGTTCTTTGGAGTATTATGGCTTCCCCTCAGCTTCTATATGATGGAACCTCACGCTTGTGGACCCACCGGGCTCAGGATAGATGCAATGGTATGTTAGTCCACTACTGGACGAAGGTCTCGCAGTCGATCTCGGTTCTTTGGAGTATTATGGCTTCCCCTCAGCTTCTATATGATGGAACCTCACGCTTGTGGACCCACCGGGCTCAGGATAGATGCAATGGTATGTTAGTCCACTACTGGACGAAGGTCTCGCAGTCGATCTCGGTTCTTTGGAGTATTATGGCTTCCCCTCAGCTTCTATATGATGGAACCTCACGCTTGTGGACCCACCGGGCTCAGGATAGATGCAATGGTATGTTAGTCCACTACTGGACGAAGGTCTCGCAGTCGATCTCGGTTCTTTGGAGTATTATGGCTTCCCCTCAGCTTCTATATGATGGAACCTCACGCTTGTGGACCCACCGGGCTCAGGATAGATGCAATGGTATGTTAGTCCACTACTGGACGAAGGTCTCGCAGTCGATCTCGGTTCTTTGGAGTATTATGGCTTCCCCTCAGCTTCTATATGATGGAACCTCACGCTTGTGGACCCACCGGGCTCAGGATAGATGCAATGGTATGTTAGTCCACTACTGGACGAAGGTCTCGCAGTCGATCTCGGTTCTTTGGAGTATTATGGCTTCCCCTCAGCTTCTATATGATGGAACCTCACGCTTGTGGACCCACCGGGCTCAGGATAGATGCAATGGTATGTTAGTCCACTACTGGACGAAGGTCTCGCAGTCGATCTCGGTTCTTTGGAGTATTATGGCTTCCCCTCAGCTTCTATATGATGGAACCTCACGCTTGTGGACCCACCGGGCTCAGGATAGATGCAATGGTATGTTAGTCCACTACTGGACGAAGGTCTCGCAGTCGATCTCGGTTCTTTGGAGTATTATGGCTTCCCCTCAGCTTCTATATGATGGAACCTCACGCTTGTGGACCCACCGGGCTCAGGATAGATGCAATGGTATGTTAGTCCACTACTGGACGAAGGTCTCGCAGTCGATCTCGGTTCTTTGGAGTATTATGGCTTCCCCTCAGCTTCTATATGATGGAACCTCACGCTTGTGGACCCACCGGGCTCAGGATAGATGCAATGGTATGTTAGTCCACTACTGGACGAAGGTCTCGCAGTCGATCTCGGTTCTTTGGAGTATTATGGCTTCCCCTCAGCTTCTATATGATGGAACCTCACGCTTGTGGACCCACCGGGCTCAGGATAGATGCAATGGTATGTTAGTCCACTACTGGACGAAGGTCTCGCAGTCGATCTCGGTTCTTTGGAGTATTATGGCTTCCCCTCAGCTTCTATATGATGGAACCTCACGCTTGTGGACCCACCGGGCTCAGGATAGATGCAATGGTATGTTAGTCCACTACTGGACGAAGGTCTCGCAGTCGATCTCGGTTCTTTGGAGTATTATGGCTTCCCCTCAGCTTCTATATGATGGAACCTCACGCTTGTGGACCCACCGGGCTCAGGATAGATGCAATGGTATGTTAGTCCACTACTGGACGAAGGTCTCGCAGTCGATCTCGGTTCTTTGGAGTATTATGGCTTCCCCTCAGCTTCTATATGATGGAACCTCACGCTTGTGGACCCACCGGGCTCAGGATAGATGCAATGGTATGTTAGTCCACTACTGGACGAAGGTCTCGCAGTCGATCTCGGTTCTTTGGAGTATTATGGCTTCCCCTCAGCTTCTATATGATGGAACCTCACGCTTGTGGACCCACCGGGCTCAGGATAGATGCAATGGTATGTTAGTCCACTACTGGACGAAGGTCTCGCAGTCGATCTCGGTTCTTTGGAGTATTATGGCTTCCCCTCAGCTTCTATATGATGGAACCTCACGCTTGTGGACCCACCGGGCTCAGGATAGATGCAATGGTATGTTAGTCCACTACTGGACGAAGGTCTCGCAGTCGATCTCGGTTCTTTGGAGTATTATGGCTTCCCCTCAGCTTCTATATGATGGAACCTCACGCTTGTGGACCCACCGGGCTCAGGATAGATGCAATGGTATGTTAGTCCACTACTGGACGAAGGTCTCGCAGTCGATCTCGGTTCTTTGGAGTATTATGGCTTCCCCTCAGCTTCTATATGATGGAACCTCACGCTTGTGGACCCACCGGGCTCAGGATAGATGCAATGGTATGTTAGTCCACTACTGGACGAAGGTCTCGCAGTCGATCTCGGTTCTTTGGAGTATTATGGCTTCCCCTCAGCTTCTATATGATGGAACCTCACGCTTGTGGACCCACCGGGCTCAGGATAGATGCAATGGTATGTTAGTCCACTACTGGACGAAGGTCTCGCAGTCGATCTCGGTTCTTTGGAGTATTATGGCTTCCCCTCAGCTTCTATATGATGGAACCTCACGCTTGTGGACCCACCGGGCTCAGGATAGATGCAATGGTATGTTAGTCCACTACTGGACGAAGGTCTCGCAGTCGATCTCGGTTCTTTGGAGTATTATGGCTTCCCCTCAGCTTCTATATGATGGAACCTCACGCTTGTGGACCCACCGGGCTCAGGATAGATGCAATGGTATGTTAGTCCACTACTGGACGAAGGTCTCGCAGTCGATCTCGGTTCTTTGGAGTATTATGGCTTCCCCTCAGCTTCTATATGATGGAACCTCACGCTTGTGGACCCACCGGGCTCAGGATAGATGCAATGGTATGTTAGTCCACTACTGGACGAAGGTCTCGCAGTCGATCTCGGTTCTTTGGAGTATTATGGCTTCCCCTCAGCTTCTATATGATGGAACCTCACGCTTGTGGACCCACCGGGCTCAGGATAGATGCAATGGTATGTTAGTCCACTACTGGACGAAGGTCTCGCAGTCGATCTCGGTTCTTTGGAGTATTATGGCTTCCCCTCAGCTTCTATATGATGGAACCTCACGCTTGTGGACCCACCGGGCTCAGGATAGATGCAATGGTATGTTAGTCCACTACTGGACGAAGGTCTCGCAGTCGATCTCGGTTCTTTGGAGTATTATGGCTTCCCCTCAGCTTCTATATGATGGAACCTCACGCTTGTGGACCCACCGGGCTCAGGATAGATGCAATGGTATGTTAGTCCACTACTGGACGAAGGTCTCGCAGTCGATCTCGGTTCTTTGGAGTATTATGGCTTCCCCTCAGCTTCTATATGATGGAACCTCACGCTTGTGGACCCACCGGGCTCAGGATAGATGCAATGGTATGTTAGTCCACTACTGGACGAAGGTCTCGCAGTCGATCTCGGTTCTTTGGAGTATTATGGCTTCCCCTCAGCTTCTATATGATGGAACCTCACGCTTGTGGACCCACCGGGCTCAGGATAGATGCAATGGTATGTTAGTCCACTACTGGACGAAGGTCTCGCAGTCGATCTCGGTTTTTTGGAGTATTATGGCTTCCCCTCAGCTTCTATATGATGGAACCTCACGCTTGTGGACCCACCGGGCTCAGGATAGATGCAATGGTATGTTAGTCCACTACTGGACGAAGGTCTCGCAGTCGATCTCGGTTCTTTGGAGTATTATGGCTTCCCCTCAGCTTCTATATGATGGAACCTCACGCTTGTGGACCCACCGGGCTCAGGATAGATGCAATGGTATGTTAGTCCACTACTGGACGAAGGTCTCGCAGTCGATCTCGGTTCTTTGGAGTATTATGGCTTCCCCTCAGCTTCTATATGATGGAACCTCACGCTTGTGGACCCACCGGGCTCAGGATAGATGCAATGGTATGTTAGTCCACTACTGGACGAAGGTCTCGCAGTCGATCTCGGTTCTTTGGAGTATTATGGCTTCCCCTCAGCTTCTATATGATGGAACCAGAATTTTATTAATTTCTTAGAAATTACCCAGAGTACTATAATAAATAAAAACCTTAGAATCAAGCAACGGCAAAACCTCTCGTCAAAGAACTAAATGTAAATTTGGTCTTTGAGCAGAATTGGATAACTTCATTGTTTCCTCTGTAGGTGGCGCTGACGGCGTAAGTGCCGAAAGAACTCCCAAAGATTTACGGGTCGACTAGATAAGATCACGTAGCTTAGTTGGAAAAAGAGCAACCCTGCGCTGAAGGGGAAGGTGCGGGTTCGAATCCCGTCGAGATCGTAAATTTTTGGGATTTATTAATTTCTTAGAAATTACCCAGAGTACTATAATAAATAAAAACCTTAGAATTTTACAGATAGTATAGGCATGCTTGAGAACAATGTTTTAGCCGTGCGAGTATATTTAAATAGTGCGAGGTAATAACCACGCACTATTTAAATGTACCGATTGTGTGTGTGTAACCGACAACCGCTGGGGTAAACGTGTTCTTGAGTGGAGACCGCGACTCGGCAAACTTAGTGTAGGACGCCCCCCGACCAGGTGGGATGATGATTTGCGAAAGACTGCTGGCAGATGCTGGATGTGTCAAGCTAAAGACAGGGCGCTATGGCGCTCATTGGGGGAGGCCTATGTCCACAGAGGCCTATGACTACTATAGGCTGATGATGATTTAAATGTACTCTTAACTATACTACGTCAAACAAGAGCTAAATGTCGAATCATAAAGTCCGATCGCGATGCAGAAGGAATTTCGTACATTGACCTGTCTCTGGCGGGCATCAAAACTCCCAAACGGATGATTTCGATTGTTTATTTTGTCAAAAGCAGACTTGATCGAGTGTTCTAAGCATGGAAAGTCTGCCAAGAGCGTGTTAAAATTTATATATTTTTTTTGTTATATACCTCTATCTACCCGTGCGAAGCCGGGGTGGGCCGCTAGTATTTAATAATTTTAAATAACGAACGAACGACATTCCATCTAAGAAATTAATAAATCCCAAAAATTTACGATCTCGACGGGATTCGAACCCGCACCTTCCCCTTCAGCGCAGAAGGTGCGGGTTCGAATCCCGTCGAGATCGTAAATTTTTGGGATTTATTAATTTCTTAGAAATTACCCAGAGTACTATAATAAAAACCTTAGAATCAAGCAACGGCAAAACCTCTCGTCAAAGAACTAAATGTAAATTTGGTCTTTGAGCAGAATTGGATAACTTCATTGTTTCCTCTGTAGGTGGCGCTGACGGCGTAAGTGCCGAAAGAACTCCCAAAGATTTACGGGTCGACTAGATAAGATCACGTAGCTTAGTTGGAAAAAGAGCAACCCTGCGCTGAAGGGGAAGGTGCGGGTTCGAATCCCGTCGAGATCGTAAATTTTTGGGATTTATTAATTTCTTAGAAATTACCCAGAGTACTATAATAAAAACCTTAGAGACATTCCATCTGTTTCCGAAAACTGAGCGATCTCTAACGCATCCCAGCGTTAGTGATCGCTCAGTTTTCGGACACGTTTATGTCAGTTATCTTAGTTTATTGTTGTTTTATTTGCTAGTTTTTTCTATCTTGTTTTAATTGTATAGTGGTTTGTTAGTTGTATAGTTGTATTAGTATTTATTTGTAAAGTTTTCTAAACTGTTTTAGAATGGAACCAGCGCCGAGTAACTCGCGTCTATTCAAGGAGTTCGTTTTTCCGCGGAAAAAAGAAATATGTCGATTTTTATACGTAATTGGTTTCATTTTAATATTTTTTTTCTCCCTTAAATATTTCTTGTAAACCGCACTAGGGAATGCAAAAATGTTTGTGACCACTGTCAGAAGGCAAAGAAGTCAAAATACGAAATTCTTTCGGCTTTGCGTCCTGACTTTATAAATAAACGCCTACTAGAAAAGAAGCAATCGTGGAGATTGCTATTTAGTTACGTCAGGCAATACAGTAAATCAATACAGTATTAAAAATAATGCCATCCTTTTCTATCGATCGAAATAATAAGGACGGTATTATTTTTAGTGCTGTAAAATAAGCAGGTTGTTATATTTAACATAAGTTTTTGTAACAGGAGGATGGTGCGGCCTGCGTTTTAACCTTCACCTCACCGAAGTTGATGGCTTATGCGTTAGTTGAATATTCTATTGAGTTTTACGAATACTTCAAATCTAGTGTTGAAAAACAACGTAGTGAAATATTCTCTCAGGTTAAATCCTATAGAAACTCGTAGTTTGACGAATGTTATATATATGAGTTTTACTGATGTAAGCGAAATAACTACCAACCTTATTTGTGTTGAAAGAACACAAACGTTCTTTTACTATAAAAACTATCGTAGTTTGACGAATTCATTACGGATGTAAGCGGGTTAACTACGAACCTTATTTGTGTTGGAAGAACGTTTAATCTCTTATCGAAACAAATGAGGTTAGTAGTTAACCCGCTTGCTTTTTTAATTAAAAGATTAATTGCGCCTAGTTCTGCAATAAGGAACCAACCCACAAAAGAGCTAAAATTGAGTTAAAAACACAGAAAAATTATCACCACACTTGTTAGGCGAATTGGTGATCGCAGTGCATGTGTTAATAATTTGATAGATCTGCAAATAAACTACAAATTTACGGGTTACGGATTTTTCCCTTTATTTATGCTAGAAGATCTTGCTTCATGCCAAATAGATTCTAGATCAACGGGAAGTACCCTGTAGGTTTTGTGTTCATGTGATTCCCTTGGAAAATTTAAAAAAAATTGGACATAAACGGCTGTTACTTTTGATTGCGTTAACTTAGAAGTTTAATTGATATTGCGGCTCCAAGAGGTTTCGAACCTGAGTATATGATGTGAATTTCAACTCTATACCTCACGCGTTTCTAAGAAAAGAGGGTTGACAGACGGACAACAAAGTGATCCTCTAAGGGATCCTTTTTTCCTTTTGAGGTACGGAACCCTAAAAATGAACCTCTATTTCTCCTGGTCATGCTAAAACTTGAGAACGGCTTTACCGATCTCATTCATCTTATTTTTAATGTTTTATAAAGGAGTCAAACTTTTTTTAATGGAATCAAACCCGTAACCTCCTGCTTCGACGGCGGACCTTCGCCCACCGCGCCAACCTGGTCATCATGAAAATATACTAAGCCCCAACACTGTCCTAGTTGAAAAACACTATGTTTTATTGCAGCTACCTCCAAAACCTCCCAGTTTTAGAGCGCCCTAAGCACGAGTTCCAACTGTACTCCATCTCTGTCGTGGTCCAGCCCATCAAGAAGTTAGGTGGGGTAGATCCGCCTATTGTGCACCAGACGCATGCCAAATCTGGCATCAAACTGCTACCGGCTACTAGCAAGGTAAGAGAGACATAATAGCATAAGAATAGATAAAAACAGGGTAGAAGAGAAACTTGGGCTCCGAATGCTACTTGACTACTACTGGGAAATAATTTTGACGTATTGTCTGATAAAAATAATGCAAAGTGTAATTAATATTTCCTCAAGGCCAGTCGTATTACTCATTAAAACTAATTTTAAAGTTTGAATAAAATAAGGGCGCGTCAAAACGATAATCTCTGTCATGACTCCGGTGGTGATATGACTCGATGACGTCACACCTCGCACCGCACCTAACAAGAACGACGCACTGTAATCTGTGATACGTGTGATGCTGACGTCACCGAGAGAATAGACAACAATGACATTGCATCGTCAAACATTGCGATGAAGAAATGAATTCCAAATAATTAACGCGATCACACTAACGAAATTATTTCCATGTCATTCCATGCAGGTTGGAGTCGACGGCCTGAAACGCCGCGCGTTAGAAAAGGACCGCAAGCATCCTCCTGGCTCCGCCACCTGCTTAGACGCGGAGCGAGCTACAATAAAGAAGGACAAAGAGGAGAAGAAACTTAAAGGTAACGGCATCTGAATGTGTCTCTATAGTTCTCAATCTAAACGCCGCGCGTTAGAAAAGGACCGCAAGCATCCTCCCGGCTCCTCCGCTTAAACTTATACTACTATAAAGCGAGACAAAAAGAAGAAACTTAAAGGTAAAGGTAACCCGCTAACTCGTGCGTCACAGGCGGACCGTCACCTCTAAGCGCGTCTCTATATGAGCCCCAAAAAATCACGGTAGGTCCCATTTGTTCTATGGAACATGACGTAATAGAACAATTTGAGAAAATATTGTCCCTATTTGTACTATAGAACTACATACTAGCTTTTGCTCCTGTATTTTTTGTCTGTGAATGCACAGAACTAAATGGGAATCGCTTTTCCCAAATTCTTATAAAATAAGACGTGAATAACATTAATCACTGACGTTAATACCAGGTACAGTTCACTATCAAAAAATGAACCTACTACTACTCGCTACATATTTTTATTTTGCAAAATAAAAGCAAAACAGCAGTTTAACAATACTTACTTATTTCTTTAACTACAAACTAAAATAAATTTTTCTTCGTATTTTTAAAGTTTATATAATGTAGTTACTTAGTTTGTTCTACGGAACAATTTGAGACAAAAAGTACAAACTGTTCTATAGAGCAAATAGGGACAACATTTTCTCAAATTATTCTATTACGTCATGTTCCATAGAACAAATGGGACCTACCGAAAAATCAAGCTTTATATTGACTAATCTGTACATTCGTCCCCAGGTCAAAGAAACACAAGCGGCTGGCTAGTGCTAAATGACAGCACTCAGTACCTATCGGCGCAGCATTCGATGGCCTGCAAGAAATTCCCTTACGCGGCGAGGGGGAATCAGGTATGGAAATTATCATGCCTCAAGCAAGTTTGGCTCGAGCAAACTTGGCTCTAGCAAACTTGGCTCATGCTAAATTTGCTAATTATATTTTGTTATTAATAAATATTGCTGGACATGATTATTAATTAAATTATTTGACGCCACAGGCACTGTCTTGCTGCGTGATGGCTGTGGCGATGTCGCGCGTGCAAGACGTGTGTCGCTGGTGCAGCAGTACCCTGGACCAGGTAAAATGACTTCATCACCAGCAGTCTGTTAGTCTACTGGACATACTCCTCAACAGCAATGGACCATTATAGACTATAATGGTCCATTGCTGAACGACTTCATCACCAGCAGTCTATTCTCATCTGCTGGACATCCACCTAAACAGCTGAAGAAGGCCTGCGTTCAGCACGCACGGTCACGCAGGTCTCCCCATGATAATCGCTTTATTGACTTTTATCTCGGGGTAATCCCCATAATCCCGACGCTGGGCATGCGGGTTGGGAATCGCAGTTCGGTGGTAGATCTATTCTGCAAGAGGCGCTGCTGCGCTGTTTTCGAAACACCGTTCAATATCTTTCTGCATCCCAGCATCATCTGTCTTTGAAAATCAAGTGTAGTTTTATTCGAAAACCTACAACCAGTAAATGCAGTAAGCATTAGCATCCAATAAAAGGTAAGAGAGACTGTCATGTTCAATCCCAATCTTTATCTGTGCTACTTAACCTGCATTACATCTATTAAATTTGTTTTTTTTTACAGATCTTGGAGTCGGGAGACCAGCTCCACCAGGACAGCTATCTGCACTTCAAGCCAGACGGCCCCATCCTGGCTATTGAACAGGCAAGTCGATAAACTTTTCCTTAGCGTCACTTTTAAGAGGGCATGTTGCAGCCATTTGTGCGAGTAGAATAGGAATAGCGTTTCGCGTTCATTGGAGGGAGCCTTTCCTCGCTGAGGTTTGGAGTGGTACGAGCGAAAATAAAATTTTACTAGAAAACTCTTCAAAAATAAGTAGTTCGCGGCCTCCCCCGTAGTTACCTAGAGCCTTACAAAAATGTCACTCAACATTGTCTTCGTTTTGTTTTGACGCAGACAGTTTGCGCAGAGCCTGACAATTTTTTTCCATACGGAACAAGAGATTGGTGGAGTCGAATTCATTTTATTTTATTTTGTGAGTAGGTAGGTACCTTCCTGAGAATTATATACCTACCTACTCAGTTTATTTTCTATAAGGATTAATTAACAGAATTCAGGTAAAGATAACGAATCATTTATTGATGAAACTATAAATTGGTGTCTCAACAGTAGGTATTTATACAAAAGGGTCAAGGTTTTGGGGTGCGCATTGTGAATCTAAGGGGGCCCGGCAAAGCCGGAAATTTTTGATCGAAGAGAAAACTACATAACTATTAAGAAACTAGCTTTACCAAATAATTTGTTATATACAGGGTGGAAAAAATCTATGGGCCCTAGAGGGGAACTATCTTAAATCCTTTAGTTAGTTCATTTTACTGAAAGGAAACATTCCTTTATTTAAAAAAAAAACAATATCGCATTCAAATATTTAATGTACCATACAAACACAAAAAATCCTACAAGTAGTCGAAGTACAAGTTTCCTGTAAATTCTGTATTGTTGCACTACCTACTGTAATTTGTAGTCCACACTACCCTAAGGTTAGCAGGTAGAGAATGCTATCTAGCATTACGCTCGCCTATGTACAACTTTAGTGCAATAAAGTATATTCTTTTTTTTTGGTGTTATTCCAACACCAATAAGGTTCGTAGTTAACCCGCTTACATCAGTAATGGAGAGTATATTCTATTCTATTTAACAAGTTTTTTCTACTAGCTTCTCCCTGCGGTTTTTCCCGCGTTTTTCCGGGATAAAATGTAGCCTATGTCCGTCCCCAGGATACCATCTACCTCTATGTCGGATTTCATTAAAATACGACTCCGTGACCACCTGGTCATGGGGTTCTTCAAAAGTCTTCCATCCATCCACCTCGCATATAATATAATACTAGTGTGGTTTGTGATGTTGCAGATTCTCCGCAAGTTCTACACTCCGGGCAACTGCGTGTGTCGAGTGGTGGTGTACCAACCGAGACACGGAGGGATGGTGGATGGTGACCTGCAGAGCCAGGTATTCATCAGCTCTATCAGCATATATAAGTCCACAGCTGGACATAGGCCTCCCCCATACGACGCAACGACGGCGGGCGTAGTTTCGCCTACGACCCAGGAGGTTGCGGGTTCGAATCCCGCCATGGGACATATGTTTGTAAGATCTGCAAATATTTGTTTTGGGTAATTTCATTGCATGGTAAAAAATATCTTTATGTAATGTAATAAATCAGGTGTATCAGTCGTCTAGTACCCATTTTAATAAATAATTCAATAAATAAAAAAGTACACATTACCATATACATACCTATGCCCAGCAGTGGAGTAATATAGGCTAATGTTGATAATGACTTAGTGTAATTTATTTTATTTATCGCAGGTGACAGAGTTCTTCCGAGAAGAAAAGTCTGGTGTTTTCGTGGCTGGTAATGGTGACTTCGCTGTGGCGCTGTTCAAGACTCCCAGAGGTATCTATTTGTGGCCTCAAGTTCTAATATTGTACCTATCTTAACTAGGTTATGTATGCGGCTTTGCACGCATTTTCCTATATAAGCAGTAGCCTGTATTTTCCTAGGATTTCATTTTATTTATTATATTTCTTGCTTGAAGGACCGTTTCAATAGGGTACTTGACTACTATGGGAAATAATTATTATCGTATTGTCTGATAAAAATCATTAAAAGTGTTATTAATAGGTCTTCAAGGCCAGTCGTATTAAAAACTATATCGTCGGTTATAAAAACAAATTTTAAAGTTTTAATAAAATAAAGCCGCGCCAAAACGATAATCTCTGTCATGGCTCCGGCGACATGACTCGATGACGTCACACATCACCGCACCTAACAAGAAGAACAACACGCACTGTAATCTGTGATAGCTGTGACGTCAACAGCGATACAACCAAACGCAGAGCGTTTTTGGTCACATGATCATAATATCAAAAAATGTGTATGTCCCGTTTCTTATCTAAAATAGGCATATTTTTCAATAAAAATCACCTGATTACGCTTTGTTACGTTGTCACTGACTAGGATGAAAAAATTTGCAACTTAATTTCAATGTAGTCAAATATCCTATTGCGGGAGATTTGCTTCCTGGCATTTTATGCCCTAAACACTTTGACTGCTACCGGCGCACTTGGTCTTCTTCCTAGGGTTTTTACTCAGCGACGACGAGGGTTCATGGTTGAAGCTGGACAGTCAACGCATTAAAACTTTTCCATAGAATCAAGGAGAGAGAGAGAGAGAGAGAGAGAGAGAGAGAGAGAGAGAGAGAGAACAGAAAGGAGGAAAAAAATATACAAAAGTTACTAGGCCTTACCTACCCACTCGCCCACAGACTAAGACTAAGGAATAATCTAGTTGAATACAGATGACTAATAAATAGATTTAGTTATGTATGTTTAAAGACAAGAAGTTAAATATCACCTAACACCTGTATAAACGAGAATTTAATCAAATAATTATTACTCAAGAATTAATTATTATTTAAGAACGTTGAAACCAATTAATAATAACCTATTAGTTCCTGCCAGCGACTTTATTCACACGGAACGTCCTTGTTAGTTTGATGACCTCTGTGGCACGGTGGGCGAAGGTCCGCCTGCGACGCAGGAGGTTGCGGGTTTGATTACCGCCTTGGGACAAATATTTGTACGATCTGCAGGTATTTGTTCCGGGTGTTCTGGTCGTTTTCTATGTATAGTAAAAAATATCTATCTATCTATTGTATTGTATTATGCATATCAGTTATCTAGTTACCCATAACAGAAGCTCTGCTTAGCTTGGGGCTAGATAATGCTGTGTGAATTGTCCAGAATTATTTATTATTATTTATTTATTTAGTGACTCCCTAGTGTCCGTGCGTCGTTTTATTAACGCACACATTCAAAGACAATAAATGCCACAGTTTTTGGTCTCTGGTCTATGGACAATATAAAATGCATCTAAATTGAACGAGTTAATAACAAAACCATCACAGCTGGTTTCACTGGGATATGATCCAACTTTTGCCGAGATGCATCAGTTGCACTCATCCAAACAAAAGTTTCCGGTCAGATGGGTGGTAACCCAACCAAATATATTTTATGACACAAGTCAAAATGTTAAGTCGATATTTTAATGCATATTTTTTTCTGTATGGCAGCGGTGCGGTCCAGATCTGCGACAACCTAAACCTAGTATTTAGACTGCCCTCTGATCTAACCCTTTATTATGACCTTCAGGTTACTACATGTTCGACCCAGCAGATCGCGACCGTTACGGGCGTGCGGTAGCACCCCCTTGCGTCGGGAAAGCTAGAGCTTGCTTCTCGCAGTACCCTAATGTAAGCAAACAATGTAGAGGTTACTCAACTGATCCATATCATTAGGTGCCAGTTGTAAGCTTCCACAAGACTCTGGCTGCCCCACTGTATAGCAATGCTGATGCGCTGTTCCAGATACTCACCAGAGCACTTCCTCGAGGCCCATAAAAGTTGGATTTTTTTATGAAACCTCCATAATCAACCTGTAAACGTCAACGAAATAATCATCTATTAAGAATTGGCAAAGATATCACCCAAATTGTTGTAGCTAGCCGTGATTTTAAAAACATATTCCATTGTGGTTTTTTAGGGTTCCGTACCCAAAGGGCAAAACGGGACCCTATTACTAAGATTCCGTTGTCCGTCTGTCCGTCTGTCATCAGTCATTTTTATTTTTATTTCGTATCTAATCTTAAGTGACTACTGTAATTGGTTAGTTTTAATCGTGTTAGTTACTCAATAAATAAATAAATAAATAAATCTGGCTGTATCTCATGAACCGTGATAGTTAGACAGTTGAAATTTTCACAGATGATGTATTTCTGTTGCCGCTATAACAACAAATACTAAAAAACTGAATAAAATAAATATTTAAGGGGGCTCCGATACAACAAACGTATTTTTTTTGTCGTTTTATAGATAATGGTACGGAACCCTTCGTGCGCGAGTCCGACTCGCACTTGACCGGTTTTTTAACCTTAACGGCATAAATACTAATTCCTCGGGATTATAATTTATCATTTTATTTTAAGGGCTCACCTCGGGATCATTCTCTATACGAATAATAACGAACAAAAATAAACCAAGTCGTTCCTTAACATCAAAAAAAAATATACATCTGAGTTTAGAACCTCCTCGTCGCGTCGTCGGTTTAAAATATTGTGTTTCTGTGATGATGATGTCGAGCCGAGATTCGAGCACGGCGGCCAGGCTCAACGAAGACTAGCCATGTGCACAGATCGTTTGCGTCTTAAATAAAGGTAAAAAAAGGGAGATGAGGTACTACCATCTCGAAAGTGTATGGCTCAAGTCAGGTTCAACTGATAAGAAATGAAATGAAAATGAAATGAAATGAAAATATATTTATTCTGACAGTACAGGTAAAAATATAAAAGAAAACTTACATGATAGATACAATTGCAAACACGACACATTACATAAAAAATATACAAGATGAGATACATATAAAATATAGCTTAAATTTAGCTAGTTGGAAAAAAAAGAGCAACCCTGCGCTGAAGGGGAAGGTGCGGGTTCGAATCCCGTCGAGATCGTAATTTTTGGGATTTATTAATTTCTTAGAAATTACCCAGAGTACTATAATAAATAAAAACCTTAGATGCAAGTTAAAATTTGATTTAAGATGAAGCCGTGTGTGATGGTCAGTGCCGTGTTCCTGCCTAAGCCTGTTCCTGTATAAGATGACCTTTTGTGAAGAGAAAATAAACGATTTATTATTATTATAACTAGGCGCGGCGCGGGCGGTGGCGTTTGTGTTTCACGTGCTTGTACGTATACTTTTGTGTGATTTCGACTAAAACACCACGACAATGCCCTCGTGTTCGTTCAGGTGTACAAATAGCTCCAAAACAAAAAACAAAGCCCAAGGCATCACACATTTCACGTGTAAGTAGTTAAACCAAACTTTAAATTTTCTGATATTTCGATACCTTATCATTATTTCATCTGTGACACGGTACAGGTTTTGAGTGAGCGCTGGGAGAACGTACCGTATCTCTTTTTTTACTTTTATCTAAGGTTTACGTCTCTGGTTTGTTCACTGAATATTAATCTGTGGTAGCAGGTGAATTAACTTGTTTAGTATAGTGCACTAATTAAATGTGCGCGCAAACACAGGTACACTCTACTTTCTCATTCTCATAATCCGATGGGACGCCACGTTCGCGGAGAAGTCAGGCGCAGGACCAACGGCCTAGCGTGCTTGCCGAGGCACTTTCTGACTATTTTTCTATAAAAACTATCGTAGTTTGACGAATTCATTACAGATGTAAGCTGGTTAACTACGAACCTTATTTGTGTTGGAAGTACACCAACGTTTCATCCCATAACGAGGGACTTCTTCAGGTTGAGTGCTCGGAGAGACGCGGAACGCGCGCGCCTAGAGCCGCACTCACCCTGAACAAGTCCCTCGTTAAGAGATGAAACGTTGGTGTTCTTCCAACACAAATAAGGTTCGTAGTTAACCAGCTTACATCCGTAATGAACTACCTGACTGTTTCTGTACTAGATCAATAAATAAATATATATCAATAAATAATATATTGTAATTGCAGATCCAAACCCTAGTGGAGAAGCTGGGTGCTAACATACCACCGATGATTGTGGAAGAAGACGTAGAGAACGAAGAGGTAAGATCCACTAGCTACTGGCCCCGACTTCACGCGTTTTTGCAGTACAAGGGCCGTACTCCACCAAAACTTGTCTGCGCTTTGTCTGAACTCGTGCTGTCACTTTTCCTATCCTGTCTTTTGTGTTGTTATGTCATTTTGTGTTTATACAGATACATAGAACATAATGTGCAAAATTTCAGCTCTGTCCTTGCAGTTTTTGCGCGAAGAGGAACATGTACGTGTCGCTTCGCTGCTGGATTGCAGAATCAACCCTGTAGATTGCTAGGCCGGTTGCAAAACGAACGCTGATTTTTTGGGATAATTAACTTTGGCTTAGTGATGTTTAGACGTATAGTTGAACGTTGATCGTCCAACAATCGGCGTATTAATTGAATTGTGCCGCTTTGCAATCGGCCTGGTCATTCTACAAACGGGCTGATTCTACGATACGGCGGCGAGATACATTATGTTTACACGTTTGTTACCTCTTCACGCGTCCAAACTTGCACATTTTTAATATTAGTTGGATATACCGTGATTAGGTAGAGTTTTTTAACAGGATTTTTAATTGAACGAATAAGTGTTTTTTCCTGTATTCTTTATATACATAAATGCGGATTGTCAAGCATATGTTTAAAAACATATTAATATACTTTTTTTAATTTATTTCAGCCTGGCTCCGGAAACGAGACTGTAGGCAAGGTAAGATTTTCGACAACCGCTATATTCGCATTATATAAATAAATATAAATATATAAATATTGCTGGACTATTCACACAGCTTATCTAGCCCCAAGGTAAGCAGAGCTTGTGTTGTGGGTGATAACTGATATACATAATACAATACATTACATAGATAGAAATTTTTACAATAAAATATAAAACGACCAGAACACCCGGAGCAAATATCTGCAGATCGTACAAATATTTGTCCCAAGGCGGAGATCGAACTTGCAACCTCCTGCGTCGCAGGCGGACCTTCGCCCACCGCGCCACACAGGTCGTCAAAAAGCATTGGCACCGAAAAGTAAATTTAAGGGCTGGGTCTTAATTCTGCTAACCAATCAAAGGTAGTAAAAGTTAATTGATTTTCTCTTCGTCTAGTGGAAGAACGAATAGGGCCTATTTTGTATCTAGAGTCTAGATGTAAAATAGGTAGGGGCCTCGTCTAGATTCTAGGCGATTCTATGTGCATTATAGATAGAGAGATAGAGAGAGATAGAGATGCATTTATTGACACAACAGAGATACAACACAGAACAGAAAGGAGGAAAAAAATATACAAAAGTTACTAGGCCTTACCTACCTACTCACCCACAGACTAGATACAAGAAAGAAATAAGCTAGATAAGTAGGCAAGCAAGCTTGGTTGTGGGTAAGTCAGCCCCCGGGTGGGGTGTGTGCTCTGCGCTGTAACGGTGCAGGCCAAAGGGTTCCACCTCAGCTCAATGCAACCTCACATTAATGCGAGGTTGCGCTGATTTTCAGGTGAAACCTGTTTGAGGTGACCTCACCACTGACCACTATGTGTATTATTCATTTTATCGTTATGTTCCAGGTTACCTACGCGGCGCCGCCATCGTTTGAGATTTACGGCATGGATGTGACAAGCCTTCGCAGATTGAATCGACACGAGAAATGAACAAACTGAACCACAAACATAGAAACTTTGTGTGTCGCTTTCACACTGTGCCGTCAATTTGTCTTTTGTTTTGGCGTTTTATAGCAACGCCATCTAGGAGTCAAACGAGAAAAGAAGTTTTGTAGATATAAGTTTATTTTCAGATAGCACGTTAACTAAACTTACATAATTTAATCGCAATTAAAAATGTAATATTTTATTTTGATCGATAAATACTGCATTTTTTTGTATTGAATTGTTTTTGTAAACTAGAATATGAATGGTTGAAAAAGTTTACTAGTAATATTGTTAACCGGATGTGTGTTATTTTAGATGGTTGTGGGCAAAATTTCAGAGTGTAAATATGCGTCCAGATTTTGTATAAACACGTTATAAAACATATTTATTTAACGTGTTTTATAATGTGGACGTGTTTTCATTTTACTCGTGTTGTTTTATTTAGATTTTTTTTTAAATGATTTGACATTTTTACTTCATCTGGACGCACCCTAGAGAAGTTGCATCAGTTATTCAATATTGTTTTCAATTGAGTTACGTTCTAGTTTATTTTTTCTTTAGTCTGCGTACACATAGTAGGTATGTCCAATGTGTTAATAGTTTGTTTTTACAGAACTTGTTTATTGACTAACATGATAACTTCGAAAACAATAATTTTAGTAGTTAACGGTAGTGTGAAAGAGATACACTACAGCAAAACACTAAATTGGTGCATAATGTAAAAAAATTGTAAAGTGTCTTGTAACCCGCATTTCGTCAAAAAAATTGTAAAACCTAGGAATTTTGTAATAAAATGTTCTAAAATTATACTTTGTTTGATTTAGTATTGGCTTAAACCTTTTAATAGAAAGAAATCATGAATATTTTAGGAATAATTTTTTGTCAAAATAATAATTTTATTATTTTTCAACATCGTAAGTACATAATTATGCGTCAAAATTGGTTTTGATTGAGGAACTTTAATTTAAGCATAGTAATTACTTTGGTAGGTAAGTTAATTACCTTTGTTCTCAAAATATTTCATTCGCAAAATATTATATTCTCAAAATTATATTATATATAAAACCGTACACTTGTTCAAACATGTAAAAATAAGGTAATAAAAAGATACAGGTTGATGCTAAGTTTATGCTGATATTCAATTACAGTTTTGGAAATGGGAAGCCATTTAATATGTACATTTTTTACGAAACCATCACAGAAGAAGCCCGAAGCCAAGAAGTTTGCCACTAACGAAAAGAATTCCACCCATCAATGGGCGAAATTGAAAATAAAGGTCGAAATGACACTACTCCTACCAATGGTGCAGACAGAACCAGTTAAACGGGACCACAGGCAAGAAGCCGGGTACTACACATCTCGAATAAGTAGTCCCTGCGCCTGACCCCTTCCCCGCGAGTGTTGGTCTATCCCATATAGGTAGGTATCTACATTATAATATGTCGCAGGATATATTTTAGTGGTGTTCGCTTGTGCAATAATGTTCTACCTAGTGGTAGAGCAGGGAGCAGGTAGCATTCAAACACGGTCATAATAATAACTTGTACTAGCAGCGCCTCGCGGTTTCACTCGCGTAGTTCCCGTTCCCGTGGGAATTCCGGGATAAAAAGTAGCCTGCGTGCTATTCCAGTTTATAATCTAACTCTGTGCCATTTCATCCAGATCCGTTCAGCCGTTCTGGCGTGATTGAGTACATCCATCCATCTAACCATCCATCCAAACTTTGACATAATATTAGTGGGATTATAAACACGTCAAAACGTTTGTATTTTGTTACGTGAAAGCGACTAATACGCAGAGGCTAGCCGGGAGTGGCGGGACAATACGACTGCCCCGGCGCCGCCGCCGCCGCCGCCGCACAGTGGTACCGCCCATAGGTCATAATTAAAAAAAAAAAAGAACAACTACCCTCAATTTATCTACCTATAACGATTAACCGATAAACAAGCAACCTCAAAGTATAAATATCCTACCCATTTTACCTAAGAATCACGTAATTTTTGTCCTCCGAAGTTAACACATAATTACGTTGCGCTCGCCTGATTAGAAGCTCGCTAACAGACATTATTTTTGTGACGATGAATTCTCGGAATGACATTGTTTTCGAGTGTGTTTGTGACATGGATTTCCAAGATCAAGGTATGTTTTCACTATTTAGTAATATTTTAAAATTTTATTTGACGTTATTATGCTGAATTTTTACGTGCTACGCCATACAGGATTTCTACCAAATATTTGCCTTAATTGTTGACTTTACGTGGACTTTCAATGGACTTTCTACATTAATCAACTATCCTCACCTACCGTAAATTATAGATTAAACTGTCTATTTTGAGAATATAAAGTTTATTTTTGCTAATATCTGCTAATGTAGTTGCTATATAGCCTCTACGACTGCGTAGGCTAAGACGTAGCACGGTCTACGAGAAATAAGTTATATTTTTTCTTTTTTTCTTTTCAGGTACTTTGATTAAATGTACTTTTTCAAGGATGCATTTTTATGAGATATGGTCTGCCGTAACTGGAAGTGTTGTTAAGAAACATCAACACGTACTGCAAACGATTCTAGCTTCTATGGGTGAGGTCGAGGATCTAGATATTAGGAACTTGATAGTAGAATACTAAGTTTATGTAAAAGTATTGATAGATTTTGGATATTTCTATTAACAATTGTTAATAGAAATAAGCCATTACGTTTTGCTCAAGTACTCTGGTTATTGGTTAAAAGAAATTTAATGTGTCGAATTAGCAATAAGTAATGAGCGAGCAGTGCATTCAAGAAAAGACGAACAACAAAAAAATATATTAATTATATAAATTATTATTATATAGATACTAATATACAGAGTTATTGGTAAATTAGTAACACTACGTGAACTGCAGGTTCTACCCATCATCACAAACACGTTTGTGAAGACGCCAGGTCTTAATTATTAAACTTGGTATTGGTAATAGGTACCTACTCCCCGCGATTCAATAATCGTTCGTTAGAGAGGTTTTATTTGAAACTCAATTTAAAAACAGCTCTACCCTGAATTAACAGAAGGTATGAGAGTGGAAGATCGGTCTTAAGTAACTCGCTGGGTTCCAGACAAAAACGTTTTTATTTAGCATCAGAGGTGATTTATAAATTTTCTTAAGAATTGAGACCTGGTGTCTTTACGAACGTATTTGTGATGATGGGCAGGACCTGCAGTTCACGTAGTGTTACTAATGTACCAATAACCCTGTATAAATATTAATAAATAAATGTTAATTATGTTGGTTGTGGTAGTATTAAGTTTTTTGTGGTTATGATTAGGTACGTTTGTAAATAAATTAAAATTGACTTGTTTTTTATTTATTACATTTAACACGTATAAAATATAAAAAGAATACACATTTATATGTATATAGATTTATAACCACTTCATGAAAAGCGTTGATATCATATTCAGAGGCCATTTCCGAACGTGGCACAATAAATCCGTAATATTGATCAAATAAATTTATATAACAAAAGTGCATATTGTACAGTTTATACTATATTATGTATCAGATTTGGTAAATTATAGTATTATTGTACACTTAAGAAGTATTCTTTATAATTTTTCTAAAGAAAAAATCCAAATAACAAAGTTATGTATTTATGACCGCGCTTGTAGGGCGCTGGTTCCACTGTGCGCCGCCCGCCGTCGCCGGCGGAGTCCCGGTGAGATAGGGCCAAGTAGAGGTAGTTATAAAAGTAGGAGCAGCCTGTATGTTGTAACTACAGCTACATTGTATAGGCTTGGTGTAATTCGTATATGTAAGCAAGTTTATTGACTGTACCATCTGTCAATAAAATAACCGTTTCTACGTTACTTTTTGCCATTTTAGTGCTGTAATTTTTGGTAACATAACGTGCAACTTTATTTAATACGTAACAAACTTTATTTGGATATACTAAGTATACAAGTCAAGTTGAACAAATCTTGTTAAACTTGTCGCGGTCTCCACTCAAGAACACGTTTACCCCAGCAGCGGTTGTCGGTTCTTCTCGCGATAAGGCCAGCCCACTGCCGATCTATTAAAATCTGTATTGAAAAAAGAAAGAGACATTTTTTACTATAGAGAGATCCAACCAACTGCGTGAACGGGTTCGTCGCTTCTGACAAAATGACGGATTCAATATGAGATCCCCAATGTTCCTCTTGATACGTTTTTTTTTCAGAAATGACTCCAAACGTAAAAGATGGTGATTTATCACTTGTCGAAGACATTTGCGCGAGACCCGACAAACCACCTCCAAGGAAGTACAAAATCGTGTGGTACATGGTGTTCTACTTTAGCTATGTACATACAGCAGCTGTATATGGATTTTACCTAGGTGTCACTACAGCTATGTGGTACACCATTTTATTTAGTAAGTACAAACGCACAAACACGCACAAAATATTACCCTGAACAAATATCTTATGGGTATTTTCTATGAACAATAATAAAAAATATCTTTAAGTAATGAATAAAATTGTAGCTCTACTTAGCTGGGGGCTAGATGAAGCTGTGTGATATGTCCAGCATATTATATATTATTTCAGCTCTTCTGATGTACATCGTCTCGATCCTCGGCATCACCGCCGGCGCCCACCGTCTCTGGACCCACAAGACGTACAAGGCGAAGCGGCCGTTGGAGACAGTTCTGATGCTCCTCCATTCGACTTCTAACACACACACTCTGATTACATGGATCAGAGATCATACTCTGCATCATAAGGTATCGACTCCATCCGGTGTCTGATTTTAATAATTAATCTCTTCATGCAAGGCATTAGACTCTTAAACAATAATTGATTTAAAGTTTGACTAAGCGTAGGAATCGACATCCGACAGAGAACCAAGGTTATCGACATAGCTCAAAGGATTAGCAAGCTGAACTGGCAGTGGGCTGGCCATATCTCGAGAAGAACCGACAACCGCTGCTGGGGTAAACGTGTTCTTGAGTGGAGACCGCGACTCGGAAACGTAGAGTAGGACGCACTTCGACCAGGTGGGATGTTGATTTGCGAAAGACTGCTGGCAGATGCTGGATGCGGCAAGCTGAAGACAGAGCTCTATAGCGCTCCTTAGGGGAGGCCTATGTCCAGCTGTGGACTAATATAGGCTGATGATAATGATGAAGCGTAGGAAATGGTTTACAATAGTCGCAAAACCAGAGAATATACTTAGGTAGGAAAGTATTTAAAACTAGACAAACATGATCGAGGAATATATGTTTAAAATCACTTAGAACTCAGAAAATACAAAACACATATTATATCGATCGAGGAATATATGCGTAACAAAGAACGCCGCGAGCCACCATTTTCTCGCGACCTACGAGTATGCTTTATTTTTATAATTTTATCATCAGTATTCAGACACGGATGCCGACCCCCACAACTCTCGTCGAGGGTTCTTCTTCAGCCACATCGGCTGGCTGATGGTGAGGAAGCACCCTGAGGCGGCCACCAAGGGGAAGGCAATCGACTTGAGTGAGCTCTACGCTAATCCTGTGCTGAGCTTCCAACAGAAGTAAGTTATTAGGTATTTCAAAATAAAGGAGGACGCCTCCTTGCTTCAGCTTCTATTGCTATTGCATGGAGAATGATCCGGTGATGGACCAGCTGGTCGCAGGCTACCCTATTTTAAGCTCTTTTTGGTTTTATCATATGGGAGGAGACTCGCATGCCCAGCGTGGGGACCATTGGCATAGTCCCCACGCTGGGCAGTGAGTTGGGGATCGCGGCACGGCGGTAAAATTATTCTGCAGGTCGCGCTGCTGCTCGCCCCTTTGGGTCAGCTCACACCGAGACGCGACGCTGCGTGCACTTTGTAAGATTGTGATTTAAAAAAAATCACAAGCTAAGGTAGAGCCGAACTGATATATAATATACTATCTTACGTAGATATAACGTTCTGCTGCACGGCGTCGCGCTGCCAGCGACTTCACGATGCGCCTCGCAACGTCGTCGCTATGCGTCGCGCTGCGCAGCGCGAAACCTGGCCTCTTCAAGCATTGCCACGTCGCGTCACGTCTTAATGTGAGCTGACGCTAGTCACCTCTTACGACACCCACGCGTAGAGTTGGGGTAGTGAAAATTCAAAGCCGGCACCACGCACAGCCAATATCACATGAATTATTCAGTATGGACTTAAGTATGTTGCTTAATCATTTCTTAAATTTTTTTCAGACACGCAGTCTTACTCATAGGCTCCGCAACCTTCATTCTACCAACGTTAATACCCCTCGTTTGGGGAGAAGCCTTAAGCGTGGCCTATTTCATGAACCTTCTTCGAGTGGCATTTGTTTTTAACGTATCTTCTATCGTAAACAGCGTCGCTCACATATGGGGGACCAAGCCTTACGACAAGAGTATACCACCAGTGCAAAACAAGATGGTATCCTTCGTAAGTTTAGGGGAAGGATTTCACAATTACCACCACGTCTTCCCTCAAGACTACAGGACCTCTGAGATTGGTGATGTATACTTGAATTTGACGACTATGTTCATTGATTTTTGCGCGTTGATCGGGCAGGCTTATGATCTGAGATCTGTGTCGGAGGATATGGTTAGAGCAAGGATGGAGAGAACAGGTGATGCAAGTGTGAATTCAGGACGTAGCTCATCTGAGCCCCACCGCTACCACTAAGCACTAAATGAACATTCGAACTTAAACTGCTTATCTGTAGTTACAATTTACAGTGACAAAATGGCTTACCGCAAACGGCCCGCGAGCTCGCTGTCATCTACCACGTAGGCTTGCTTTGATCTTGTCAAAGAAGTCACGGAAAGCGTTGATGCTAAAATGCCTGTTTCTGCGTTAATGCTAGACCTTAGTAATGCTTTTGACCGTATTGACCATTCAATGCTTCTGAACAAATTAGAAAACTATGGAATAAGGGGTGCAGTGCAGCTCGCGACTGGCTCTGCATTTATCTTCAAGACCGAAGTCATTGCACCGAAATCAGAAGACTGGTCTCTGATACAAACAACCGTTAAATCTTTATTAAACAGTTTCAATCTAAATTTAGAATAAATAAACGTGGTGTTCCTCAGGGTAGCATCCTGGACCCTTGTTATTTCTACTTTTTATAAATAACCTGCCAAACGTCACTAATAAAAGAGGTTTACTCTTTGCCGATGACACAACAATAGTAATTAAATGTACAAATGTTGACTCTTACGAAAACGAAATAAATAATACAATTGATGATAAATATTGACATGACTCAACTTATACAATTTAAAAATTACAAAACGGAACCTATAAATTTGGACATACAATATCAATCAATCAGTGTAGAAAGTGTTGCATCGTGTATTTTCTTAGGTATTAAACTTGACGAACATCTTAATTGGAAGCCGTATGTTGATTATCTTTGTAGTAGAACTAATAGATTTATTTTTAAGAAATTAATAAATCCCAAAAATTTACGATCCCGACGGGATTCGAACCCGCACCTTCCCCTTCAGCGCAGGGGTGCTCTTTTTCCAACTAAGCTACGTGATCTTATCTAGTCGGCCCGAAAATCTTTGGGAGTTCTTTCGGCACTTACGCCGTCAGCGCCACCTACAGAGGAAACAATGAAGTTATCCAATTCTGCTCAAAGACCAAATTTACATTTAGTTCTTTGACGTCAAAGAACTAAATGTAAATTTGGTTTGACGTCAAAGAACTAAATGTAAATTTGGTTTGACGTCAAAGAACTAAATGTAAATTTGGTCTTTGAGCAGAATTGGATAACTTCATTGTTTCCTCTGTAGGTGGCGCTGACGGCGTAAGTGCCGAAAGAACTCCCAAAGATTTTCGGGCCGACTAGATAAGATCACGTAGCTTAGTTGGAAAAAGAGCACCCCTGCGCTGAAGGGGAAGGTGCGGGTTCGAATCCCGTCGGGATCGTAAATTTTTGGGATTTATTAATTTCTTAGAAATTACCCAGAGTATAATAAATAAAAACCTTAGATTTATTTTTGTTTTGAAGAGAATTAGGAAAACTGTATCACAAAAAGCAGCACTTGCTGCCTATTGCGGCTTAGTGTCATCTGTATTGCTCTATGGACTACCATTGTGGGGTAATTTGGTGGAGTTACTCAGAGCCTATAAGGTCCAAAAAAGTGTATGCGTGCGGTTTGCGGAGCCTGGTTTCTTGATAGCTGAAAACCACTATTTAAAAACAACTCAAGTTTTTCCCTTGCCATGTTCGTACATTAGAGAAATCTGCATTTATTTGTAAGACAATACCCATATTATTTCAAAACTAAGGAAAAAGTTTTATCTAGGCATACTAGACATAACAATAACATTTTAATGCAAAATCATTATTCTATGCCTTTTGCCAGAAATTCGTTTTGCATGGCAATTAAGATATTTATTATGTTACCAAAGGAATTTAAGGACTTGCCAATTGCCAATGACATTATTTTAAAATAGAATCAATAAATGGTTACTGACTCGTTGTTTTTATAGCGTGCAGGAATATTTTGATTTTATACAGGAAGACATACTTAAATTTAATTCATAATAATAATTATTAACGTAAGGAGGTAGGTTTATTAATATTCAATTCACACACCAGTCCATAACTACTGGTAGTATTGCGTTGATACCACCTGATACAACAGCAACATTGTATTACAAAGGGAAAGAATGCATGATTAGATTAGGTGATCTGTTTGATTTGCTTCTTGGTCGTCTTATTTAATTTAAAACATGATTATATAACGTAAACTTAGTTTTAACTTGATAGTGTTTATTATTTCTATCTTTATAATAGGTTTTTAGTATTTGTAGCACTCATCTCCTTTGTTTCTTTATAGTGATCGCTTAATTTGTTAGTGTACTACCTTTTTAACAAACTATGTTTTCGATACCCCGCGAAACAGGCCTAGCCTAGTGCGGGGATCATTGTTAACCTTCACAACCACCTAAAATTGTCACCACTGAAGTCTTAAATATGTAATGTTAAGTTCTTAGAGGTGTTTATATAAGCTTTCTGGAAAAAATAAACTTTATTATTATTATTTGACATGTTTTCTGTGAATAAATGATTCCATTCTATTCTGTCTGATGCCATTAACTTGAAATGCATCATGTTACTTAAAAACAGCTTATATATTTAAGTGCAAAGTTTTGTGATATGCAGCAGTGACAGCGTTTAGGTAACTGCCTCTTATTGATAGTTATTATAAGTAAATTAATGTTGTATACCCGAGTGTTTTCTTTCACTTTGACAACGATAATGTTACTTGGTAGGTATTTTAAAAAATTGTTATATCTGAATGAAAATATTTAGTAACAATTCCGCGAAAAAAACCTTCTCCGATAAGTTCTAACAAAATGTAGTCCGCGTTGTAGAAGAAAACGACGCCAACTACAAAATACCTATCAAAGCGAGACGTCAACTAGTTTCGTCTCTCCACGAGACATCATCAGGACACCACAATACTCGACCTTAACACTGAGAGCGCCAAGCAATAACAGCAGAGTCCCACCAGAGATGTTGCCACTCCGAGCTCCGCGCGCCAAGTGAAGCATTGCCCGCAAAAGGTCGAGTATTGTGGTGTCCTGATGATGTCTCGTGGAGAGACGAAACTAGTTGACGTCTTGCTTTGATAGGTATTTTTTCATTTTGTAGTTGGCGTCGTTTTCTTCTACAACGCGGGCTACATTTTGTTAGAACATAACGGAGAAGGTTTTTTTCGCGGAATTGTTACTAAATATATTCAATCTGATATTTTGCAACGGATTTCCGCAAAGTAACGCCTGAATTTATTATTTAAAAATTGTTATGTTAATGCTTTCGTTTTAAAAATATAATTCTAACGTACTGACCTAATAAATCAAAGAAATACATTTGTCCCAATCTTCTCCGCCGGGTGAAACTAGTTATAATTTAGATTTACACCTACATTGATTTTTATTTATTTTCTTTCCCTAATTTTGTACTGTGTTAGTCTGTAATTTTGTGTTTGGAACATTTACTGTCTGATAATAAAGAAATTGAATTGAATTCAATCTGAGTTGCGTTTGAGTAGGTACTTATCTAGATAGGCAAGTAAGCTTCTTTTCTAGTAATGTAGAAAAGAAAGTCTACCTGTATCTTAGATAAAGAACATTATAATCGACTACGACCTATTTTATAAATGACCTTATTGGTACGTAGTAGGTGCGGTAGGTAGCTACTTACGTCTCGTTTTGCTATCAGTATTTTATAAGGAGGTATCTACTTTGCTATGAGTATACTTGCTACCTTCGTACTTTCCCAAATACAGTCAGTACGTAGCCCATTCTAACAGAAATGCCCCAGAGATCTGCAGTTTTCTTTAATTTAATTTTTGAGGTTAAAGGCTTTCTTAATATCTTTGTCATCAATTTTGTAGTGTCAGTTTTGTAGATTTTCTATGAGTAATGACTTGCGATTACTAGAGTGAGACACTTTGTAGTAGAAATCGGAATGTCAGTAAAAAAGTTTTCAAATGCTTGGGCTACTTTAACATGATTTTTGATTGAGCAATCATTAACCTTAAAATTGTAATCATTAACATAGGTACTGACCTCTCCAGTTTCCAGTTTCACTATTTACTATTTTCCAAGTTGATTTTAAAACATTTTCACTATTTCTAATTTTCGAGCTAAAATAATTTGTTTTTGCTATTCGGCTAACTTTTCTAAACAATTTTGAGTAATTTTTAACTTGTTCTTTCAACTCTTTGCTAAACTTATATTGTTTTTCACTATACAGTTCAAACAATTTTTGTCTAGTCTTATGTATACCCACTGTTGCCCACTTCTGAAACCTTGATCGATTTGGGGGTTTAGTGGGTTAGGTTTAGGCCCCCGGTGTGTGACGCCCCCGTGGTGGCGGCACTCGATTTTCAAGCCAAGTTCATTGCATTTCGTCGGAATAAAAGTCATTTGTACCAGATGCAGTCGACGAAAAAGTGTATCTGAGCTAAATAAGTAAGATGCGAACAGGTATAATATTTTCTGGTCATGTAGTTATTTTGAACTAATAAAATATTAGATAATTATTATTCATATTCATATATTTATTAGCCGTAGGAGCACAAGCCACACTTGGTTACGTATATTGAGTTGTTTTACTGTTTATTTTCTTAAAATACCTACATTATTTTGTAGCTTTTTCAAACGAGCCGTCCGCCGAAACTAGTTTTAGACAAAAGCCAGATCGCTTTCTTAACTATTTCGCGCAAAGGATTGAAAACAATAGAGTTCAGGAGTTAAAAAAATGAACCAGAAAGACTCACTTTTGAGAGAACCATCGAATGGTTTTTTGTTTTTTGTAAAAGCGTGCCTAAATGCTGATTGCGAATTATCTTACGCTGAATACGTTTTATTTATCTCTAAATCTGCATAAATGGCATGTGCTCATGATGATAATTATGATGCAAAACAATGCTACATAGGTACGTACCATATGAGCCACACACTGAAACAGGGCGAAAAAGCAATACCTACCTAACAAAAAACCTAGTCATCGGAAAAATAAAAAAAACATGCATAATTTTTGACAGGCTCCCCTGAAAAAACAGATTTTTTTTTGAGGCCGTTTAGTAGGGAAGCAGCGAAATGTTTATACGATCTGCAGAAATATCTTCCTTTTCCCAAAAACTAACCCGTGTAGAGCCCTCTTTAGGTTTATTTTATACTAGCGACCCACCCCAGCTTCGCACGGGTGCATGTATTTTACATTTAAACCTTCCTCTTGAATCACTATCTATTAAAAAAACCGCATGTATGACAGTGATAACGACGTAGGTACTCATAATATAAAAAGGTTGTACTGTCATTTCGACCATTATTTTCACGCAATTATGGGCGAAACGATACTTCAAAAAATTACTTGTGCCGTTTCTCCCATTGAGAAACATTTTCACGAAACATCGTGCGCATAAAAAACAGCTTTGCGAAATGGAAATGATTAACTAATTTCGAAGTTAAATTAAACAGCTAAAATTGCTGTTTATTTTTCTGATAACTCAGTGCCCAGTGTTTTTTAATCTTTACAATTCTCAAACAAATGAAATGAGTAGTACCTACTCGTAGATTAGTGTAAGCAAATTACGGTACGATTTTCTCTTGTTTTTATTTCCACTTAACTATCCACGCTTACAATTTATCATTTATTTATTGCATCATAATTATCATGGTATATAACATTTGTCAGAACTTATTGACTATAATTAATAGATAATACACACAATATGTACCCATTCAGGGTGTTGCAATGGGAGACGGCCAGATAATTTATACTAATTTAATAATATGGTATGAAAGGTATGTCAGAAATTATGGAAAATTTAAATTACCTACATGTCACCAAAAATATCACTTAAAAATTAATTTAGTTCGTAGTAGCATTTTGTCAAAACTATCTCATTTAGTCCTATTTAAAAAACATTGTTATTTTCTTGGCTTTTTATCTTGTCTGGAATTTTATTATATATTTTTAACGCCATTGAGTGTGGACTAGTTCGATGTATTTTTAATTTTGATTTTTAGTTTAAGAAGTAAGTAGGTACCTACTTCTATGATAACGACGCGGTTGTTCACTTATTTTATGAAAATAAAACTGGCCAAGTGCGTGTCGGACTCGCGCACCAAGGGTTCCGCACTATTATCTATAAAACGGCAAAAAAACACATTTGCTGTATAGGCCTGCCTCAATATTTATTTTATTTTGTTTTTTAGTATTTGTTGTTATAGCGGCAACCGAAATACATCATCTGTGAAAATTTCAACCGTCTTAACTATCACGGTTCATGAGATACAACCTGGTGATAGACGGACAGACGGACAGCGGAGTCTAAGTAATAGGGTCCCGTTTTACCCTTTGGGTACGGAACCCTAAAAATGAGTACTTTCTTACGAATTTACTTATAATTTCTAGGATATAAATAAAAGTTAAGGTCAAGATTCGAAGCTCGCGGAAGTGTGCTTTACAAGATTCTGGTATTCTTATAATTACTAGGATACGAATGCACTTTTTTTGGCTTGTGAACAGGTCTTTTGCGGCTACGCTGGCCCCCCAAAGTATAATCCCGTACCGTAGCCATGCAAAGGCATATGCATAGTACGCGGATATACTTGTTTTGAGGTATGTGGCCTTACGTACCTAATTCCGTCATTGCGTACGAAAAACCAGATAACCTTAATTTTATCTTTTATATATATGGCTTTTCCAGTTAATAGATAAGTCAATATCTAAAGTTATCAATAATTTGAATGTTAATGTTTCAACGCATTTCAATTCAATGTTATTGTATGTCATATGTATGTCAAGCGGTGATTTTTGATAAGGTCTAATTTGTATTAGGTATTTTTCTTTTACCGTAATTAATTTTAAGGTTATGGTCAGTGTGAGATACAGTGGAGAATTACATGGATTACATCCGAGGTACCCGCACGTGGGGCACTCCGTACACGGCTATCGGCGCGTGCGGTGATCTCTAGTGCGATTATAGACCTAATCGCGTGTTTCCGTTCCCAGTTCCCTCCCTATAGGAGTAACTGAACCAAACATTGGCGACTTGGATAAAAGCAGTATGTACCTACCTATTGAAAAACCGAAGTTTTCCCACCAACTTATTAAAAAGGAAGGGTAGATGCGTAGTTGAGACAATTTCGCTGACAATAGTTTTCATGGTTCATGGTTCATTTATTGGTAAAAGATACACGTCAAATAGTGGAACACAGTACAACTTAAAAATATACCTAAGTATATAGTACTTGTTTATGCTAGATAGTACTAGCTTAAACAAGTAAATTAATTACCTAATTATATTATTTCATTTTTTAAATTATACATTTCAATCATCAATCAATTTCCTTGCGTAAGTATGTCACCACAGTTAATACCATTGTTTTATTTAGAGTGTAAATGTAAATTACCTGCTTGTTTAGATCTCGGTAAGTAAAGCTTTGTCCGTACCAGAATAACTGCATGCTCGAACTTGTATTTAGAGTTTAAATGTACCTACTTACTTTTTTATTTATTTATTTTATTTTATTTTATTCGGAGAATAAACAGTTGTACATTACTATTTATGTAAACTTACGACTAAACTATTAACTATTAATATATCCTCGCATATAGTAACTAAAAAACTGCTTGCTAGCGGAAAAAATTTAAGCACAGCTCTCCCTTGTAACAAATGTAGTTAATAACAATGATTAAGTACCTAAGCTAAGAGTAACCACTAATATCACTTAACAAAATTTATACAATTACTTACTAAAATTACTACATTACAATAATTAACAAGAAATTCACAAGAAAAGAACTGAAAAGAAAAAATAAACAAAAAAAAAATTAAATGTATAATATTTACTGAAACAATAGACTTGTGTTAGGAGGCTAACGCATCAAACCAGCGCCTTGTCAGGAGTTTCTTAACACCTTGCACTTTCGAGTCGAATAAATCCAACTCAGAATCGAGGTCGGGGATATCGACCAAACCGTTGAATGTAGCTACCACATAATACCACAGTAGGTTGGTAGATAGGGTATAATTTTGAAAACCTACCTACTCAAGACCTACTCGGTAACTATTAACGAATGAATTAACACTTTATTGTACAAAAAAAACATGACTAAATAATCTTAATATTATCTAAATAAAACATGTACAGTACAAAAGGCGGCCTTATCGCTGAGAGCGATTTCTCCCAGGCAACCTTGGGATGAAAAAAAAAATAGATATAAGAAAAGTTGGTTGATAGTGCAAATAACGGAACTAGGTGAATACAAAATAATGTTGTATTGAACTTATCATAGGCTTTTGTCATGTCTAATAGAATTCCAATTGCATAAAATTTTGTCATTAATAAATTAAGGATTTGCTGAATATATTGATAAGTTGCTAAACATGCCGAGCGATTTTTTCTAAAGCCATTTTGTGAGTCATCAAAAATATTATATTTTTCACAATAAGACTTTAGTCTAGTTCGCATGGCCTTTTCAAAGATCTCAGACAAAATCGGGAGCAGTGCTATGAATGGGTCACACATATGGGATGTTCGATACATCGATCACGTTATTAGCATCATTAGCAGTTTGACCTAAGTAGGTTACTCGTGTCGCGAGCGCGGACCGAGCGCCTACGGAGGTCACTGCATCAGCAGCAACTTTTTTTCAGAAATGGCTCCAAACGTAAAAGACGATGATTTACCACTTGTCGAAGACATTTGCTTGAGACCTGACATACCTCCAAGGAAGTACAAAATCGTGTGGTACATGGTGTTGTACTTTAGCTATGTACATACAGCAGCTGTATATGGATTGTACTTAGGTGTCACTACAGCTATGTGGTACACCATTTTATTTAGTAAGTACAAACGCACAAAATATCACCCTGAACAAATATCTTCTGGGTTTTTTCTATGAACAATAATAAAATAATAAATCTATATTTAAATTTTAATTTGAATATATGTAATTAATTGTAGCTCTACTTAGCGGGGGGCTAGATGAAGCTGTGTGATATGTCCAGCATATTATATATTATTTCAGCTCTTCTGATGTACATCGTCTCGACCCTCGGCATCACCGCCGGCGCCCACCGTCTCTGGACACACAAGACGTACAAGGCGAAGCGGCCGTTGGAGACAGTTCTGATGCTCCTCCATTCGACTTCTAACACACACACTCTGATTACATGGATCAGGGATCATACTCTGCATCATAAGGTATCGACTCCATCTGGTGTCTGATTTTAATAATTAATCTCTTAACAACGATACTTGATTATAAGTTGTTTAGGAATAGGAAATGGAGAAATATAGGAAATTTACAATAGTCGCAAAACTAGAGAAGGTATAGGTAGGTACAGGGTTTCCCCCGAGTATTTACTCGATAAAAATGTATCGACGATTATGTTTGATTCTTCACAAATGATCGGGTTTCTTTGCATTTTTTCAATAGTCTCACAAATTAATTTCAATTCTGGCGCGCGACCATGCGACGGATTGTTAAAATAAATGCTTGACTGGCAAGCAACCATCACAGGGACTATCGATTGGTCCGTATAAATTTTGAAATCTTGATATTCATTCGATTGAGTTAAAGTTCGACCACGTTGCCATATTATAGATACCAATAATCCGACGAAATCCAAGGGAAGAATGTGAAGATAAAAATAAACTCAAAACGGGCTCTGTGTGTGGCTCAATCGTTTTTTTTATATCATTTTGAATTGTTTTTGTTTTAACTTAACCACTCGTTGTTCTGTATTCTATGACAAATGTCATTTAATGTTTGATCAAAGCAAGACAGAGTCGATAAACTAAATACCTACTTGTACTCGAGAAATTTATATACTACTTATTTGGAAAGATCACACGAAATTAAATGTTAAAAGTATTTGAACCTGATCACAATGACTGCAATTCAGATTTAAGGAAAAACGGTCTCGAGAGAGACTCACTTATCAGTCGTTGTGTCCCTTTCACACAGTTGCTAGCATTATAATTAAAATTAGCATGGTAGAAACAAGAAGAACATTGGGAATTACGTATTTTCACTAAAAAACCGCAAGAATCGTTTTTTATAGCGACCAAAACATAAATGTGTGTACATTCCGTTAGAAGCTTGGTTACGAGTTTCGTATTTTATTAACTCAGAGCCATTTTCCAATACAAAATAAACTGCCTGTTGACGTCACCCTTGATGGTTCCAAACTGTTGACGTTTTTATTTGTTTCTGATTAATCGAATTTGCATTAATTCACCTTATGTTAATAAACGTTTGAATAATCTATAAAAAAATATCTTGTTTTAAGAGGACAACTACTTAAAAAGAATAGATATAAAAAATAATCATGAATATTCCCTGTCTTGTTGTCCTGTTTCGTTCATAAATTATGGTCGCCCTTGATGGAAAGAGACACACCTCCTTAGTATTAAGTCTCTTTCAGACCGCGGTTTTTGTATCAGTGTACCTTCCAGTTCTGTAGTATATAAATTCCTTGCTTTACTATTATTGAAGCAAAATATAGAATTTCATCGGTCGTTTCCGGTCGGTTTGGTGTCGTTGGATTTGCTTTGTATTCGTACTTCGAAACGGACTCGGGGTAAACAAAATTTCAAATGACTACCATTTAGTGAGGAAGAGGTTTTGGCGAGATTTTGGAACTTGTTTTACCCACTTTCGGGTGTGCAAATATTCCCTGGCACCGTAATGGCCACCTATTTGTAAGCCAAACTCACTTTTAGAACTCAGAATTCACTATTTTCTCGTGACTTAAGAAATTAATAAATCCCAAAAATTTACGATCTCGACGGGATTCGAACCCGCACCTTCCCCTTCAGCGCAGGGTTGCTCTTTTTCCAACTAAGCTACGTGATCTTATCTAGTCGACCCGAAAATCTTTGGGAGTTCTTTCGGCACTTACGCCGTCAGCGCCACCTACAGAGGAAACAATGAAGTTATCCAATTCTGCTCAAAGACCAAATTTACATTTAGTTCTTTGACGAGAGACCCAGAGTACTATAATAAATAAAAACCTTAGAATCGTGACTTAAGCTTTATTTTTATCATTAGTATTCAGACACGGATGCCGACCCCCACAACTCTCGTCGAGGGTTCTTCTTCTGCCACATCGGCTGGCTGATGGTGAGGAAGCACCCTGAGGCGGCCACCAAGGGGAAGGCAATCGACTTGAGTGAGCTCTACGCTAACCCTGTGCTGAGCTTCCAACAGAAGTAAGTTACTTTATAAAGTTACTCCTGTTGCCCAGACTCTTATGAGATCGGTGTCCTCTGGTGTACTCAACACACATCAATCACAAACACACACACACACACACACACACACACACACACACAAATACACACACACACCCACGCACACAAAAACATACATAGGTACTCATACTAACTCCTCACCACAAACCAGGTTATTTTATGGCCTATTAATGTTTTACTTATACTTTGTTATACTTAAAGTTAAATATAGGTTTTGTTTATTATTTTATTTTGTATAAAGCTACTCATGTAATTGGTGTTGCGAGTAGCGCTGCACTTAGTATCCTGGCACCGCTGAAAACCAGCGCTTCTGTGGCATAAGTGCCACAGCAGCATTAAGCTGAGCCGGTGACCTTTTTGTGTAACATTTAATTTAATACTAGTTAAAAGAGCAATGTAATACCTATGTCATAATTTAACTCTGTTACACAAATAAAGATTTTCTATTCTATTCTATTCTATAACAGAAATTTGAAAAAATGAAGGAGGACGATTTATCCTCCTTGCTTCAGTTTATTTTGCTATTATACCTACAATAGCGGAGAATGATCCCTGGACAAACTGGACGCAGGCTTACTCATGATAAGCGCGCTTTATTGGTTTTATCATGATATGGGAGGTAATGCCAATAATTAACAGTCCTCACGCTGGGCTTACGAGTTTTGGGTATCGCAGTTCGGCGGCTAAATTGTTCTGCTGAAGGCTCTGCTGCCCGCTCTTTCGGGTCAGCTCACACCGAGACGCCATGCGACGTGACGCTGCGCACACTTTTTAAGATAGTTCAAAATACAATTATATTTACCTGCTACGCAAAACGATACACATTTAATTGAGTTTATACGAAAATGACCCGCGGCGCAGCGCGACGCCGCGCAGCCTGCAGCCGTCTCGTGTTGACATTGCCTCTACTATTTTCCGACTAGATTTCTTTTAGAGTTGATGCAGTTCAGTCGAGTGTTCGAGGTGAATTATAATGATAGACCGTGATCTTGTTATAATCGGACTTATACTATATAACGTATCAACGTTAGAATGAAAAGTATATCTATACGTTCCGATAGGCATCGCGCTGGCAGCGACTTCACGATGCGCCTCGCGATATCGCGATGCGTCGCGCTGTACCACGCTGCGCAGCGCGAAACCTTCAAGCATTGCCACGTCACGTCGCGGTGTGAGCTAGATGTGAGCTAACCCTAGTCATCTCTTAGGACACCCACGCGTAGAGTGGTGCAAATTCTAAGCCACGCACGGCCAATATTACATGAATTATTAACTATGGACTTGAGTATGAGGTTTATTAATTTTTCTATTTTTTTCAGACACGCAGTCCTAATCATAGGCTCCGGAACCTTCATTCTGCCAACACTAATACCTCTTCTTTGGGGAGAAGCCATAACCGTGGCCTATTTCATGAACCTTCTTCGAGTGGCATTAGTTATAAACGTATCTTTTATCGTAAACAGCGTCGCTCACATATGGGGTACCAAGCCTTACGACAAGAGTATACCACCAGTGCAAAACAAGATGGTATCTTTGTTATGTTTAGGGGAAGGATTTCACAATTACCACCACGTCTTCCCTCAAGACTATAGGACCTCTGAGATTGGTGATGTATACTTGAATTTGACGACTATGTTCATTGATTTTTGCGCGTTGATCGGGCAGGCTTATGATCTGAGATCTGTGTCGGAGGATATGGTTAGAGCAAGGATGGAGAGAACAGGGATGGAGAGAACAGGGAATGTAAGGGTGAATTAAGGACGTAGCTCATCTGAGCCCCATCGCCACACCATCGCTACCGCTAAGCACAAAATGAGCATTCAAATTATGAACTTAAACTAATCTAAACTAATCTAATCTGTAGATACATTGTACAGTGGCTTACCGCAAGCTCGAAACGAGTGGCTCGCGACCTATGTATCTGTCATCTGATGCAAAGAGTTAGTTAAAAAGATGGAGAGTACCATAGGCTTTTTGTTCTGGTAAAACATCAAATTTTCATGGGGAGATTTCCGGGAAAATGCGGATTTTTATACCGAAATTCGTCCTTTCTTCACGGCTTAAAAAAATAACAACCAATCGTCGATTTTTAGCTTAAATATATTGGAAAGAACGTAAAGTAACATAGGCTACATTTGGTCCTATGCCGCTTATTCCTGGGAAGTTTGGCTCGGATCGGCTTCCACCATCTCTTTTAATTCATCGTTAGTCACATACCTGTGTGGGCGGTCTTCCACGTGGTTCGTCTTCAGCGTTGAAACCAAAATCGCACGGTGCGTTCATTAGCAGTCCCCTCTCCAAACGCAACATTGATACTGCGAGCTTTTTCTGCCGCGTTAGTTCCGCGTCGGAACTTGTATTCAAAAATCACTCGAATTTTCGAAGTATCCATCTTTCTTGTCTAAGCTGAATAAAAAAAACAACTGAAAGTCGATAATCGAATGTTGCACATTTTTAAAAGAAGAACCTCATAGGTACCATATGAAAACAGTTTCGCTCAAAAATCTTAAACCATGAAGGTTCTATGTCAATTCGAAGTAGCTATTACAATAAAACGGCAATTTCATACTTTATAATAATAATGATAAGCCGTTTATTTTCCTTTATTTCCTTTTGTTAGCTTAAGGCTCCTTTCGGGTATAGGCCTCCTCCAATTTCATACTTTAACCCCTATTATATAAAGGAACAAGCTATTTTCTGGGGACAACGCCCAGCCCGAACCGCTGAAGCTAGAAATACACACAGTATCCTTCAGCCTATCCTTCAAAACATACTCCCAAATACCAGAGTTTCACGGATTCCTGCCAATCCATTGGTTTCATGTCAAAGTTGAAGGTAATCCTGTCAATGTCATGTAAAATAATATTAAGTAATTTACACTCTAAAACTATGTAAATTCTTAAGAACATATCCACTTCTTTAACAAAACTTAGACGACCTACCCCGACCTTATAGCCTCAGAGCCGGTACAAATAAATTGGTTCTACCTCAATCTAATTTATGTATCCAGAGTAAAGCGCCTAATAAAATGTCAATTAAAATATTATAATAGACTTCTCCAAGAAGTAAAAGACACGACAAAATATAACCTTTTTACCAATAAACTTAAAAAAAATCCTAATAAATGTTGTTAAGGTGTCAACGAATTTTTGACAGATAAATAAATTTAGAATAGTCCTATTAATATGGGTACACGGGTAAACAGGAATTACCCCTACACCCACCGGTGGGTGAAGCCAGTGGGTGCACGGGTCGCGGGTGATAGAATTACCCCTACACCCACCGGTGGGTGAAGCCAGTGGGTGCACGGGTCGCGGGTCATATTATCAACTGAAACGAACATTTGTACATGAATATGACATTTCGGTTTTTATTTCATATTTTTAACATTAGACCAAATTTTAACTTTATTAGAACCTTAAATAAAAAAAAAAAAAAAAGAAGATTAAAAAAAACCCTCCGACCAGGTGGGATGACGATTTGCGAAAGACTGCTGGCAGATGCTGGATGCGGCAAGCTGAAGACAGGGCGCTATGGCGCTCATTAGGGGAGGCCTATGTCCAGCTGTGGACTGATATAGGCTGATGATTGAAAATTGTTTATTTGTATAAAATATGTTAATCTACTAGCTAAACAGTTGTTAGGACATCCTTTTAAGTATGTAAATATACTTGTGCCAGGATGCCCTGCTCATGGAAGAGAGACAAATACATGGATTTAACAAATAAACTAAATTAATTATTAAGGATTAGGTATTTATACGCAAATTACAAATAAAATTAATTACTTATTAAATAAATAAGTAATGCTGGACGTTTCACACAACATTATCTTCATTTACCTACTAATTTATCATTATATATTATCATGTGATGATGATGATGATGAAATAAAACTTATGCCTTAGTTTTAAGAGATTATGAATCTATTTAGAAATAATTATGTTAAATTATTAATGTAAATGACTAACAATGTAAATTGCAGTGCTCTACATACTACTAACTTAGACTAAAATTAGATCTTAAGCTATGTTTATACTTATTGGCAATTAATAAATGAAATTTAATGAAATGTCTTTTGCTTAAGTTTGTCCAAGTTCGTGTCGTCAATGTTGTAAAAACTGATCATGAAGTAGGATAGAGACACTGTGAGCTTGTGCACCTTTTTGCATACTTTGAGGAATCTGAAACGATACAAAATTGCTGCTAAAGTGGTCGTCAGGGGGCGACCTATGGCGTCCATTTTGTGAAAAGGATAGGTATAGGATGTTCTCGTTTATAGGACCGGGATAGAGCAGGGTCTTGCTCATACTGTTCTGATGACTTTCAGCCGGTTTTTTCGAGACTCGTAAAAACTACATAAAGTTAATTTCCTGAGATACGTTTAACAGAATACCGAAGAGTATTATAACTACCCTTTGTATAGTGTTTGTGATCTTCAGAGACTATGAGAGTCTTCAGTCGAGAATTAGGGTGCACTACAGTCCTTCAGAGATGCTAAGTTAACCATCGTGCATCGGTACGTCAAAGTGTGACTTGATTTATTTATTTATTTGGCACACAAAACAGAATACAATCAAATATTATATGAATAGGAGGACACAATAATAAAAACTAGACTATATCCCTAAATATGTGATTGAAACCGATGATCCTATTACAGCAACGGGTGCGACAGGGAAACGTCATCTACCCGAAACTGTTCTCCGCTGTGCTGCAGCTCGCTTATAGTTCTGAATTAACAAGCAACTTCGCTTTTCAGACGATATCTTAGCCATGATGCCAACCATGGAGGACCTCATTACAATGCCCGGTGACCTCGGTAGAGCCTCGAAATGAGTTGGTCTTAGAACGACCACGGGCAAGACGAAAATCATGTCAAATGCCCATCTATTACGAACTTCCCTCTCAATCGCGAAATTATGTCTAACAAACCGTCCAACTAATAAAATAAAGTTAAAAACTAAAACCCGACTACGTAAAAGTTATAAACAAGCGTTCAAAGATGTTCCGAATAAATATTAGCGATTGAATATTATCCATCGTTGCATTTTCATACTCAGGTAGTCGGAGGCCTTTGTAGGTACATACAGAACTCCTAGCTTGGGGCCTCCGACTACCGAGTATGAAAATGCAACGATGGATAATATTCAATCGCTAATATTTATTCGGAACATCTTTGAACGCTTGTTTATAACTTTTACGTAGTCGGGTTTTAGTTTTTAACTTTATTTTATTTGCCTCTTTTTAGTTATGTAGTAGCTACCAACCTGTGAAACTTTAGTGCCATAAGTCCGCGGTTTCTGAGGCTTTTTTCCGGACTTAAAATTAGTCAATATCCTCTCCATAATCCTTGACTGCCAAGTTTGTTCAGCGGTAAATCCCGAGTTGGGCTAAAATTGTACCTAATTGATATTTCACTATCAAGATAAAACCACAGCAGCAGCTAGTAGTGATATAGGTACCCCCATGCCATCGGATTATGAGAGTGAGGGAATAGAGAGTGCACCTGTGTGGATAGTCTCCGATGAGACTGGCCCCGTGGCCGAAATTCGGCTAGTAGGACATCATTATCTATCTCCTTGCTATATTGCCTTGTTATTTATTAGTATAGAGTATAATAAAAACTATTGTGATGGCATTCGAAATAAGAGGGGGGGGGGGCTCCGCCCCCCCAACCCCCCGTCTTTCTGTCTTACAGGGACGACGCTCTTAAGTTTCCAGATAGCTAGTTCATCTGTGTAATGTGCAACTGTGTTGGCTAACATACTATCTGTTGTAAATATTCGTTTTAATGTTTTTAGAGGGGGGGCTCCGCCCCCCCAACCCCCCGTCTTTCTGTCTTACAGGGACGACGCCCTCTTAAGTCTCCCGATTGCTAGTTGATCTGTGTAATGTGCAACTGTGTTTGCTAACATACTACCTGTTGTAAATATTCGTTTTAATGTTTTTAGAGGGGGGGCTCCGCCCCCCCAACCCGCCGTCTTTCTGTCTTACAGGGGCGACGCCCTCTTAAGTCTCCGGATTGCTAGTTGATCTGTGTAATGTGCAACTGTGTTTGCTAACATACTACCTGTTGTAAATATTCGTTTTAATGTTTTTAGAGGGGGGGCTCCGCCCCCCCAACCCCCCGTCTTTCTGTCTTACAGGGACGACGCCCTCTTAAGTCTCCGGATTGCTAGTTGATCTGTGTAATGTGCAACTGTGTTTGCTAACATACTACCTGTTGTAAATATTCGTTTTAATGTTTTTAGAGGGGGGGCTCCGCCCCCCCAACCCCCCGTCTTTCTGTCTTACAGGGACGACGCCCTCTTAAGTCTCCGGATTGCTAGTTGATCTGTGTAATGTGCAACTGTGTTCGCTAACATACTGCCTGGTGTAAATGTAAGTTGACATGTCCCAAGTAAATATTTTCTTTCGACCCCCGGCTTCGTTTCCTAACGTGTTTAGTGTTGTTTCCTACTAAATCCTCCGATAGCCAGATATAAATCTGTTTTGCTTTCTCCTGCAGCTTTCCCCTTGTCATTTTATATCTATAGTTTCTCAAGTAAAACAATATTAGTATCACACAATTTTACTAGCACATTCACTCTTTATTATAAATAAGTCTAGTACTTATGTTTGAAATTATAGTACGATTTGCGGTATTTACTAGTATTTTTCGATTGTGGTAGCCTTGTAAGGTGCTCGATGTTCCTTAATCTTCCATATTATGTTTTCTATTTCAACCGCACACAATTTATTACATATTACATGCTATAGCTTAAGGAGGACGCGCAATGAAACGGCCACAACCCAAAACTCATCCACAAGATCACACACCGCATACTGGTAGCACTGGAAAAACTTTTAGTAAGTATATCAAAATCGCAGTTGGAGAAAGGTTCCAGTGATGCCGCAACGCAAACCACGTTGCGGCATCACTGGAACCTTTATCACTGTTGTTCCAGACGTTCTGATGACTCTTTCATCAATATGCCTCAAAGGATATGGAGTAAGGTTCAGGTGATGTCGTAACGATTCACCATCGCAGTTCGCTGATGTGTCCCACGAATGATTGTTTGTTCAGTCACAAATTATAGAATTTCAAATATTTTTATCCAGTTTTGGGTCATATTAAATATCTGATATGATATAAAATTATCAGATTTTGTTTTCCTTCATCTCTTGTTTGAAATATTTACATTTACATTGACAAAATAGAATGACGTATCCGTCATATTTGATAGGCATAGAGTTGATGAAAATAGGTCGTAGGTATTGTAATTTTTCTCTATGGGGCCTGCAGCCTGCGGCTACGTAAACTTTAATACGCGTTTTGAAGGCTTATTCGGGGGCGGAGCCCTAAATCCTATAGCCTATAACCATCGGGGTATTGAGACGAATCAGTCGATACATAATTTGTTGAAATCGAACCAGTAGTTTCAGCGCTACGTGGGAACAAAGAAATTGGCCACATACATACAAACATACAAACATACAAATATACAAACATACAAACATACAAACATAGGGTGCTAACCTCATAACCCTCCCCTGTCGGTAGTCGGGTAAAAAAATCCATCTTATAAACAAATCAATCTCCGAATCGAGCGCCTTGGAACTTCCCAGACGCATGTCCGTGGAAGGTCCATGGCGTCTTTTCGTCAAGTTACGGCACGCAGTGTCTCAATACGAAATTATTTGACCAGTGCGTGTTGAAATGTTGTCGACTTATGGCATAGAATAACCTATCTCAAAATTCAATAACTTTATTTCTTTAGGCTTACAAAATAAGCACTTTGACAAGTCAAATTTTTTACATAAACAGTTTTTTAAATAGTAATTATTATCAAATAAGAAACAAAATGTCATTGATTTGGTTCGCTTCAATTTTTTGTCCACTAGTGGAAGAAGCGAAAAACCACTAGTAAGTTTGTATAATCCTTAAAATGTAATACAGTATTATTTGCCTATCTAAATCTAAATTTAATGTAATTTAGCTACAGGTCAATATTTATATAAAATAACAAGGAAGACATATCCAAAGCCTTGCAACATCACTAACTAAACTTTTGGTAACTTATTTCATTTCTTAGAGATGTATTCATTGTAATAAAATTAATCTCTGAACAGTTTCCGTTACCTTAAACTATAGAAAATAACGACCGTACCAAGGACCTAATTACATATTTAGTTAGATCATTATTAATAAGTTAGCATAGAACATCTATTATAGCCTGTAGCAACCCGCCTACTGAGCGGAGCAGTCGGACGTAGGACACTACGTTTCTGTGCCAAATAAGTGGATTTTATTTAACTTTTTTTTCTATAGCATATTACCTCTATATTTTGATGTAAGTATCTTTTGGTTTTACTGTTTACTTTTGTTATTTATATTTTCAATTAATAGATTTTGTCGCATTTGCTTCCCGCTAATGCCGATTTAAAACCAAGATTCTTAATTTTGTATTGGATAAAGTCGCATCCGGACATTACAAACACCTTTCTAAGGGACGGTTGAAACATATTAAATTACTCTAGGGTTCAACCATGACAAAACTCCAAAATGTGCATTAAAATAATGTATTTGATTATTGAGAAGTAAACGACACAATTTGTATGAAAGGAGGATGGGCGTTTTGGTACCTAAATTTTTGGTACCATGTCCAATCAAGATTAACCATACGTCGTCGTCGGAAAGCTCTTTTCAAGTGGACATGAAAATCTACCGCAGCCAACCTGTTAAGAGTTGTCCGTTTTGAATGTATTCTACAGAAGGTGTTTAACTTTTATCCCAAATAGAATAACAAAATCATTTCCTTTTCACGCCAAAACTACATAACGGATTGAGCTGAAATTTTGCATAAATGTACTGCTTGGCTTGGATTAACTAAATAGGTTACTTTTTTACAGGAAAAAAAGCGCGCAAAGCCGTGGGCATAATTCTAGTGATCAAAAGTTTTATATTCCTAGTATTCTGTGCATCGAGCACATAACCAGTAGAGTTGAAATGTCTGATAATTTGCTACAGAACGATTCCGTCAAAAATTACACAGATTAATATGTAGTAGCTCACCGCCTGCTATGTTCTAATTGGCTGAAGCAATATCACGTCATAAAATAGGGATGGAGTAAAAATAATTACAAGTACAACACTTTTTATTTGTCGATGTTCTAGGCTTCTATTCATGGTAATGATATTTATGAATTTCAACATATACAGTGTGTTAAGTAACCGCCAATTTTCCAGTTTTTCTTGTAAAAAAAATTTACCTCAACATGCTGCTCTCGGTTGAGTAGAACCGAGACTATCCAAAGAAGAATTCTCTGATTACGAAGAGGATTGCTTTATTTCTCGCTTTAAAATCAAGTCTGACTTAAATGTAAGAACTAAATACCCCGAATACCTACTCCAAAGAATTTGTCTAAGGCTTTTGTCATGTCTAATAGAATTCCAATTGCATAAAATTTGTCATTAATTAAGGATTTGCTGAATATATATAATTTAACTACGTTGTCGAGCGATTTTTTCTAAATAAGAGTTTAGTCTAGTTTGCATGTCCATTTCAAAGATCTTAGAAGTCGGGAGCACTGCTATGGGTCACACATATGGGATTTCACAAATCAAGGCCTGCAGTAAATGAAAACTAAAAGCTTTTAAAATTGCAAAACAACTATCTAATGTCGAGCAGATAGGTATAAGTACATACTTCTATGGTGATTCAACCTCCAATCTTCCTCTTGATACAAAACTTTTTTTTCAGAAATGGCTCCAAACGTAAAAGACGATGATTTATTGCTTGTCGAAGATATTTGCTTGAGACCTGACAAACCTCCAAGGAAGTACAAAATCGTGTGGTACATGGTTGTCTACTTTAGCTATGTGCATGCAGCAGCTGTATATGGATTGTACTTAGTTGTCACTAAAGCTACGTGGTACACCATTTTATTTAGTAAGTTCAAACAAGCTCAGAAATATTATAATATTTGTAATGAATTGTACTATAAAAATATGGTTACCAAGCACTCATAACACCAGCTCTGCTTAGCTTGGCGCTAGATAAAGCTGTGTGACATATACAGCATATTATATATCATTTCAGCTCTTCTGATGTACGTCATCTCGTTCCTCGGTATCACCGCTGGCGCCCACCGTCTGTGGTCACACAAGACGTACAAGGCGAAGCGGCCGTTGGAGACAGTTCTGATGCTCTTCCATTCGACTTCTAACACACACACTCTGATTACGTGGATCAGGGATCATATTCTGCATCATAAGGTATCGATTCCATCCGATGTCTGATTTTAATTATAAATCTCTTTATGCATGTCAGTAGACTCTCAAACGATAATTGATTAAAAGTTTGTTTAAGCGTAGAAAATCGTTTCCAATAGTCGCAAAACCAAAGAATACAGGTGCAGGGTTTCTCCCGAATGTCTGCACACCCGAAAGTGGGTAAAACTAGATAAAATCAACGATTATGTTGGATTCTTCACAAATTATAGTTTTTTACAAATTAATTTTAATTACGTTTATTAATAATTGATAGATAAATATTTCCAAGGGCAAAATAGGGTAATTTATGTACCATTAAAATTTAAAAGCGATAAGACATAATACTTAAAGAGATATCGACCCGAATCAGGAAATGCGACCGTGACCCACTCAGAGCTTTATGTATGTTAACCGTAACAACTTTGTTATAAGCCACGGACTCTTACCTTACAGACTCTTAGGCCCGTATTATGAAAGCTTGCTCAGTCATCAACCTCTGCTTGAGTGACGTTTATGCCATAGAAAAGCGTTACTCAAGCAGCGATCGATGACTAAGCAAGCTTTCATAATACGGGCCTTAAACTTTCTTTGACATAGGACTTCCTCATGACTTTCGAGATTTTCTTGAGCGAATATTTATGTAAGTCTCTTCACTGTTGGCGCGGTGGTCGGTCAGGAGATGTATTGTTTTAACATAGTTTAGAACCGTTAGAAACACGTGTTAAATTACAGGATGGTTTCATGTGCTTGTTGAAATTCGGTAGTTCGGAATTCTTAATAAGATGGAACAAATATCAAATATCAAAGTGCTTTATTTCCTTTAGACCTTACAGGACTCTTGGACACGTCACAAAATACAAATTACATACGTAAAACTAGGAAATAAAGTGATCACTTTGATTTTTTGTTCACTTCAATCTTTTTAAGGTAAAGTAAAGAAGCGAACAAGAAACCTTTACCTTGTTAGAATGTTAGTTTCCGAGTTGGAGCAAAAGTCGTCCCAAGATTTTTTATCGTCTAGATAATCTGATATTTTGTAGTAAGCCTTTTTACAAAGGACATGTTTGACAATTTGTTTGAATTTATTCATTGATAGTGCGATGGACTATACCGCAAAAGTTATGTTTCTGCTATTTTTAACATATATATAGCGGTACACAGGCTTTTCTTACTGTGAGACTAGATTATACCGTGTGAAATCTCTCATTATTTACTTGTCCGACAATTTCGGACTTAAATGCGAAAATCCCGATATGAAAATCCCTGTCTGTGACCTACTACCATAAAATTACCTTTATGTAAGGAAAACCCAGGTCTACAACCCTTTAAAAGTCGGAGGAACACGCACATATCTAAGGCAAAGGGTTCGTTTATATAGGATCTAATTTGCGCGAAACCCCACAAAAGGTTCAGCAAGAAGTTAAGTTGCTTAGAAATTTACCAAACATAAAAATAAAAGAGTCGCGCGCGGGCGCTTAGTACAGCTACACGCGTTTGGTTATTGTTTAACCCCTAACCGGTGTAAGCGGCTCGGCCGCCGAGTGTGCGTGTGCTTAGCACGTGCGACTTTCTCTGCATTTAAGATCGCGCGCTAATCAATTATGACTAATCGGTTTGCGATTTTGGATTCAGTTTTGGAAGAGGAGAATGATATGATACAAAGGGAAGACATGGAACGATCAGTGGGGACAAGTGACGAGGAGACTGAATATGGTGAATGTGCGAGAACAAGGGAAAGAAGAAACAAGGAGAACATAAACAAGAATATTGAGAAAAATGAGGGAATTAAGAGGAAATTGTTGGAAGGACTAGAACAGGGCAGGGATGAATGGAATGAGTGTATGGTGAAGCCTAAAAGATTTTCCCGTGGTCGCTTAGAGAATGGCGAGTCTATGAGATTTTCGATGACTAATATTGAAGTTTGTTTGACTGGCTCCGAGGCACTCCCGCGACAGTTTGGATTGGCTAAAATGTTGAAGAGGGAAAACATTAACAATGTATCGAAAGTTAAGTATGTAACTTCTTTCAAGGCCTTAATTCAATTTACTGACGAGGAAAGCGCCGATGTTTTGGTAAAATGCAAGTTTTTCAACGAAAATGGATTAAAATGCCAAAGACCTATGGAAATCGACCGCTCGTATGGCGTCATTCAAAATATCGATCTCGACCTGAGCGATGAAGAGATACAGCAACAGATTAACAGCCAGACGGCAATTTTAGCCGTAAAGAGATTAAAACGCAAGAATACATACGATGGGCATTGGGAACTATGTGAATCGGTAAGGTTATGTTTTGATGGACCTTTTTTACCCGCTCATGTTTTTATCTACGACATTAGAGTAAATGTAAGCCCCTATACCTACCCAGTCACGCAATGCTCACGTTGCTGGCGATTTGGTCACACAATTAGAATGTGCCCATCTGTGAAGATTATCTGCCCTAAATGCACAAAACCTCATGCAAACTGCGAGACAACACGTTTTAAATGCAACAATTGCATGGGAAGGCATATGGCTATGTCAAAAGTATGTCCAGCCTATCATAAGGAAAGACGAGTTAGAGAATTAATGGCAGAGTTTAATTGCTCCTATAGAAAAGCCCTCACTATTTACGTACCGCCATCGCCTCAACCAGATGAAGACAGGGAGTTCATGAATGAAGAGCCACTTCTACCAAACACGCCTGAAGTAATCCCTTCTTCAAGACCTATTAGGCACACCGATCAAATAGATATGGAAACAAACAGTCCTAGATCGTATGCTCAAACAGTAAAGTACAGTACCCCAGGAAATTCAAAGAAAAAAGAGTATATGATGGAGAAAAAGAGAAACAAAAAAAGGATGAACAGAGAAATAGATGAAGATTTAATTGAATGTGACTCGGAGGGTAGTGGTAATGAAGATATAGAGACAAGTAAAATAAATGATGAGAAGAAATCTGAACTCAAGGGGAAAATATCATGGAACATACTATTTAAAAAAATTAAAAACGTAATTTTTGATAGAAATAAATCTTGGGAAGATAAGATTAAAGGCTGTGGAAGTATTTTGTTAGAGCCGCTGGTATCTTTTGTTATGCAGTTTATAGCTGATCAGCCTTGTTGTAATTTCATAAAACAAATATGGATTACAACCACCCAAGACTTATTGTAAATGTGCTACAATGGAATGCTCGAAGCATCCGGCCCAAAAAATGTGAGTTTGAAACGCTACTTAGTCAGGAGAAGATACACATTGCGGCTATATGTGAGACATGGCTTAACCCGGATTGTGAATTTAGTGTTAGTGGATACAAAGTGTTTAGACTAGACCGAGACGATGAACACGGTGGTGTGGCAATATTGGTTCATAATTCGATAAAAGCCCAAAAACTCGATGTCACTCTATCGAATTCACAGATCGAGATACTATGCGTCAAGGTATTAAACTGTCAGCACTTAGAAAGAATTTATACTGTATATTGTCCACCATCTGTTAGAACTTACCAAAGTGATTGGGACCAAATGCTTAGCTTATCTTCTAGTAGGAGTCTCATTGTTGGCGATTTCAACGGCCATCATAGCATTTGGTCAAATAGAACAGATACAAGAGGGAACCAAATCGCTGATTCTATTTTAGAAAATAATTATACATGTCTAAATGATGGCACACATACTAGGTTTAGTTTAGCTAACGACAGAGTACAACGTACTTCTCCTGATCTATCTCTGGCATCAGTTGATATTGCTCTAGACTTCAGTTGGAAAGTACTAAATGAAAACCTGGGAAGTGACCATCTTATGATTAAGCTTAAAACGAGTATTTGTGCATCGGATAATGTTAAAAAGAAACGTAACTTTAAAAAAGCTGATTGGTTAACATATAAAGCAGCTATTGAGAGAGAACTCTCGGATTACACCCCACCAAATGAAAACCAATCAGCTTATGATAAATTGATTGAAGTTATCAACAAGGCAGCTGACGAGTCTATACCTTATGTTAGAATTTGTGAAAACCCGTTTCAACAAAATAAGTTCACTCCAAAGTCGTATTGGAATGAAGATATTTCGAAAGCTGTAGCCGAGAGACGACGTGCGCTTGCCACTTTTAGAAGAAACGCTACTCCAGACAACTTAAGTGCGCTGCAAATTAAAGTAAGTGCAGCACAAAAATTAATACGAGCAGCTAAGTGTAAGTCGTGGCAGGGCTTTTGTGATGGTATTGATAATGTGACGTCTGCTAGGGATATGTGGACTAAAATGAGATGGCTCAAGGGAAAGAAATCATGTAGGGCAGACATTACACGCGAAGAAGCTGAATCATTACTGGGTAATCTGGCACCTGACTATGCGAGTCCTTCTGCTCCTACCTTTTCTAGTGTGAATACTCTCTTGTCATCACCGGTTACGGTACAGGAACTTGCGAACACGATTAAGGATACTGATACTGCACCAGGCTCTGATGATATCTCTTACACTATGATAAAGAATCTTCCAGATGAAGCCAAACATATACTAGTATCTTTATATAATAGATTCATCTTCTGCAGCTTTGTTCCGCAACAATGGAGGGAGGTTAAAATAGTTCCTATACCGAAACCGAATGCTGGCAACAGTCTCGTTCTAACGTCTTTTAGACCAATAGCCTTGTTATCTTGTCTATGCAAGATACTTCATACAATTCTCACACGCAGGCTCGAGTGGTACTTAGAGCGAAATGATTACTTCTCAGATGAAACAGTAGGCTTCAGAAGATCGAGATCTTGCATGGACAATTTGACAAGGTTGGTTTCTCGAATCCAATCGGGATTTAGCAAAGGAATAGCAACTGTTGGCTGCTTCGTTGATATTGATAACGCTTATAATAATGTTAATATTTTATGTCTTTTAAATGGGTTGGATAATCTTGGAGTGGGTAAATCACTGTGCAATTACCTCTGGCAATTCTTGCACTCGAGAAAATTGTTTATTGAACTACACGATGGCCGATTAAGCAGGATTACAGGGACTGGTATAGCACAGGGGGACCCTATATCTCCACTACTATTCAACGCAATGACTATAGGTATTTGTAAAAACCAGGGTCAGGTGTCCATATCTCAATATGCTGATGATTTTGTACTTTATGCCAGTTGTTCAAATTTGTCGGAATCAGTATCTCAAATTCAAAATTGCTTACACACATTTAATAACGGTATTTCACAATTAGGGTTAGGTATCTCCCACAGGAAAACTAAAGTCTGTGTATTTACCAGACCGTACACCAGGAATTTAGATAGATTCAATATAGACTTACTCATCAATAACGTACGCATTCAACAAGTTCATAGCATTAAATATTTAGGTATGTGGATGGATAGGAGTTTAACTTGGGGGAAACATATAAACGAAACAATAGATAAAATTAGTAAGTTTTTAAATATATTTAAAGTTCTTTCGGGGTCTAAATGGGGTATACACCCTAAACATTTAAGACGGCTATATATTTCGATTATTAGAAGCAGGTTAGATTACGGTTGTTTTCTATATGACACCAGTTCAAAAAGTCGCTTATACAGGCTGGATAAAGTACAAAATCAGGCAATGAGAGTTGTCGGTGGTTTTATAAGAACTACACCAATCCACGTGATGGAAAGTGAGCTATGTCTCCAACCTTTGTTTACTCGAAGAACGTATCTAGCAGCTAAGTTTTGGCTCAGGTCAACTTCCATAATGAATAATGCGACTATTAGTGTTTTGGGTGAATTGGACCAACAATGTCGCGGAGATTATTGGAGTAGGAAAAAAATACCGTTGTTAGTCGAGACACATAGAAGATACTGTAACGTACCTATACATTCCGAAGTTAAAATGTTGTTGTACTCTTTAGACGTTTGGATAAGCAGTTTCGATGTATCTAGGAATATTAAAACGTCAATATGTGGGTTGACACGGTCTAAGAAGCGAGTAGGTACTGCTTATCTACATAATTTATGTTGTGAATACCTACATGAGAACTATAGTTCACACTACCAACTGTACACGGATGGGTCGAAGGATAATTCGGGATGTGGATCGGCTTTTGTCGACCCACAGTTAGATGTCTCCGCCAGATTTCATATAAATGCAGAAATCTCAATAATGCACTGTGAACTAATAGCCATTTCGGAGGCATTGTCGTATGCTGCATCATTGGATTACAATAAGTTTATTATCTTATCGGACTCCAAGAGCGCGCTTTTACATTTGGCTCGGCTTACCTCGAGTATTCGAGGTCTTCCGATAGCCTACAATATCCTGAGAACTATCTGTCAGCTTAACAATACAGATAAAGAGGTGATTATACAGTGGGTACCATCTCATGTAGGTATCTTGGGCAACGAGGAGGCTGACCGCGCCGCTAGGCAAGCGATAAGCGATGGTATTACATATACGTGCTTACCTATTCATAGCGAGTTGTTGACTGGGGTTCGATTACTGTGTAGGCAGCTATGGCACGAATATTTTGATGCGCGCTCACTTACAAAGGGTATATGGTACAAATCTATCCAAAGTCAGCCTCCTCGTTGCCCGTGGTTTGATGAAGATGTAATGACTAGGAAAAATATTGTAACAATTATGAGGCTACGTTCCGGACACATTCCGTCAAATAAGTTCAAGTTTCTCATGAGAATTACAGATTCTCCAAATTGCCCAGAGTGTAACATGATAGAAGATGTCCATCATGTTTTGACGGAATGTGTCCGTAACGAGGCACAAAGACAAGACTGTAGATGTTTCTGTGATTTTAGCGTAGGTGTTTGTAATAGCATCTTGTCTTCCCCGTACTCCGAGGAAGCCAAGATGCTAGTCAAGCTTTATTTGCGAGTTATATAGTGTACTGTATTATATTGAACTGATCTCCTATGGGAGTGACATAGTCACTTTGTGACAAAACTCCATAAAAATAAATAAAGATAATAAAAAAAAAAAATAAAAATAAAAATAAAATAAAAATAAAATAAAATTTATTTTGGTCTAAGTGGTAGAGTAATTCTGCGAAACATTATCGAATACCTAGCTAGAGCTCTGCTTGGGGCTAAATAATGCTGTGTAAATTGTCCTGCTTTATTGATTTTCCAGATTCAAGCCGAAACCATTTTTTGAATTCTTGTTTAATTTAATTATTTCAGGTACAAGCATTCTCTCGGAGAAAGAAGTATTTTACACAGAATTGTTGAGAATTGAGAATACCCACTCTAGCAAAACTAAAATTTCAAATGACTTTAAATAACAATGAATTTAGCAAGGAGGTTCTGGCGACTTTTTAAATATATTCGTCGATAATTTTTGATCTAGTTTTACACACTTCAAGGTGTGCCGATATTCGGGGACACCCTGTATTGAGGCAAAACTACCTACTTGTAAGCCAAATCACTTAGAACTCAAAAACCGGAACAAATTTGAACACCGCGAACCACCATTTTCTCGCGACTATTGTTTTATTTTTATCATTTTATCATTAGTATACAGACACGGATGCCGACCCCCACAACTCTCGTCGAGGGTTCTTCTTCTGCCACATCGGCTGGCTGATGGTGAGGAAGCACCCTGAGGCGGTCACCAAGGGGAAGGCAATCGACTTAACTGAGTTCTACGCCAACCCTGTGCTGAGCTTCCAACAGAAGTAAGTTACTATTCCAAAATGAAGGAGGACGATTTGTCATCCTTGCTTCAGCTTCTTTTACTATTGTACGGAGAATGATCTGTGATGGACCAGCTGGACGCAGGCTTCTCCATTATAAGCACTTACAGGTTTTATCTTAAGGGAGGTTATGCCAATAATAATCCCCACGCTGGACATGTGAGTTGGGGATCGCGGTTCGGCGGTAAAATTGTTCTGCAGGTCGCGCTGCTACTCGCCCCTTTGGGTCAGCTCACACCGAGACACGACGCTGCGTGCACTTTTTAAGATGATTGAATGAAGTGATTCAAAATACAACTTTATTTACTACGCAGAAAGACACATATTTTATTGAGATAATACGAAAACTGCTACTGCAGAACGGGACGTAGGTTTCACCTTCTTTTTGCGCATACATAATACTCAGAGCTCTCGAACTTCTCAATGGTTTCTTACAGGAGTTCCAACATTCCGACATATTTACGATAGATAGTTTATGTTATATCTATTTATGTCTTAGATCATATCTTACCTTTAAAAGAAATAATGTTCTTTACAAACGGTCTTGTCGGAAGATCAGCGTTGGTTGCAAACGCGACTAACATTATGCTGAGACAAAGACCTTTTTGTGACTCGAGCCAGTTGTTTATTTCTGTGTCTGTTTTATAAATGATTGTTCCTGCTTGTACGAGTGACAAATAAAGTTTTTTTCTATTCTATTCTTTAATTTGATTGGACTTGAGTATGATATTTATTAATTTTTCTATTTTTTTCAGATACGCATTCCTAGTCATAGGGTCCGCAGCCTTCATTCTGCCAACACTAATACCTCTTCTTTGGGGAGAAGCCATCACCGTGGCCTATTTCATAAACCTTTTTCGAGTGGCATTTGTTCTAAACGGTTCTTTTATCATAAATAGCGTCGCTCACACATGGGGGACCAAGCCTTACGACAAGAATATACCACCAGTGCAAAACAAAATGGTTTCTTTGTTCACTTTAGGGGAAGGATTTCACAATTACCACCACGTCTTCCCTCAAGACTACAGGGCCTCTGAAATTGGTGATGTATACTTGAATTTGTCGACTATGTTCATTGATTTTTGCGCGTTGATCGGGCAGGCTTATGATCTGAGATCTGTGTCGGAGGATATGGTTAGAGCAAGGATGGAGAGAACAGGGGATGCAAGGGTGAATTAAGGACGTAGCTCATCTGAGCCCCACTGCTACTGCTAAGCACTAAATGAGCATTCAATTTATGAACTTAAACTGTTTATCTGTAGATAATAATAATGATAAGAGATGTCTGTCTTCTGATGCCATCATTAATGAATGCATCAAGATGCATTACAAATAGCTTACATTTGAAAAATTTTGTGATGTCCAGCATTGGCGAGGTCGACTTGCGACAGCGTATAGCTGCCTATAATTCTCTGGTTAATAAATAAATTCATATTGTAAATAATTAGATAATTATCTAAGTGTTTTCTTTCATTTTGAAAACGATATTGTTACTTGACATTTTAAAAACTTGTTATGTTATTTATTGCTTTCGTTTATTATTATTTTATGATCAAAGTCACATTAAAAAATTACATCCACAAATGTAATATAACTGTAATATAATACTGACGTTTTAAATATATCTTATTGCAGCAATCAACACCATTGTTATGACATTAGGTACCTAATGAATTTTTTAATTTTAAGCCCTGTAGAACACATATTTAATCAAATACTATACCGCACTATGAAGGCGCGCGGGCTCGAATACTTTCTCGCTCGCGCATGACAGCCTCTCGCTCTGCACTCATCCCCACCAACACGCCGAGCGGCAGCACTTATATTGTAATCTGTAACGCGCCTTTATAAGCCGAACACGCGACGATTTCAATCAGTTCAGCTAGGAACGGACAACCTCTCGGTAATGGCTATACTAGTCATAGCCTCTGGAAGTCCAGTCCCCTGGTTTAGCGCAGCCGGATGGTCCTAATGATTAGGTTCTCAGCCACTGCCTATTCCTTGGGATAAGTATTTCTATACCTTAGCTAGGATTGACCCGCGAGGTACCTACAGACGGTCACACATTATTGTAAAAGTGATCGTATCTACTTGTACCTACCTACCTAGGTACGCCCTACGGAAAACTGTAAAAAGTAGCTACTAAGAGCTCTGAGAATTGTATACTGAGTTAAATACCAATAAACCTACCTTGTTGACGATTGTGCATTTTTCATCACCCACCTACCCTTCATTTGGCGCCCAACGTAAATTGTCAAGGAACGCAGAAAATAAATCACTCTGGCGTTTAAAGAGAAGAAAAGAAAATCACTGAAGAAGGCAAAGAGTGAAGATAACTATTTGCCAACAATGGGGGTACATCTGACGCAGGAACAATTTGATGAGTTACTAAAGCGAAGAAATGATCCAGATCCGGCACCAGCACCTACGATTCACCACAAAAGTTTTACCAAATGTACGCTTCGTTTCAATGGCGAGCGAAGTCACAGTAAAGTGGAAGAATTTGTGACAGGTATATCAATTTATAAGCAAATAGAGCAAATACCAGACGACGACGCACTGATTGGTCTCCCTCTGTTATTAACTGATAACGCGAACGCATGGTGGATAGGGATACGCCCTGAAATAAAGACGTGGACTGCCGCGCTCGCCAGTATCCGCGCAGCCTTTGCGCCGAAGAGACCACCGCACGAGTTATACATAGAATTTTTTTCGGATTCTCAAGGAGAAAGAGAAGCCATTGACACGTTTGTTACGCGGAAACGCCTGCTACTCGGAATGCTTCCGGCAAAGAGACACAAGGAAGAGGAGCAGCTGGACTTTATGTACGGCCTCCTTAGAATGGAGTTAAAACGGAAAATTGCCCGCACAGACATAAAAACATTTAGCGAGCTACTGGACAAAGCTCGGGAATATGAAAGCTTAGAAAAAGCAGGTACCAGTAGCCAGCAACCGACCTACGAAAAAAAGAGATGCACATACTGCAGTAAAGTAGGCCACACGGTCGAAATATGCAAAAAACGGCTAGCTAAGCAAGCGAAAAAGGAAGCCAACACCACTGTTTCGGAAGTATCATCCTCAACCACCGCCAAACCGGCTGTTGAACCAGACAAGCCATCATCATCATCATCGGACAAGAATCCGGTAAAATGCTACGGATGCGGAGCACCGGGGATTTTTCGTAGTCAGTGCACTACATGTAAAACCAAAGAAAGCCCTTCGAAACCAGTCCAATTCTACTCAGTGCACACACACCTGCAGAGTGCGACGAAAGTGCCAACAATTGAAATGAGCTATAAAGGGATAACAGGATATGCACATATAGACACGGCAGCCGGTACCAGTATCGCAGGTTCCCGTCTGTTTAAAATATTAAAAGAAGACGGAGTAATCTTCTTGGAGAACACGACTCAAATACAGTTAGCTGACGGTACCAAAAGCACGGTAAACATGCTGACCACACAAATTTACGTCGAGATTGGGGGAAAAAAGGTACCGATCACATTGTCAGTCCTTCCTGATGCAGAGGATAACCGCACACTACTGGGCATAGACTTCCTTGAAGCAAATGCTATCGTATTAGACTTGGCCCAGCGTGTTTGGTACTTCGCCGGAGAAGCCGAAACCAAACACGAATTTTTGCGAATGAAAAACACTATAACGGTAAAGAATAAGGACGGAGAAACATTAGAAGATTTCATGGAGTGGGCCAAAAACATGGAATTGATCTCGCCCTTGAAAGAAACTCCTCCTACCCCAAAGGCTGATTCAGAGAAACCAAACCCTAAGAAAGGTACTATAAGAAACCTTAGAGACTGGGACAAGATTGATTTAAGTACCTGCGTTAACCCAGAACCCATCGTAAACCCACTGTGGATTATTAAGGAATTGGACACTATACCATCGGTACAACGTCCTACTAGTAATACCATGGGTCACTCTGACCCAAGGGTACAAACTTTACCAATAAAGAAACTTGAAATGTACACATTGAATTTTACTAAAGATTCCCGAAACACTACCCTTACTGATATAGAGATCAATGAATTAACTAAATTATTAGAAGAATTTGACGACATATTTAGTAAGCACGGAGAACCTACTCCATTTGCAGTACATAAAATAGATACAGGTACTCACAAACCCATAGCTCTTAAACCATACAGACTGTCACCTATAAGACAGGAACAATTGAAAGAGAAATTGAAAGAAATGTTAGAAAATGATATAATAGAGGAATGTGAAAGCCCTTGGGCAGCCCCAGTAGTGATGGTACCCAAAGGTGACTCTGATATAAGAGTATGTATAGACTACAGAAAATTGAATGAAATTACTACTCCTGATACATATCCATTGCCTCGAATAGATGATTTACTGCAGCAAGCCAAAGCAATGCCATACATGACAACAATAGACTTACAATCTGGCTACTGGCAACTAAAAATTGATGAAAACGATATTAATAAAACCACATTTGTAACAAACTGGGGTACTTATCGATTCAAAAGAATGCCTTTTGGCCTTCGCAATGCTCCGAGTACATTTCAAAGATTAATGGATAAATTCTGTAGAGAGCTGAAAGCAGAATCTACTATGGCATACCTTGATGATCTCATCTGTAGATCACCTACTTTTTCACAACATATGGATGACTTACGAGAGATATTTACAAAGCTCCGAGCATACAAATTGAGGGCAAATAAAAATAAATGCAAATTCGGTTGTCACAGTATCAAGTATCTGGGACATATAATCACACCAGAGGGTATTGCAACAGACCCTGATAAAGTAAAAGCTATCAGTGAGCTACCTACACCGAAAAACTTAAAAGCACTTATATCTTTTCTACAAACAGCATCCTGGTACCGCCGTTTTATTCGAAACTTTTCTGAGATTGCACGACCATTGACAAACCTAACTAAAAAAAACGCATCCTGGAAATGGGAAGATGCAGAAACAACAGCATTTGAAATTCTAAAGAAAGCATTAACGACTGCACCTGTCCTTAAACAAATAGATTATAATTTGCCATACATAATCAAAACAGATGCAAGTAATTACGCTATAGGGGCAGCATTAGTGCAGGGGGAGGGTGCAGATGAACACCCAATAGAATATGCCAGCCGCTTACTAATACCAGCTGAACGTAACTACACAGTCACAGAAAAAGAAGCCTTAGCCATCGTTTGGGCAGTCAATAAATTTAGAGGATATATAGAAGGCACAAAATTCTTAACTATTACAGATCACCAACCGCTAAAATGGTTATTGAACCTCAAGTCACCAACAGGTCGACTAGCTCGATGGGCACTACAACTTCAACCGTATCAATTTGAGATAAAATATTCACCAGGTAAAACGAATGTGGTAGCAGATAGCCTGTCACGACCACCATGCAATGATAATCATAAAGAACCCTGTGAAATTTGTCTGATACAAATAGATCTACCTAAAAAAGGAGAACAACATATCCGAGAAGAACAAATGAAAGATGAAGTCATAGAACAAATCATAAAAAGCCTAGAAGACAGTACAGAATCTGAAAATAAAATCCAACACTTCAAAAGAGGATATCTACTTCATAAAGGAGTCCTCTACAGATTTACTCCAGGTCAAGAAGATGATAACGCCAAACTAGTAATACCCCGTCATGAAGTGAAAAGTATTTTGAATCAACTACACAATTCACCTACAAGTGGTCATTATGGAGTGGATCGAACAATAAAAAGAATAGAAGAAAAATTCTTTTGGAAAACCTTGAAAAAAGACGTAAAAAAATACGTTAAATCATGTTTAGAATGTCAAAGATACAAACCATCTAATAAAAAACCAGCAGGTTTCTTTCAATCAACTGCCATCACTCAGCGATTCGAAGTATTATCTATAGATCTATTCGGACCCTTACCAAAAGGACCTAACAATGAAAAATGGATTTTCATTATTGAAGACACAGCATCACGTTGGGTAGAAATCTTCGCATTAACAGAAGCCACTGCTAAAAACTGTGCAGAAACACTATTAAATGAAGTGTTCCTACGCTATGGATTACCACGACGAATAACCAGCGATAATGGAACTCAATTCATATCAGCAGTAATGCAACAGTTAACGTTCTGCCTAGACATTCAGCACATACTCAGCCCTGTTTATCACCCAGAACCCAATGTCGTAGAAAGGAAAAACAGAGATCTGAAGACACAAATAAGTATTATGGTAGAAAATGAACACAGCAATTGGCCTAAAACTCTCCCGGCCATAAGATTTGCTATGAATTCAGCATATAACCGAAGCACAGGATACACATCCGCTTACTTGACATTTGGAAGAGAAATGAGAACTCTTTCGGATATAACACATGATTTGAGTGAAATAGTACAATCGGAAAACTTTGTGCAAGAAATCACTCCACAATTAACCAATCTGGCAACAGTTTTATCAAAAGCAAAAGAAAATATAGAGAACACCCAAGATAGCAATAGGACCAGCGCTAACTGTAACAGACGCACTGATCCAGGGTATGAGATTGGAGAGCTAGTACTAGTAGAAACTCACCCGATAAGCCGTCAAGAGAGCAATTTTTCAGCCAAATTCGCACCAAGACGGGATGGCCCATACAAAATTGTTAAAAAGCTTGCTAGCGCTATCTATGAAATTGCTAATATAAATGAACCACATGAATTAGTGGGTAAATACCATACATCTGCTATAACAAAATTTGAAGCTCGAGACGATAATCTAACTCCAGCACCTATAAACCCGATTCGACGACGAGGCAGACCAAAGACAAAGAAAATAGACACAATCTAGAAACTCCTGCTACTCTTACGGGACGTTCAAGAGTACCAGAGGGGGAGATTGTAGAACACATATTTAATCAAATACTATACCGCACTATGAAGGCGCGCGGGCTCGAATACTTTCTCGCTCGCGCATGACAGCCTCTCGCTCTGCACTCATCCCCACCAACACGCCGAGCGGCAGCACTTATATTGTAATCTGTAACGCGCCTTTATAAGCCGAACACGCGACGATTTCAATCAGTTCAGCTAGGAACGGACAACCTCTCGGTAATGGCTATACTAGTCATAGCCTCTGGAAGTCCAGTCCCCTGGTTTAGCGCAGCCGGATGGTCCTAATGATTAGGTTCTCAGCCACTGCCTATTCCTTGGGATAAGTATTTCTATACCTTAGCTAGGATTGACCCGCGAGGTACCTACAGACGGTCACACATTATTGTAAAAGTGATCGTATCTACTTGTACCTACCTACCTAGGTACGCCCTACGGAAAACTGTAAAAAGTAGCTACTAAGAGCTCTGAGAATTGTATACTGAGTTAAATACCAATAAACCTACCTTGTTGACGATTGTGCATTTTTCATCACCCACCTACCCTTCAGCCCTAAAAATATTATTTAATTGCATGCTATTGAATTGTTAAACATGAGCTCCTATTTTAATATATTAATCACCTTGTATACCATGTTTTGTGCAATAAAATATCATGTATCATTTAACAAACTTTTTTGATTATTTTCCTTATCATCATACATAATTAAACATTAATTTATCCAACAATACAATAAAAAAACTTAAAACAATCCAAATTAAATAAACGCAAATCCCCAAAACAACATAATTAAAAAAGCCATACCAATACTGGTTTCTTCTAGCCTTCGCAGTATGTTTCAGCCCATCCTTCAGAACGTACTTCCTTACTCCTAAACACCAGAGTTTCACGAATTCCTGCCAATCCATAGGTTTCATGTCAAAGTTGAAGATGATCCTGTCAATGTCTGACTGCTTTTGCTTAAGCTTGGCCAAGTTCGTGTCATCCATTTTGTGAAGACTGGTCATGAAGTAGGATAGAGACACTGTGAGCTTGTGCACCTTTTTGTATAATTTGAGGAATCTGAAACGATACAAAATTACTGGCTTTACTTAATTAGTGGGCTGGCCATATCGCGAGAAGAACCGACAACCGCTGGGATAAACGTGTTCTTGAGTGGAGACCGCGACTCGGCAAACGTAGTGTAGGACGCCCTCCGACCAGGTGGGATGACGATTTGCGAAAGACTGCTGGCAGATGCTGGATACGGCAAGCTGAAGACAGGGCGCGATGGCGCTCATTAGGGGAGGCCTATGTCCAGCAGTGGACTGTTATAGGCTGATGATGATGATGATGACAAAATTACTAGATACTATATTGTTCTTCACATGACGTTCCCCTCAGCTTTCTGCTTTATAGTGTGTTACTCGCACTGGGGTAATCTTCTACGAAAACTTTTAAAATATCTCAAAAAATAATCTTTCAAGGTTTCCCCTGTAGGTGGAGCTAAACGACGCTTAAGTCGTAAAAGGTCCCAGATATTTTCGACAAGGCACATGTCGATCTCGTGGCTTAGTTGGTTAGAGCGTCTTACTGAAGGTGAGGCGCGGGTTCGAATCCTGCCGAAATCGAACCTTTTTGGGATGTTATTAAAAGTTTTCGGAGATGTTTCCCTCTGTAATTTGTAAAATAGCGCACTACCACATAGTCGTGACGTGACCTGCCTTCTCTGGCTTGCACTGAAAACCAGCTGGGTAGACACATCCGTGTCTACCCAGCACAATACTGAGTGTAGGCCATATTGGTCCTCCCTGCTGCGCACAAAAAAAGCATCAAAATCTAGGTTGAAATTAATCGGAAAGTACGTTTTTAGTTTGGGGTCTTAGAGGTTCGTACGTACAACTTGATTTTTTGTGGGTTTTCAATGAAAATCGGTCAAGAATACGAAATTTGAGACGTGATTAGATCTGATAGATAGATAAAAAAAATATTTGTTTGTTACTACAGACACACATAGGTACAATTAACATTAATATACTTATAACTAATCAATATACAATTTAAACAGAAACAATACTCTCGCAACACTTTCATTAACATACGAACAGAATAAAAAAAAGTAATTATTTGTTTAAGAGTAACATAGTGTAGGAAACTTTGTGTGTGCTGCAGCAGGACAAAAAGGCCGTGGCTCAGTGAAATTTTTGCTTAAAAGCAAACACTGATTTTCAGCCAAAACCAGATCGAGAGCGAGCAGAACGATCTGCTATACATATTGCTACGTAGTAGGTGCGGTGGGTATAATACCGACTAAGGTCTCGTGAGTTGATTTGCTATCAGTATTTTATAAGGAGGTATGTACGTATGTCTCGTTAGATGTTTTGCTATTAGTATTTCATAAGGAGCCTATTACCTTCGCTCTTTCCCAAGTACAGTCAGCACGCAGTCCAACACCACAGCTGGTATGTAATGCATGAGTACACTCAGCAACAGAAGCATGTGGCTGCTCGGAGTGGTGAAAACAAAGCTTTTCCATATTGCCAGAGGAGTCGGAAATTGTTCTCCGACCTTAACTATGGACTCCTCTAGATTTTCTGTAAAAAGAAAATTTCGGTGATGATGATGATGATGACCTGTTAGCCGAATTTCGGCAACGAATTTCGAATTTCGACTTCCAATGTGCGCACTGTGCGCAGGACATTTTAATAGATACCTCGAAAACCCGCCTTTGATGCAGGAGGTTGCGGGTTCGATTCCCGCCTCAGGACAAATGTTTGTATCGATCTGTAGATATTTTTGCCGGGTGTTTCTATGTAGAAAAAAAATGTATGTACCTATTTATATATTTAAAATATTATAAGTTATCTAATACCCATAACACAAGCTCTGGTAAGGTTGGGGCTAGATGATGCTGTGTGAATAGTCCAGTATTTTGTTACTTAAGAAAGAACTGCGCGAGTAAAAAACCGTTTTCGAGAAGGAAGCCAAGAGGAGGATCCAGCTAGGTTGGGCAGCGTTTGGGAAACTACGTCGAGTCTTCTCGACATCCATACCGCAATACTTGAAAACTAAAGTTTTCAATCAGTGCGTCGTACCCGTCAAGACCTAGAGCTGAGACGTGGACACATTTCACCCACAGGCCTATGTCCAGCAATGGACTAACAGAGGCTGAGGATGATGACTGCACAAGTGTGTGCGCAAATTTACAAGACCCATCTTCAACTAGAAAAAAATCTGTTAGTTCGAAACGTTGAAAAGAAAAGTTTGTTGTTAATTCCCGGCATGTTTTCTAATAACTCACCCCAAACAAGGTTATTCTCGCTTGACGTCACAACATTGTATATCTCCGTCTCCCTCGGTCCGTCTCTCTGTCTCGTTCCCACTTCCCAGGCCGCGGTAATCAGCGCGTTGTTCACGTAGTCCACAGGAACTAAGCTCATGTCTGTGTTCTTGGCAGCTTGCATCACATGGATAAGGCCCAGGCCTGAACCGATTATGAACTGAATGAAAGGATAATAAAAATTGACCTCTGTAGCGCAGTGTCGGTTCAACCGAAAATCTTTGGGACCTCTTATGGGCAGGATATTCGATCCATTTTGTGAAAAGGACAGGCATAGAATTTTGTGTTCACATGAGTGAGACAGGGCACAGCAACGCAAGCCCAAATATCAAGTTTTTGCTTATTATCATAATTAAAAAAGGTTTTAATAAAAACTAACCATAGAATGTTCTTCTAAACGTCGTTGCCTATTTTCTGACATGTTTTTTGAGAGTAAAACGTTGATACACTAGAAGTACAACAACAAAAACAACTAAAAACTATCCTTTCTTCGTAATTTTTTATCATCAGGTGAAGTGTTAAATATCGTGTTTTGAACCATTGAATAATCAATAATGTTAATCCAACTACAACATAAATTTTAGACCGATCAAAACAAAGGATATTTGATCGTTTAAAATTGAATCGAAAATTGGCTAAATTCGAATATCCTGACCGGAAGGATTACCTATAGCGCCGCGCCGCGCCGTTGAGTGTAATATTTTTTATTTTGATGTCAACTGTTTTGTAAAGACGATAAAGAATTTTCTATCTAGGTATCTATGTATTTCACGTTCAACAGTGGACATTATGTGTCGTAGATAATACTTTATTGTACCACACAAACTAAAAAAATAGTACAGTAATAACTCCTACGAGTAGACGAAGTACAAAGGCACCCTAATCGCTATGAGCGATCTCTGCCATGCCACCTTGGGATGGACTGGAAATGTAAACAATAAAGACGGTCGCACTCCAAATATAAAATATAAAAAATATATTCATAGTATTTAAGAGGGAATTTATTATCATATTTAGCTTTTTGCTTTATGAAGCAAAAAGCGCACTATAGTGCGTAACTCGCACTGGGGGTAATCTTCTTACAAAAATTGAATAATGTTCCAAAAAAATCCGATTTCGGCAAGATTCGAACTAGGGCATGTAAAAACCGGGTTGTAAAAAGAAACCGGGTTTTCGGTTTTTATTTTTTCGGTTAACCAGTTAACCGGTTTTTTCGGTTATTTTCGAGTTTTTTACTTAGGTGTCTTAGGACTAAATAAAACCGTAAAAATTTGAATAAAAATGGTGTTTGCTTATTATTTTAATAAGCAAACACGTAAACATGATGAAAAACATGGTGTTTGCTTATTATTTTAAAAAACTAACTCGTTAAAGAACATTTGGTAATATTCAACTCGCTCTTGTTCAGATAAAGTTATACAAATCAACAATAATATAGTAATCCCAATACATTGTGATAAATCAGTCATAAAAGTTACTAAATCTTATTCATTTTTAATATGATTGATTGTTATACCTACCTAGTTATGAAAAAAAATATCGCATTAGTGACAAATCTGCAGTGAGCCCTCTTTTATTTGCATGCCAGTAATAGCAAAACATGTGGATCTTATTTAATTTATATTTTAACATAATTGCATGCTCATACCATGTTAATACTCATGTTTTAAGCAAATAAATGATTCTTATTCTTTTTCTTCTTCTTATTCACTTTATGATTTGGTTTAAAACGTTTTCTCTTACTCAAATAAAGATATAAAAATCAACAAAATGAATATCTTAAAACATCTACAAAATTACTAAGTGTAATTCCCTTTTACTAAAACTCTCTCTTACTCAAATAAAGTTTAAAACATTTGGTAATATTCAACTAACTTTTACTCAAATGAAGTTATAAAAATCAACATTATAGTTATCCCCTGAAACATTATGATAAATCAGTCCTAAAAGTTACTAAATGTAATTCTCTTTTTAATTGGTAGTATTTAATCTCTCTCTCTTACTGAAATAAAGGTACAAAATCAACGATAGTTATATTATAACATAGATTGTAATCTACTTTTTGATTTTGTAGTTTTCAACCCTCTCTTTTACTCAAATAAAGTTGAAACACATAGTTAATCACAGATAATCACATAAATCACAGATAATGAACGCTACTTTTTGTTTTGATAATAAGCACAAGTGCGTTGAGAGAGTCGTCACCCAGCAAACTGCTGATTTTGTTGCACATTAGGCCTGCCGATAAAAATATTCTCTCTGGTTCTACAAAAAAGGGAGTAATCGACTTTAGAGCTTGGTACACCTTCTTTGACTTGTGTCCCATGTATCCTCCTCCATCATACAGGGCCATTCCTACCCTAACTCGCGTTTCTAAATCGAATCCACTTGAATCAGCTGTTTTAGGGTTGGCTGTAGGGCCTTTCTTATTTCTAGCCCGATCTGGTCTTTGAGATTTATTATACATCTGTGGTCCTAATATTTCCTGGTTCTGGTTCTATTTCTATGTCTTCTATTGCAAAAATTTTATTCTATCGCGTCTGACAAACAATTTGCCAGTTCAAACGAACAGTTCGACCGTTGACCACAGTAAACCACAGCGACGGTGGCGTCCAATGTGCTCATGCAACGCCGCCTTCGCTATCTTGCTCTTCTCAGCTAATAATAATAGCTTATTGCACGACGACATTCACTAACGACTTTTTATGCGGTCCAGAGAAAGGTGTTTGTTTGTATTTTAGTAATTTTAACGTAATTAGTGTTGTAAAATAATGAGGTGGATAAGATATTATTATCATCGTTTTAAATAAAGTCTGCAAGGCGTACTTTTAAATGAATTTATCATTTATTACTCATTAAAAAAATAATCGAAAACCCGGTTATTTTGAGAAAAAAAACCGGTGAAAAACCGACGTAAAATCAGTCGGTTAATCGGTTTTTCGGTTAATCGATTAATCGGTTTACATGCCCTAATTCGAACTCGCGCCTCACGATCAGTACAGGTGCGCTCTAACCAACTAAGCAACGAGATCGACACGTGCCTCGTCGAAAATATTCATTATCATTGTAGTTTTGTAGATTTTTTAGGTGTTTATGTCTTACCCCACTTGCAGAAAAAGAACAGCTCATATCAAGCCAGGCAGGGCATGGCTCGCGGTACGATGAAATAACTGAAAAACCAGAAATTGTTATTTTTCTACTAGCTACTAAGCTGTTTTTATCCGCTAGAGGATAAAGTATATTGAATTTAGAACATCATCGTGCGCACGATGTTCTAAATTCAATTTATTCAATATGTAGTAGATCTACTACATAATAAGGCGCTGTGGCCGCATCAGACCCAGAATGTTTTCACCTTCTGGTGTGAGTAAATTGAATTCAGATCATCGTGCGCACGATGTTCTAAATTCAATTTACTTTATCCTCTAGCGGATAAAAACAGCTTTTACAATACAATCAAAAAAAAAATCAGGAGGTCTAGGTCCAGCCGTGAACTAACATAGGCTGATGTTGATAATTCTCTGCTTACCAATCGAAGGTCTGACTATGCAGACGGGCAGTTCTGCAGCCAGGATCCTGACCTGCTCCTCAGCCACGGCCTTTGTGAATGTGTACGTGTTGGGCCAGCCTTTGATGAACCTGTACGAAACATACAACAGAATTTAAAGTCAGCCGGTTTGCACCCAGATCTTCAAAATAATGAAATGAACCTTTCAATTTATGAACTACTAGCAGCACCTCGCGATTTCACCCGCGTAGTTCCCGTTCCCGTGGGAATTCCGGTTAGTAGTCCGGTAGTAGGTAATAGCCTATGTACTATTCCGGACAATCATCTATCTCTGTGCCAAATTTCAACCAGATCCGTTCAGCCGTTCTGGCGTGATAAAGGAACAAACATCCATCCATCTAAACTTTCACGTTTATAATATTAGTGAGACTAGCAGCGCCTCGCGATTTCACCCGCGTAGTTCCCGTTCCCGTGGGAATTCCGGTTAGTAGTCCGGTAGTAGGTAATAGCCTATGTACTATTCCGGACAATCATCTATCTCTGTGCCAAATTTCAACCAGATCCGTTCAGCCGTTCTGGCGTGATAAAGGAACAAACATCCATCCATCTATCCATCCATCTAAACTTTCACGTTTATAATATTAGTGAGACTAGCAGCGCCTCGCGATTTCACCCGCGTAGTTCCCGTTCCCGTGGGAATTCCGGTTAGTAGTCCGGTAGTAGGTAATAGCCTATGTACTATTCCGGACAATCATCTATCTCTGTGCCAAATTTCAACCAGATCCGTTCAGCCGTTCTGGCGTGATAAAGGAACAAACATCCATCCATCTAAACTTTCACGTTTATAATATTAGTGAGACTAGCAGCGCCTCGCGATTTCACCCGCGTAGTTCCCGTTCCCGTGGGAATTCCGGTTAGTAGTCCGGTAGTAGGTAATAGCCTATGTACTATTCCGGACTATCATCTATCTCTGTGCCAAATTTCATCCAGATCCGTTAAGCCGTTCTGGTGTGATTGAGTAACAAACATCCATCCATCTATCTATCCATCCATCCAAACTTTGACATTTGTAGGATTAGTAGGATTGAAGTAAATGTATGACGGTAAATCATAAATCCTTCTCAACGGGCGATGCTTGGGGTTAGCTGATTATGGCTCACCATCATGCCCTCCACGCTTAGCCTCCTCGGGTTTGCGATCGGAGTTCGGTAGTGGGTCAGATCTGCAGGGGGCGGTTCCACCCCCCGGATGTGTTTGCAATCTTAAGCTTAGTTTTACATAAATATTGACCTGTATCTAAATCCCATTATATTTAGACTTAGATATGCGAATAACATTGTATTAAATTTTAAGCGTTACACACTTACTAGTGGTTTATTTTTCGCTTCTTCCACTAGTGGACAAAAAATTAAAGCGAACAAAATCAATAACATTTTGTTTCTTATTTGATAATAATTACTATTATTAAGCTGTTTATCTATAAAATTTGACTTGTCTAAGTGCTTATTTTGTAAGCCTAAAGAAATAGAGTTATTGAATTTTGAATTTTTGTTTAAACCACTGTCACACCTGGTCTGTTGTCTTAGCTGATTACATGCTGCAATGGGTTCACCGGTATCCTTGGGCATAAAGCTGGATCCTAGTGGACGAACTCAAACTTACTCCCTCGTGATATCAGCCAGGGTGCTCCGTTCCACTGTCTCAGCCATCTGTAGCAAAGTCTCCGGAGGTACCGGGCTGCAGTGGAACTGCTCCCGTAGACGCGTGCCTTCACGAGAGCTGGTAGCGTGCGAATAAGCAGTGGAAACGTGAACAAACGCTCTGAGAAACAGTATAGAAGTTTAATTTAAAAGTTTAATGACCAGCCTGTAGGACCTGCAGATGGACATATGCGTTGTGGGCATGGAAGTGTTGCTATAGGTAGCAAGGTACTGCCCTGCCAGCGGCATCACACCCGTTTAAACAGGATAAGAAAGATGTCTTTAATATAATAAATAAATAACAAATAAATATTGCTGGACAATTCACACAGCATTATCTAGCCCCAAGCTAAGCAGAGCTTGTGTTATGGGTACTAGATAACTGATATACATAATATTATACATTACATAGATAGATATTTTTTATTATACATAGAAAACGACCAGAACACCCTGAACAAATGTCTGCAGATCGTACACACATTTGTCCCGAGGCCGGAATCGAACCCGCAACCTCTTGCGTCGCAGGCAGGCTTTCGCCCACCGCGCCACAGAGGTCGTCGCCAATAATGCCAGGCCCTGAACGTCTTGCTTGCGAAATTCGATTGGACCATTATTAGGAATTGAAATTAGTTATACTGTTTTGGAACAAGCTCGTTTGTCATTCTATTAATTTCGCCTTTATGTATTAATTAATTTTTTTTTATATTTTAATTAAGAAATGAGCACCGGAAGGGAGAATAGGCTCTTGACGACATTAAAAATAAGTTGCAAATTGTTTTCTTCCTAGTCAGTGACAACGTAACAAAGTGTAATCAGGTGATTTTTATTAAAATTATGCCTATTTGAGGTAAAAGAACGGGATAAAAATTACACATTTTTTTGGTATATAATCACGTGACCGAAAATGCTCTGCGTTTGGTTGGATCGCTGGTGACGTCACACAGATTACAGTCGCAATGAGTTCTCTAATTTTCTTGTTAGGTGTGGTGTGGAGTGTGACGTCATTGCTCAGAACACTTTAAAATTAGTTTTCATAACTAATACGACTGGCCTTGAAGAAATATTAATTACACTTTGCATTATTTTTATCAGACAATACGTTAGAATTATTAGTGTATTGAAAATGTAGTAAAATCAAAGCCGTCGACTTACTTGAGTTGTCGACAAGCCTGTGCGAGTGCCAATGCTTCCCTGGTGCCCCGTACGTTGATAAAGGTCGCGTCTTGCAGGTTCTCATCAAACCTCGTGGTAGCAGCTACATGGAAAATTATCTCCACCTGGAATTCCAGGTAGTTAACTAATAAGAAATATTGATTGGATGAAATGAAATTAACAGTTAGACTTCTTTTAAAATGTATGGGAAAAGTTTTGGGCGATTTTTGACTATTTAATACAGTTTGTTCGATAAAAGTTTTTGATCAGTTCATGAAACAGGATTGCTATCAAAAAAATGTGAGATAGTTTCCAATACCGTTTTCCTATACCTATACCGGTTAAGATAACTCATTCAATATAAATATATTCACTTTACTGCAGTCACTTCTTCTACAAGTGGACGAAAATTTATTAATTATTTTAAATAAAGAAATTCATCAATACTTTATTTTTTTCTTGTTACTAATTATTATTTATGGTATCATTCAACTTGTGTGGTGTGTGCTTATTTTATCAAATAAATTTTGACATCAGACTTCCCCGTCCAAAAACACAAAATTTGGGAAATTTCCATAGTTTTGATTTTTGGAGGAGAAAAAAAACAGAGTACCTATTTACGTAAGCATGTCTTGTCTATAAAGATATGCCTTGTCTGTGCTTATTTTGTGAGAGAAATAAAGCTAAAATTATTTTGATATAAATCATAAAAGGTAGCAGGTACATAATCATTACTTGCACATGAATAGAAAGTGAAGAACTTATAACAAACCTATTATATTCTATAACCTTTTGAGATCAGATAAACAACCGCTATATCAAGCGCCTGAATTGGCACACAAAGAATCGTCGCGCGTTGCTCTAATTTAATATCAGGTGCTAGAATGCTTTTGACTATACTACGATTTAGAATCCTAGATATTTTATGTCAACAAAGACATTTATGAATGAAAACTTAACAAAAACTGATAACAATAACAGAAAACAACAAGGTAACAGTGACGTTATCACTAAAAAGTTAAACATAAACTTCGACAGCGGATAATCTCACATGTGTAGCGAAAAATGTTAAAATTTGAATGCGAAAACGAACGAGAGATCAATTAAATGATGAATGCATTCAAAAGGAACAATTGTTTCGAGCTTCTGTGCTTTGCGTCGGTGATACTAATCTCGTTAAATATTTTCCACCAATATTCATTGGGTTTTGTTATCACTTTGTATACAAAAAATATCAAGGTTTTTGAATCGGGGTATAGAGTGATTTAGGTTAGTGTATATGAAAGTATTCTTAAACTAGTTACCTCTTCAACCATTATATTCCAATCCCGCTCCGAGATGCCGAGACTCAGCTCCGACACGTCTCCTTCTATTGTTTGTATCCTGTCTGCAAAACCTGACTTCAGCTTTTTAACTGCATCAAAAACCTGAAATGTTCGGTACAAATGATACTCTATTCTTAAATTCAAGATATTTTATGTCAACATAGATATTTATGAATGAAAACTTCACAAAAACTGATGAAATATGACTGCAATGAGTACAAAATTGAATACCTACTGAATTTAATTACAAAAATTTTATTACTGAAAACACCAAAAATGTTAGGTTGTTGCACACGCGTCTTAAATCCGCCGAAAAAATGCAACGTCGCGTGGACTACTGATAAGACATACCTCTCTTAGGTATGTTGATTTCGTTCGAACAATAAAAAAAAAGACAAAACCCCCTCGTTTGTAAGAAACTCGTTCAGCTGTGCTGTGAACGAGGTGAACGTATGTGTTCTAAGATAATATGTACAATGTACATACATGGGATGCATTTTCGGTGTACTGAACTGACTGGGGTCTGGGAACTTCAAGAGAAGGCGGAGGTTATATGTTCAGTTGTTTTGTATGGACGGACGAAGATTTTTTCGTCATTCGGATGATTCTTAAGCAGTTGTATAGAGAATGAACCTGAGGTGGTTCCAATAAAAAAAATCGAGGGAATATTATTCTTTCAGCAAAATTAAAAACAAACGTTTAAAATTATTGATTCGGAGTCGGTTTTCAATTTTTTTCAAAACGGTCAAATTTTAAAAAGAAACCTTGACCGACACAATTTCCTTTAAAAGCAATAACAATATCGTTGACCTACGCTGGTTAGCCGAAATTTCGTTACCTACGCTGTTTTCAAATTTTCCAATAATGCATCAAGACTTACAGGGTCTTTCAGTAGCTCCAACAGTCTTTCTTGAACAGTCTTCTTCTTCTTAGCACGAAGCAGCATGAAGATCTTCTGAACGTTGCATGATCTATGACAATAATGGTTAATAAGGGCAAATTTTACAACAGGTCGGATGTCTACTAGACTTTAGGTAGGTACCGTAAAACCTTACAAGATTGCCAAACTGATTTGATTTTGCCCACCACGGTACTTTTTTTAAAATTTTTCATATTATCGAGAATGTTTAAGTAGCTTTTATTTCTTGTTTGTTGGTAGATACTTGAATATGTCACTGGCAGCACTAAATAACCGATTGTCGCTAATTTCACTTCAGTTGACTGTCAGTTGGTGTCAAAGTTTGGTGGTGTGTTTGGCGGGCCAAAGTTCGTGCGGAAAACTTTTTCAAAAACAGTACTTGCAGTTGCAGCAGGCAAGTAATTATTTTACCACTATAAGTTTGTAACAAATAAATAATACCTATCGAATATCTGACGCGAAACCTCTTTTAAACTCGAAAATATTAAGGTGGGCATTGTCAAAGTACCTTTTCTGGAGTACTGTTTACTACTTTGCCCACCAAAATATTGCTGTCAGGGTTGTCACTACGACATTAAATCAAAATTGATTTATGTAGGTCCTATTAGTAGTAAGTCGTTTGGTATTATCTAACCACCTTTTAATTGATGATGCCTATTTTATTAGGAAAGTAAATAAATATATATTAAATAAATATCAGCTGTTTCCGGTCAATGACCTTTATATTAGTCGTGTTTCTTGTATTGAAATTGTAGTGTATATACTTGTAGTTATACATTTAATTTTTTTGTACGTATAGTAGTAGGTACTAAATGCTATTTATAAGGAAGTTCTATAAAACAAGTGTTTCGATCATAATTGTAGAGTATTTCCAATTATTTATTTTTTCAATTCCTCTTTATCAAATAATGTAATGCAAAATTTACCATTTCTACAGTTTTTTTTTGTATTTTAATGCCTTAATTTGTTTTATAATCTAAATTAGGTAGGTACTTACCTTATTATTTATAAAAATATTTATAGACAACTATTACTTTTTCTTGATTAAAGTTTTTGTCGACGTTAATAAGTTAAAACTTAGGTACTATGCACCTACAGTTGACATGGCAGCAGTTGAATAGGTACTTAATTATATTTCATTATAATTAAAGGCTGTTGGTAAACAATAAAAATGTGACAACCCTTGCGCATCTTTTTATTTGTATGAAAAATTTCAAAAAAATATTTGTGTCTTTGCCCACTCAATTTTGGCGGTTAATTTGCTTGCTTGAACGTTTTATATTAAAATATAAAGTAACATTGATTATTCCTATTGCTTGTTCCTTAAATCTTGTTATCCTAAGGTCAAAAATACCGGAATTACGTTTTTTTTTGCAAAATGGGCAAACTCGGAAAAAAAAAATATATTTGGCCCGCTCTCTAAAATTATGATTTTTACACATACCGTCCCATTTTATTCGATTTATTATCTATTATTTGCAAAGAAGAGTATATTTAAAATAATGTAGCGCAAAATTATTATTAGAACTATACATACTTTTAAAATTATCTTAAATTGAACCACTAAATCCAAAAAAATTGGGCAAAGTTGCACGGTTTTACTGTACCTACTCCGATTTAGAATCCAAATGATGTCAACAAAGATATTATTGAAAACTTAACAAAAACTGTTAAAAATAATCAGAAAATAACAAGGTAACAGCAAGGTTGTCACTAAAACCTAAAACAAAAACTTTAACAATGCATTATCTCACAAGTGTAGTTAAAAATGTTTTAATGGAAATTCGAAAACAAACGAGAGAAGCTATCAAAACCAAATGTTGTTTCGAGTATTTGTGCTTTGCCAATCAACATCGTTAAATATTTTCTACCAATATTCCTTGGGTTTTGTATTTAAAAATAACCATTTTTTTGAATCGTGTATAGGATGTTTCTTCTTCAGTTTGATTGACGACCGATGATGTGGTGCTGCGGGTGAAGGTCCGCCTGCGACGCAGGAGGTTACGGATTCGATTCCCGCCTCGGGACAAATGTGTGTACGATCTGCAGACATTTGTTCAGGGTGTTCTGGTCGTTTTTCTATGTATAATAAAAAATTCTATCTATGTATTGTATTATATTATGTATATCAGTTATTTAGTACCCATAACATAAGCTCTGCTTATCTTGGGGCTAAATAATGCTGTGTGAAATCCGTTCTAAATGAACGGGATATTTACCATGTTTCAATTTTTGAGTTTTCCAATATTTCGGCACAGTTTCATGCGCCATGATCACGGAAGAACTAAAGTCACTGCGAGTTGGTTTTTATTGGCAGACATACCGATCTACCAAATAAGACAAAGAATGAGGGTAGATCGGTATGTCAAAATGATTTCTATGTTAATAACCATGATAGTTTCATAAGTTTTAATGCTGTGTGAATTGCCTATTTGTGTTCACAAATAGGGAGAAATAAAATTTAAAATTAGAAAAAAAATAGTTATGTTTAATATTCCAGGAGTGTCATAGAACTAGGACACTCCTGGAATATTAAACATAACTATTAAAATTTCAATCTTTTTTGCTGTTTTCTTATGGTAAATCGGTGTTTTGTCGTCTGAGGAGTATTTTAGGACTCCTTTTTTTTGCAGCATCCATGTTTCTAATGCTATTGCCGTAAATTTCAGAACACGATGAATGAAATACGAGTTGGTTTAGTTAGAGGTATCTACGTATAAAATTTTGTAGTTCTGGTGTTAACGGTTAATGAAATACAGAGCATTTTTGTTTCAATTTTCGACTCCAATTTTGAACCCCTTAGAGTTTGAATTTCCAAAATTCTTTTCTTAGTGCTCACTTTCATACCAAGACCTACACACCCTGCAAGTTTCAAGTCTCTACGCTTACTGGTTTAGGCTGTAGCTTGTCTATATGTCAGGACAAAGAGTTTTATATTAGTATAGATCATAGCTCCGTCTGTTGTGGGCTCGGATAGAAAAAATATTATTTACCTGAATAGTTTTTCCAACAGCTGTTTCCCAATAAATCCCGATCCACCAGTCACAAAAACTGAAAATAAAAATTAGGTACTTTTTTCACTGAAAGACAATACTTTTAATGAAATAAACTAGTTGTTGCCCGCCGCTTCGCTCGCGTAATTTCTATGAAAACGTTCATAGGTCATCTTTCTATCCCACGGGAACTGATCAAACGGATAAAAAGTTATTGGTTTATTTCAGGCCTAGAACTACCTGTATGTTAAATTTCAGCCCGATCCGTTCAGTAGTTTTGGCGTGAAGAAGTAGGTAACAAACATCTATTCATACATCCAAACATCCAAACTTTCGCATGTGTGATAGTGGGATTAATGCAGTTGTTCGGTCTTTGCTCAAAAAAAATAGGGTAGTTTTAAAGTTAGTACGACCATCAGCCGATTTCTACCCTCTGTGGGGAAATCGACGAGTGAACGGGATACGTGCTTTACTCCAAGGAATGAGTGAAAAAGAAAACCATCGCTCAGTTCAATTTCAACCGCCTTATAAGTTGGACATTACGTTAAATTGTGGAACTTAAAATATCTAAGCATCTCTCAGTGATTTTGTGTTGCCGTGCAATCACTTACCTGCTAAAGAAACATTATTACGTTACTCGCGAGTGGATGTATCGCTGTCTGGAAGCCGGGATCCCTACATAGTGTGAAAAAGGTCAGTGGTCAAGCTATTTTATCTACCCTGTGTATAACGAGCAAGATCTAGTTACATACTCCCTTAGGTATTTCCGTTAGGTACCTGCAGCATTTAACAAATATTTCCCTCGCAAAATCTTTGGTCCTTCGATTACATTTCTTCCTACCAGCCTCCTATGTCAGTATCCCACATTTTGGTCCTTCGAGCCTGGATAAGAATTATTGAAAATAGATTTTCGTAAAATCAACCATACATAGTTCGATATTCTTACGTAATTTTGTCCTTCTACGCATAATTACCACATTGGTAATTCTTTTAGTAAGACGCCATTTTGACAGCGACAAAGACGTTACGTACCTTCGATTAAGGTGAATAGTAAGGCAAATGACCTTGGGCATTTGGCAGCCGAGCGGGGACACCCCCGCGCCATCTATGCAGCAAGGAGTGCATGTTTTCGATTCAAAAAACCGAGCGCGCGCGGTCCTGGAACCTTAGTCGATATACCCTATCCAAATAATACGCTCCACTGCTGTTAGATGGCGCGCACAAGTGTAGTACGTATCACAGAGTAATGGCGGACAGAGAGATCCTTGAGAGAAACAGTTCAAAGAAGTAATTGTATCAAAATATTATATGTGTAGAGAATGGTTAGGCTTAGGATTAAAACATTACTAAACAAAATATCTAAACTCTGTAAACTGCATAGGTCTAATAGTATTTTAGTAAAACGATTATTATTAAACTAATTTTTGTTGAAGTTTTTATTTATCATCATCATCATCAGCATATACTAGTTAAGTTTTTATTAATATTGATGAATACACTCTGCATGAAAATATAAATTCACTATCTTGTCATTTTTAGGGTTCCGTAACTCATAAGAAAAAAAGGAACCCGTATAGAATCACTTTGTTGACCGTCTGTCAACCCTCTTTTCTCAGAAACGTGTTAAAATTCACATCATTTATTTATTTATCATAATTATAACCACCAACAAAAGAATCAAAACCAAAATCAATAATTCTTTAATTCCATAAATACAAAAATGTACACTTAGAAAATGTCAAATTCTTAAAATAAAACACTGACACGGAAATAAAGTGGTACTTTTGATTTCTGTCGCTTCGGTATGTAGACAAAAAGTAAAGAAGCGACTAAGAAACCTTTAGCCTGTTAGTTGTTATTTTTCGAGTTGGAGCAAAACCCATCCCAAGCTTTTTTATCTTCTAAATAATCTGATATTTTGTAGTAAGCCTTTTTGCACAGAAAGGTTCTGACATCATCATCATCATCATCATTAGCCTATATCAGTCCACTGCTGGACATAGGCCTCCCCCAATGAGCGCCATAGCGCCCTGTCTTCAGCTTGCCGCATCCAGCATCTGCCAGCAGTCTTTCGCAAATCGTCATCCCACCTGGTCAGAGGGCGTCCTACACTACGTTTGCCGAGTCGCAAGGTTTTGACAATTTGTTTGAATTTATTTATTTATAGATTATAATTAATATAATGTTTAGTTACGGAACCCTCGTTGCGCGAGTCCGAGTCGCACTTGGCGTTTTTATTTTTATTCATCTTTGTTTTCAGCGCTAGGTAAGAGGTTGGTACTTATGACGTGGTAAGTTGATCCGGAAAGAAGTAATTTACCGGAACCCTTTATCTTCTTTTTCTGAAAAATAAAGAAATAAATATATTTATTGGCCTGCAAGAAAAAATATTCTCCCTTAGAGAATATTTTTTCTTAGTAGTGCTTTGCGTGAAAAAAACAGGAAGTAGGAAATTAATATTTCATAGAATATGGTAGGTAAACAATGTAATAATAAGAAAAATACATGACATGGTATCCCCCGATGGGATAGGTACGATTAGAAGAGCTTAGCGTTAAAAATACAGTTCTACAGAACTTCAAGTTACCTACAAGAGGTGAGCTGGTAGATGGCTGGTCTGGCTGGTCTGGGGAAAAAGAAGTTGCTGAAGCCGTTTTTCTTCTTTTAGGTTCTTTCAGCTGAAAGAAGAATAATTAACAGTAATATTGACCCACGAGCAAAATACAAATAATTAAATAGAACACCCGTAATACCCGATAGGATTGGCAAAACCGTATATGTGCGAAAAATGCAGTGGGTAGGCAACATAATAGAATTTGGTAAATTTCTTACAGCTTGGACTCTATTGATGTATTGAATGACAATTCACTATCATCAATTGTCACGTTCCATGTTTCCGTGTCCACATTACGACTGCTATGTGCAACAGAATCCTTGTTAATCTCTATTGCAGATTCAGATATTTGTGGTTGCCTGAAATACAAAATTATATAGGTAGATAAGTACCTAAGTTATATTTATTAGGTAGGTATGTAAAAGTTGTGCGAGTAAAAAGTTAGTATTGAGACACGATGCTGGTAGCTAATAGGTACTAGCTAGATCTTTAGTAAAATCCCTATAGGTAATACAAATATAATATAATATCCAAGTAACGAACTAAATATTTAGGTACGTAGTAAGAAAAAATTAATGTAATTCATTTGTGACCATTACTAAAGTTTCTCCTCTCGATATGTTCTAACCGATGGCATCATAAATAAAACCGACCAAGTGCGAGTCAGACTCGCGCACGAAGGGTTCCGTACTGTTATCTATAACAACGAGCAAAAAAATTACGTTTTTTGTATGGGAGCCCCCTTAAATATATATTTTATTCTGTTTTTTAGTATTTGTTTTTATAGCGGCAACAGAAATACTGAAAGACAGAGTCTGTGAAAATTTCAATTGTCTAACTATCACGGTTCATGAGATACAGCCTGGTGACAGACGGATAGACGGACAGCAGAGTCTTAGTAATAGGGTCACGATTTATCCTTTGGGTACGGACCCCTAAAATTGAGGGTTAATTGGGATGCGAAAATCGTTATTTGAATGAGTAAAAATCAAGAGTTAGGTACTTCACAGTATTGGCTAGGTACCAACCTAAGTAGTAAAGGAATAAAAGGAATTTACATAGGTAAGTCTCTGTAACGGCACTACTCTACTCCATGCATCGATCCATCGATATTAGATTATGCCTGAGAACTTGACTAGGAAGACTAAACAATTATTTATTACAGGTAGGTAGGTATAGCATAGTACAAGATAGGTTACTTACTCAACAGCATCACCCATTTGCCGAACTTGTGCTTTTAAAGCATTTGTATGACGTGATCAACATTTTCGCAACCACTTCGATGGAACTCGACGTTTCTGTCCACGTTTATTTGCCATAATATAAATATAAGACTAAAACACAACTCCAGAAGAAATATTCGATACAAAAAATAACACTGCATTTTAGAAATTATGTACCTATACTTTTATTTTTGAAACTGCTTGAGTGAGACTCGCGCGCGATCATACAATACACATAACATAGGTACTAAAGCAAGATCTGGCAACGTCGCTCATAGTGCGAGCCGGCGGCATGTACGAGAGCTTGCAACGTCGCGTTTTCTCGCGCGCCGCGCGCCCCGTGTCGCCCGCGAGCCCGCGCCCTCGCTCGGTCAGTTTTTGGTACTACAGCATTGCCTGATCATATTTTGCGAGCAAACGTTTGTGGGAGAGTGATGTTTTAATAGGCGCAAATAGTTTTTACGTTAAAACTCCTTATTTTGACTTCATTTGAAAACAAATGGACCGGGAATAGAAGCGTACGAGCTATAGAAATAACTATACTGAGTTTGGTAGTAAACGAATAAGACACACCGTCAAAAAGTGTGCTCAATTATCTGAAGATATTGTTACTTCAACCTTGTTCTGAGTGCTAACTATAACTACCGGCAAGCATTTGGAACCGGCACTAGATACCTTAAGATATGTGTTACCGGATATATAAATTTCAAACGTTCACGATCTATATTTTCGTCAGAAACATTGTCCAAAAAGACGTCGTTTTCGTCTTTTACCCCTACAATTCGCCTTAAAGTAAAAAAGGGAGATGAGGCATTACCATCTCGAAAGTGTATGGCTTAAGTCAGGTTCAACTATGTTCCCTTACCTCAGTCATAGTCGGACCGGCGGTGCGGGCGGTGGCGTTTGTGTTTGGCGTGCTTGCTACGACGTATAATTTTGTGTGATTACGACTAAAACACCACGACAATGCCCTCGTGCTCGTTCACCAGGTGTATAAATAGCTCCAAAACAGAAAACAAAGCCCAAGGCATCACATATTTTCCCGCGTAAGTAGATACACCAAACTTTAAATTTTCTGATTATCCGATACCTACCTTATCATTATTTCATCTGTGACACGGTACAGTTTTTGAGTGAGCGCTGGGAGAACGTACCGTATCTTCCTTTTTCTACTTTTATCGAAGTTGAAACCGCTTGCAGAAACTAGTAGTGACTTATAGAAAAACGAAAATATATAAATCCTCACCGGTAGAGTTACTATAAAACTTTTGTATATCGGAATGTCCTGGAGCTGAAGCTGCTTCGATCTCCTGGAGGTGTGAGGCAGCCTGCGCCAACACGGCTTCAGGGTCCATTCTCTGCAACCAGAAAATATATTCTACTACTTACAACGAATTAACATTGCCATTCGTCCACCGCGCCACAGGTGTCGTCAAAATGTGATGGATCCTTGTCGCAGCAAACGTCTGATCGCTTTAATTTGAATTGGAAATGGTTCTATCCCATTCTAATCGCGGATGTTTTTGTTGCAACTCACCCAATTTATGTAATGCACCCAAAAATATATATCACTTATTATTAATGTCACAATCACATAAAATAACCCTCCTCCGTTACTAGTCGGCTAAAAAGTAGAACACGTACTGACAACGCGCAAATTTTTTGCGAACTTTGCAATTTTCAGAAATGTATGGAAGCAGCAAATTAAATATTGTTGCAATAATTTTACTGCATGTGTGTTAGTATGTCATTGTCAGAACTAGTTAAAACAGTTGAGCTAACTGCAGACTGTTCAAAACAATCTAGAGGTAGCTCAGCTGATCTATATCAATAGCAATGATTACGGATTGCACATTTTAATAAATAAACATTTGCCGATCGTATGAACATTAATTCCATAGCGGGTATCGAACCCGCAATCTCCTGCGACGCGGATATTCACGCGCTGCGCCACTAAGGTCTTCTTTGTCTACGAAGGTCACTTCATTGTTTTTTTTTGACAGAATAAATTTATTACCAAAGAAAATTACAATATCAAATAATTGAATTTAATTAAAACTAATATTACCAATTGAAACAATTCATTTTTTTTTGTTATTTGATTGTAATTTTGTACACAAACTTACAGCTAAAGTTGCATTAATATTGAAACAATGCAGACTGTTGCAAACAATCTACAGCTCAACTGATCCATATCAATACCAGTCGGAAGCTTCCCCAAGAAAAATCTGCGAAATTGAGTTTAGAAGCCCTAAAGACTAGATGGCGCTGCATGGATTCTTGAGATAATTTTTTAACAAAACTCCTAGTGAGTTGCAAAACCCATCAGTAAATAAATTCAAACAAATTGTCAAAACCTTTCTGTGCAAAAAAGCTTACTACAAAATATCAGATTATTTAGAAGATAAAAAAGCTTGGGGCGGGTTGCTCCAACTCGAAAAATAACAACTAACAGGCTAAAGGTTTCTTAGTCGCTTCTTTACTTTAGTCTACACCGAAGCGACAGAAATATAAAATACCACTTTATTTCCGTGTCAGTGTTTTATTTTAAGAATTTGACCTTTTCTAAGTGTACATTTTTGTATTTATGGAAATAAAGAATTTTGGATTTTGATTTTTTTAGTTTTTTTTGCTATAGGTACAGCGGGGCAATGCAGCTAGCATCTTGGCCACGCTTCCGACTGGTATTGATATGGATCAGTTGAGCTACCCGTAGATTGTTTAACAACAGACTGCAGTTGGCTCAATTATTTAAATTGTAAGTACTAGTTTTAATTTAATTCTATTACCAATTTAATTGTAATTTTCTTTTTTTTCTCTATTTTCAGTGACGCAAATATGATTATCTGATGATCCCTCCTAGCCTAATTATGTTATTGCACAAGTGTGCGCGCAAACACAGGTGCACTATCTATTCCCTCACTCTCATGATCCGATGGGACGGAACACCGACACAACCGGGGGGAGGTCAGGTGCAAGGTCATATAGAAATTTTGAAGTAGGTAGTATCTGGAAAGGTTTTTGTTATTGTGCTTACCCGCACTTTGGGTATCTCTAAGAAATTAAATAAGTTCCCAAAAAATTTCGATTTCGGCGGGACTCGAACCCGCACGGCCGCGCCCCACCCCGGTTGAACCGTTCGTAGCTTAGTTGGTTAGAGCACACCCGTACTGAGGGTCGGGCGCGGGTTCGAGTCCCGCCGAAATCGAAATTCTTTGGGAATTAATTTCATTTCTTAGTATCTGGAAAATTCTAGAAATGCAAGTGAAACCGAGGGCTAGAAGCTAGCTAAAATAAATATGCAAACTAAGATTTATGCATTATTACATTACTAAACCAGTACAAAGTAATTTTCATGATACACTTCGACAAAGATTGCTGTGAATATGGCGTTCTTTAAAACAATGTTAGTAAAATTAGTTCTAGCAGATTGAAAAGAGGGCGCTTTATGGTGGGGATGTCATGTCAAACCTACCTTGCCGTTCCTAATCGAAGGTAGGTGGCAGTAAGATCAAAATCAAAAGCTCTTTATTTCCGTTATAGTTATTAAAAAAATTATGTACACTTAGAAAAGGTCAAATTCTTAATAATGAACACTGACACAGAAATAAAGTGGTGTTTTTTATTTATGTCTCTTCGGTATGTAGACTAAATTAAAGAAGCAAAAAGAACAGCAGCGGGATCAAAACACAAAATGAAAAAAACTTTATTTCCACTAGAATTATTATAAATGTAGGTACACTTAGAAAAGGTCAAATTCTTAATAATAAACACTGACACGGACGGAATTTTATTTCTGTGGCTTCGGTATGTAGACTAAAGTAAAGAAGCAAAAAGAAAAAAAGATGTGACTATTGGTGCTCTTATCGCTCAATAGCGATAGATAGTTAATACTATTAAGGATTAAGTTTAGTTTCCTTCTGCGTATTTAAAATACGACGACTGTGATCACCAATTCGCTGTGGGGGTCCACATGATGAACAATCACCGCGCTAAGAATGAACATGACTATGAACAACAACATGGGTATGTTCACTGTTCATGTTCATAGGGGAACTTAAATTTCACAGATATTTTTGTGGCACTCTGTGGCTTCTTGCCCTTATACGACGTTTTTACGACAATGTAGGTATGTTGTCTAATAAAAACAGATACTCAAATAGATTCCCTTTTCAAACAGGTTTATCTAATAACAAAGTTTGTTTTGCGTGACATTCTGTTTTTACCCGACTACCAACAGGGGAGGGTTATGAGGTTAGCACCTTATGTTTGTATGTTTGTATTTCACATTTTGATACATTTCTTTTCTTATGTTGTTACAAGCAGCGCCTCGTGGTTTCGCCCGCGTAGTTCCCGTTCCTGTGGGTATTCCGGGATAAAATATAGCCTTGTGCTATTCCAGACTATAATCTACCTCTGCGCCAAATTTCATCTAGATCCGTTCAGCCGTTCTGGTGTGATTGAGTAACAAACATCCATCCATTCAAACTTTCACATTTGTTTTTTTTGCTGTTCTTTTCTCATGAACGAGTTACTAAGTATATTTTTTTATTTTGTTCATATTTCCACAATAAGGCAGAATTAAGTTAAAAAATTAACATCGAATTTAACGAACTCAGTTGAGGAAGCACTGGTGAATCTCAGGTTTTCAAAACCTATCACTGGCACGGAGCTCTAGCACCAGTCTCTCATATGTAAACAGGTATTTGTAGTGTCATCACTATAACTAGCTACAACAGAAGACCTTTTGTGAATAAAAATAAATGAATTATTTTTTTATTTTTTCTAGAATAGGTCTATGCCTCCAAGTGCTACCGATACAGTCATATCAAACGCGTGAAGCCGCGGCGGGTCACTATAGTTTCAAAATGTATAAGTTATGATGACTTGTTTACCTAGTTCAAACTATTTTAATCTATGACGTGCTCAGTGACTTTGTAATTTGGTATTTTTAGGGTTCTGTACCAAAAGGGTGAAAACGGGACCCTATTACTAAGCCTTGGCTGTCTGTCCGTCTGCGGGCTGTATCTCATGAATCGTCAAAGTAGTTGAAATTTTCACAGAATAATATATATTTCTACCTCAAGAAAAATACATAATCTGTAAAATAATAATAAAATAAATATTTTACTATAAAAAATATCGTAGTTTGACGAATTCATTACGGATGTAAGCGGGTTAACTACGAACCTTATTTGTGTTGGAAGAACACCAACGTTTCATCCCATAACGAGGGACTTCTTCAGGGTGAGTGCGGTTCTAGGCGCGCGCGTTCCGCGTCCCTCCTCGTTAAGGGAAGAAACGTTGGTGTTCTTCCAACACAAATAAGGTTCGTAGTTAACCCGCTTACATCCGTAATGAAAATAAATATTAAAATAAAAGGGGGCTCCCAAACAAAAAAAATGTGTTTTATTTCCTTATTTTTGCTCTACTTTTGTCGAGGCTGTATCGCTTTAGATAGATAATTAACTTGTTAACAGGGTGTAAATCAATATTGCCACTATAACAACAAATAATTAAAATAAATTTAATAATCAAGGGGTCCAATGTCCATTCTAAGTTAAGTACCGATCACTGAAGTTAAGCAACGGCGGGCGCGGTCAGTACTTGGATGGATGACCGCATCATGATGGCTCCTTGTTATTTAATTTTTTTTTTACATCTGTTGTTTATGGTTCCTCGAAAATTGGTACCGAACCCTCCGTGTACGAGTCGACTGGCACTTGGCCAGTTTTATTTTGTTGCAATTACACTGTACCTACTAAAACTGACTTTCTAAAAAAAACTAATAGTTATTTTTGAACAGCAGAATACGGCGCACTTATGGACTTAAATAATGTATGTACCTTTAAATTTACTTCATCATGATCATCATCATCATCATCAGCCTATATCAGTCCACTGCTGGACACAGGCCTCTCCCAATGAGCGCCATTCTTCTGATAGGTCGGTATTTACAGCATCCACGAATCTTAATCCACGACCGCTACGGCAGACTTTCTTGATCACAGTTGAGGTGATCAAGACATAGAAGTAAGCAAGTGTCATTCTTCTGGTAGGTTGGCTTTTACAGCATCCACGGGCTGTGAAGGAGTCGATTCTTAATTCCACGACCGCTACGGCAGATTTTCTCGTCCTTCTGCCACGGATTATGAATTACTTAGTTCTGCTTCTTTTTTCAACGAAATACTTATCACGAAAACCATGCAATTAGTATGAAAATGTGGTAGATCAGTATGGTTGTTTTTATCCTTCAGATAGCTATGATGGATCCTGCAATGCAAGTAGAGGTGGCCGCCATGTCTAACGCTCGTGAGCTAGACGAGGCGGCGGCGCGCGGCGACTCCGACGTGCAGCAGTTCTACTGTCACAGCACGCTGCTGCTCACCGGAGGAACCGGCTTCATGGGGAAACAGCTGCTGGAGAAAGTGTTCAGGTACTTCTCAGGTTCCTATCAGCATACAAACGTTCAAGTCCACCGGTGAACATGAGTCTTCAAAAGAAGGAAGTTTTGGAAGGGAAAGGAGTGTTAAAAATAAACAGAAGGAAGCTACTTGCTTCCCTCTTGTAGGTTATTTGGCACACAAAACGGAACACAATCAAAACATTAAAAATAAGAAAGACACAGTATTAGGATCTGGATTGTATCCCTGAGTATGTGTACACAGCATGATTTATACAGAACAGTTCTGTGTAAACCTTCGATTAAAGTAAAAAAGGTAGATGAGGCATTACCATCTCGAAAGTGTATGGCTCAAGTTAGGTTCAACTATGTTACCTTACCTCACTCATAGTCGGACCGGGGCGGCGCGGGCGGTGGCGTTATCGAAGGTGTAAACAGTTAATAGAAATGAATATTATCGTTTAAAGCATGCATTAAAATTAAATTACAGCAATTAATGAGTAAAACAATAAATTAATAGATTTTGTTTGAGAATGTACCTACCTACCTAGCTATACCTTAGAAGAAAATTTAAGAATTATATAAAATTGAAATTTCGAAAATTCTATAGCCTATAACCATCGGGGTATTGAGACGAATCAATCGATACATAATTTGTTGAAATCGAACCAGTAGTTTTAGCGCTACGTGGGAGCAAAGAAATCGGCCACATACATACAAACATAGGGTGCTAACCTCATAACCCTCCCCTGTCGGTAGTCGGGTAAAAAATTAGGACCACTCTCCGACCGAGGTTCTCTGATTCGGCTCGTACGGCATCTACAAGGTGAGTTAGAAGGGTCGACTCCGATCAGAGCGTACGACGACGTAGCGCGGCGTTAGAATAAACCCCTCTTTTACATGGTTATGTCGTAAGGTTTGTTCAGTCCAGCTCGAGCGCCATCCACAGTCTTCCGGTTACCTCGATAATATCGTCGACTTTGTAGTAAACAGGTCTAGCCTCTTTCAAAGCGGTATATGGGGGCTTCTAGGTGCCGGGAATAGTTCACGCGTAATTAGAAGGGGATGGAACCATTGCCAAATAAAGCGGAAACAAAAGCTACATAATATTTAGACAAGGTTGCACTCCGTTTTGGCAAGACAAGGCTTGTATGGGATATTCATAGGAGATTTAGATGTAACACGGTTTATGTAAGCCATTCTGTGACCGTCGTCTCACTTGACAACTAGTTCTTCCACTAAAGGTTACTCCTACGACCTTGACATTCCCCAATTTTTGCTATAAATAATAAATCTTTTTACAGAGTTTGTGACATCTCAAAACTCTTCTTGCTTGTGCGACCTAAGAAAGGAAAAACGGTACAAGACAGAGTGACCGAAATTCTACAAGACCCGGTAAGCAAATGATTATATTCTTCTACATCTATCTATCTATATCTATATGTCCAGCAGTGGACTAGCATAAGCTGATGATGATGATACGGTCACATGCCTTTTGGTCAGAAAGGCTTGTCTGTGGCGCGACCACCATGTGGTTTTGACAGCGTCTGTGGCGTTGTCACTATGTGACATCACGGATGCGCATATCCAAGGGGAGTCCAACCAGTCGAGTAGTTGGTGAGTCGGTTAAAACGTATTCGCAATCTAAGCAGAGAATATAATACTTAATAATAACAATATGTAGGTATGTCTAGAGTGTAAAAGTTAATCAGACCACCTGAGTTCATCCGGAGACCATTATGTAAATTCCTATAAGTTATATCTTATTTTTTTCAGTGCTACGACAAAGTAAGACAACTGAAGCCGGATTTCTCTGATAAAATAATCCCAATTGAAGGAGATGTGGCTGTGACGAGACTTGGGCTCAGCGATCAGGACTGGGAAATACTTGTCAATGAGGTACAAATTACTTATCATTCAAAGATTAATATATTATAACAAACAATTACATATTATATGAAATCTAGGCCTAAAAGAGTTTAGAAATAATTTAGAACGGGATATTTACTATGATTCAATTTTTGAGTTTTCCAATATTTCGGCACAGTTTCATGCGCCATGATCACGGAAGAACTAAAGTCACTGCGAGTTTTTATTGGCAGACATACCGATCTACCCTCATTCTTTGATGATTTCTATGTTAATAACCACGATAGTTTCAAAAGTTTTAAAAGAGTTTATTGTCAGTCGTTTTAAACGTGCAGTATTTCGATCAAGCGCACCAAAAAGTCCTGGGATGCCCTGAACGAGTTCTTTTACTGGATCCAGAGATCCAGTAAAAGAACTCGTTCAGGGCTGATGGGGCTGCCGCGCTTCTGCAGCTCATCAGGAATGTTTGCTCGGGTAGGATTTGCGGTGATAATGCACAAGTTTTGCGTCCCTGATGCGCCGATTATGCGACAGCTCCAACACGTACCTACCAGCTCATAGCTGAAAGGTTGGACACACTGTCTCTAAATGGAACACTGGACCAGAGCGAATGTTGTACTCTATTGACCAGTGTTATCACATCACTATTTTTAATTTGACGACCGATGTGGCGCTGTGGGTGAAGGTCTGCCTGCGACGCAAGAGGTTGCGGGTTCGATTCCCGCCTCGGGACAAATGTGTGTACGATCTGCAGACATTTGTTCAGGGTGTTCTGGTCGTTTTCTATGTATAATAAAAAATATTTATCTATGTATTGTATTATATTATGTATATCAGTTATCTGGTACACCAGCTCTGCTTAACTTGGGGCTAGATAATGCTGTGTGAATTGTCCAGCATTATTTATTTATTACTTATTAAATTTGATAAAATACATTCTCTATCTAGTAACGAATACATCCGACAGAGAATCAAAGTCATCGACATAGCTGTAAGAATTAGCAAGCGTGGCAGTGGCCCGGCCATATCTCGCGAAGAACTGAAAACCGCTGAAGTAAACGTGTTCTTGAGTGGAGACCGCGACTCAGCAAACGTAGTGAAGGACGCCCTCCGACCAGGTGGGATGACGATTTTCGAAAGACAGCTGGCAGATGCTGGATGCGGCAAGCTGAAGACAGGGCGCTATGACGTTCATTAAGGGAGGCCTATGTCGAGCTGTGGACTAATATAATCTAGCTGACCCAAGCTTTTTATGATACCAACCCATTTTAGGATATATTTAAGGGACTCTAAAAGTCTTTACTTAAAGGTGGATGTGATCTACCACATGGCTGCCACGACGCGGTTCGACGAGAGTCTGCGAGTGGCCACGCTCATCAACGTGAGAGGAACCAGGGAGGTGCTGCTGCTAGGCAGGGCCTGCAGGAAACTCAGGTGGGTGATAAGTACTTCTGGGACTCTATACTTAGCTTCAAGAATCCAAGACATATATAACGGAAACAAAGGGACTATAAAATCCATTATATTTTTATATTGATGGAAAACATTTTATTACACTGTATGTATATTTGTTCTGTGCTACCATCGGAACAAGTTGCAAAAATTTGACACTATTTTTAGTTCTGAAATAGTAGTTTATGCAACTGTGCATAATGGAGGGCATTACAACACAAGTGTGGGTTTAAGAAACGAGCCGAAGGCGAGTTTCTTAATAGCATCACACGAGTTGTAATGCCTTATTATGTACAGTTGCATACACTACTTTATCTACCCAAATATCATAAGGGCTCTATGATGGGTTCAGGAACCATAGGGAAATGACCAGCATTGTTACCAGTGTAATGCAATAAAAAATAAATTGAACACATACAGAAGCAAATTATTTATTATAGTAATGGTAGTTAACATTGACAGTTATTCTGAGTCACTATCACTCATTTTCGACTGAAATAAAGAACTTATTCAACTTATTATAAAATTTGTCTACTCGTAACTGGAAATAAAAAGCTAACGAACAAAATTATGACAGCTCGTAATGGCGGCGTTTCGAATATCTGTATTTTTATTCTATGTCACTCGAGATCAAAATGTCGTGCGATTTATAGTTAGAATGTAGATACTAGTATAGCACACTCACTTGAATTTGACACCTATTCCAAATTTAAACTCTATAACCTACGGTTTTCAGTAGGTTATGAGTTCATTACAGTTCCGTTTATTTCTGTTGGTTGGTAATGCTGGTCATTGCCTATGGTTTTTGAACGCATTAGAGAGGGTTTATGATATTTGGGTAGATAAACATACATTCATCATTTCGTTAGTCTAGCGTCCTTTTTCTCATTCGAGTTCGAACCTTTTTCGCGGAGATTTATCAGTTATGCATTGCAGTTTATGTTTTTGTTCTTAGTGATATCATTGCTGTTACCTTGTTGTTTTCTGTTACTGTTTTCAGTTTTTTTTATGAATTTTAATTGATAAATGCCCGTTTTGACTTATAATATACTAGCAGCGCCTTGCGGTTTCACCCGCGTAGTTCCCGTTCCCGTGGGAATTCCGGGATAAAAAGTAGCCTATGTTCTATTTCAGACTATAATCTATCTCTGTGCCAAATTTCATCCAGATTCGTTCAGCCGTTCTGGCGTGATACAGGAACAAACATCCATCCATCTAAACTTTCACGTTTATAATATTAGTGAGAGTGAGATTGTATTCTGGAACCGTTTGACAAATAGCATTATATAATTATGACCTTTTGGAATAGAAACCCTTGGGCCTTGTGATTCACTTAGTATTAAAAGATTCAAACTTCTCATAGAGTCCACAGATGATCGGAATGCTGACTTCTATTTCAACGTCTTGTCAACGAATTAGCATTGCCATTCAACGTGGCAATGCTGCCAGCATTCTGGGCACACTGCTTTCTGCTGACGGCTTAGGTTTTTAGTAGGCAATAAGGTAAATCTAAGAAGGCAGAGTGTCTCCAATGCTAACAGCATTGCCACGTTGAATGGCAATGCTAATTAGTAATTGTTTCGATTTCGTAATTCATTAACACTTAATTAAATCTCAGACGCTGTCTACAAAATAATGTTTAAAGTTAGCATCAACCGTCTTAATTCTATGTAATAAATGTAAATAACTGACAACCAATGTGGCGTGGGGGGCCAAAGTCCTCCTGCGACGCAGGAGGTTGCGGGTTCAATTCCCGCCTCTGGACAAATGTTTGTATGATCTGCAAATATTTAAGGGTGTTTTGGTCGTTGTCTAAGTATGTATAATAAAAAAATATCGATCTATGTATTGTATTGTATTATGTATATCAGTTATCTAGTACCACAAGCTCTGCTTAGCTGGGATAGGTAATGCGTGAATAGTCCAGAATATTTATTATTATTTTTAAATGTAAGCTGTTTGACTTGCAGATCATTCGTCCACGTTTCGACTGCGTATACGCAGGCTGTGGACAGTTTGGCAGGGCAGGAGGTGTTTGAAGAGTTCCGGAGAAGTCCTATATCTCCGAAGAAGTTGATAGAGTTGGTTGAAAGCACGGAGGAGGGGAAGCTCGAGAGATACACAAATAAGTTAGTTTTGTAAGGTTTTTTTGGTAACCGACACAAATAAGGAATACATTTAGTATTTCAAATCAGTATAGATTTGAGATAATATATTTATATGTAATTGATTTGACAAAACGTGGCAACGCTGCCAGCATTCTGGGCACTTTGCCTTCTGGTGACTGGGCACTTTGCCTTCTGGCTTAGATTTTTAGAAAATAGATTTAAGTGTAAATATTAGTTGTAATTATTGTATTCTGTTACATTAATTTTACTGATAGATGATTTAGTAGTTGATAAGAATTATCACATTCTACCGACTAGGTAATACTTATACCTACGCCTACGAGCTAAATCTACAAAGACAAGACAAGTTAAAAACAGTGGGCACTAAGCAGCTCATCCGTGGGTTGGTGGATGTAGCGTGTGTAGCGTGTGTACGTGGGCATGTCTAACAGGTCTTGGCTCAGCGTGGTGCTCTAACACAAATAGCGGAACTATAGTGATAGAGCGCTAGTTTTCAGCCAAAACCAGAAGGAAAAGTGTGTGAAAAGTTTTTTGAAAACTATTTCAATTTAATTTATTACATACATAGAAATCATCCAGAACATGAGTACTGAAATTGTAGATAGTACAAAATATAAGTAAGTTTGAAAACTTACTTATACTACCAGGCACTTGAGTCCAAAAGTCCAAAAACATTTTAAGATTAGTCTGTTACTAAGCCTTGTGGCGGAATAGGCACCTCGTATTCCTGTACTAAGGGTATCGAGTTCAATTCTCGCCTAGGGATAAATATTTTGTACTATAATATACATTTGATACCCGTTCTGGATGTTTTCTATGCATTCAAATTGAATTTAAATACTTAAAATTAAAAAACGGCATGTTTACAAATGTAAGTATTTAAAAGTATTACCTATTACCTAGTCGGTAAATTGTGATCCATTTCTTATCAATTAGGTACTTAAGTATACATTTGAGATAGGCTGTTCGTGCAATCTATAATATGGGTTCCAGAGAATCCCTAGGAGATAAATTCAAAGAAATGAACATAATGACAGTCCCCTGTCAATATATTTATGAAAATTTGTTGTACACTCATAAAAAGGTGTCTAACTATTTAAGGTGGGCCTGAACATCTAAGCTCCCATACAAACGTACCTATTCGATTCATTTGGAAACTGCGTCCCCGATTTTAATGAAATTTTGCATATATAATCGGATAAGAAATAGCTATGTTCGTATCGTTTTAGTTTGTCAAAATACATAATCATCATAAAGTGAGAGCGAAAATTCGTTTTTATCCATTTTCAAGCGATTTTATTACTTTCGCTCTCACTTTATGATGATAAAGTATTTTGAAAAACTAAAACGATACAAACATAGCTATTACTTATCCGATTATGTATGCAAAATTTTATTAAAATCGGGGACGCAGTTTCCTAATGAATCGAATAGTACGTTTGTATGGGAGCTTAGAGGTTCGAGGCCTTCTTAAGGAGGTCGACAGATGAATTGAGAATTTGTCCTTTTATAATCTGTCTTTTTAAGAATCTGTCTTTGAGAATGTCTTTTTGAGATTTTGTCCTTCGAGAATATGTCTTTATGATAAAAAGCCCTTATTTTCAGGCTGCTCGCAGAGTACCCGAACACCTACACGTTCTGCAAAGCCGTGGCTGAAGACCTGGTGAGGACTATGAGTGATGGTCTTCCAACCTGCGTTGTGAGACCTGGAATAGGTATGATATAGGGGTGATTCCAGTGTTCACCCCTGAAATGCCCCAAGAGGGGTAAAACTGTAATTAAAAAATATGAGTTCCCGTTTTTCCCTCTTGAAAATGGAAGGAGAAAACTGGAATGGAAAAATTAACATTCCAGTTTTCCCCCTTGAACAAATTTTCTCAAGGGGGAAAACTGGAGTAAGAACAAACGGAGAGGGGGATTTCTGGACTTAAAAAAATGAAATTCCAGTTTTCCACCTCAAGGGGGATTTGTCAAGGTGGAAAACTGGAATAAGCCTTATTTTGTCACACTTCACACTTATCACACTATATATTATTATAAATCAAAAGTTTGTGAGTTTAGATGTTTGGTTGTTTGATACCTCACGTCAAAACTACTGAACGAATCGGGCTGCAATGTTGCATACAGATAGTTTTAGGCCTGGAATAAAACGTAGAAGTTTATATTTATTCCATAAATCCGAGATATTAAAAATCCATACTAATATTATAAGGAAAGTAACTCTGTCTGTCTGTTACCTTTTCACGCCTAAACGGATCTTAATGAAATTTGACAGGGAGGTAAATGGTATCTCGGAAAAGACATAGGCTACTTTAAAAGCATGTGCGAAGCCACGAGCAGCAGTTAGTCGTGTATTTGTTACTAATCTATCCAAATATTTTTCAGTTTTAGCGTCATACCGAGAGCCGACACCTGGATGGCTGGACGCCAGCTGTGCTTACGGCGCCAGTGGAGTATGTAAATTAAATATTATAATTTCCAGAGTAACTCTGTCTTTCTGTCTGTCTTTGAATGAATGAATGAATGAAATAGTTTATTGTATAGTTGTAGTATAGTTTAATCGTTCTGTCTGTCTGTTACCTCTTCACGCTTAAACTTACACACACACAGTTCAAAAATTTGCATTAAGATGCATTTAAATATTATAATATATTTAGATTCGTTTTCTCTAGATATATTTTACAGTCACAAAATAGCTTCCCCCAAGCTTCGAGCAAGTGGTCCGCGAGCTGTCTGGTATCTGATGCTGTCAATGTGAAATGCATCTATCCTGACTATATCCAGGGTCTTTAGTCAACTGAGGCCGCTCAAACTCATCCCGCGGGATCTGTTGACCTAATGAATATTTTGAATCGGGCAACTGATCCCATTGACACATTTTATTATTACTATGTCCAGCAGTGGACTGATATAGGCTGATGATGATGATGATTAGTATAGACACGTAAAAAAGTGTTTCGATATTAGGTTGAAGAAAACAACAATGCAACCAAAAACGCACAAATGCATCGAAAAAAACTTCACGACTACATTTATATAACTCTATCAGTTTGTCTGTCAGTCAATCTGTCTGTTACTTTCACACCTAAACGGTTGAACGGATTTTAATGAAATTTGGCAGGGAGGTAAACAATATCCTTGGGACGGACATAGGCTACTTGAAAAACGCAGGCGAAGCTGCGGGCAGTAGCTAGTTCATATTATAAAAGCGATAGTAACATAGCCTTTTTCAAGAGCCTCGTAACGCAAAGCCTTTTTGAGTTAGCCGGAAAGGCCGACTTTATTTAAAAATTGTTCTCAAAATGTTAATATATTTTTTTTAAATAAATAATGTCTTCAATTAAAGAGTTTTTGGTCTTTAATATTACTTTCTATTTCTACTTTTTCCGTTGACTGTACTTTATTTTGTACTTTATATTCGCCTTGAACAAGATTTTTTCGATCATTTCGAGAGTGGTCCCATTCGCCGGAAGAAAAATAGTAAAATTAAATGAATCCGGTAAATGGGACCGCGGTCCCAATACTTAGCGGTCCCAATCGACTGAAGCCTCAAAATAATGAGCATTTTAACCGACTTCGAAAGGAGAGAGAGGAGAAAAGGAGGAGAATCTGTGTTGCTCGGCTGTATGTATGTTTTTTTATATGTATATGTTCATCTATTTCTCCGCTTATTGGACCGATTATGAAAACTCTTTCTCTATTTTATAGAAATGATATCATAAAGTAATTATTCCTGCGGGATTAGTATTTCCCCAGCAAAATTTAAAAAACAGAGTAAAATTAAGGAATTCGAAGTTGGTTTTTTGTGTTTTGAAAACAATCAAGTTACATAAAGTAAAGGATAATGTTTTTTTTCTAGCTAATTCTTGGTACTGGTCTAGGAATTATCCACTTAGTGTTTATAAGGCAAGACAACAAATTAGCCTTTGTACCGTGTGACTACGTGAACAACGCCATAATAGTCGCCGGGAAGGAAGCGAGCTTGAGCTCTGGGGGAGAGCAGACGCAGATATACACCGTCACTAGTGTAGCAAGGAACCCAATAATAACCGGTAACTATATAGCTCTTGCCCTAGCACATATACATCCAATGTGGAATAAATAACTTAGTTATTTGTTCGATAAGTAGGCAAAACGAGTTTTTGTTGAACGTACCGATATTAAACCCCGAGCTAGCGAAGCAGTTTAAAGTAGAGTCACGAGTGTAGCGAGTTGCTTTAAAGTAAACTGCTGAGCTAGCGAAGTATTTAAAAGGCACGAAACAAAAAACATTTGCCCTCGAGTCAGACATACACTTTTTACTTTTTACCGGACTTTATATAGGAGTTGCACCTCTCTCATTTTAGCCTAACGAAAGGAAGGAGGTTAGACCGCATCCAAACTTCACTGAAAAAAATTACTTCGTCTTTCAAAACTTTCGCGGTTTGATAGAGGTGTATAACATTCTATCCCTCCATGGTCGTTGACCAAAATGAGTTTCTGACATTGGACTTCTGTTATAAATAACAAAATATTTTCTCGCTAGTCGAGGTGAAAAGTTGTATGTTTAACTCGAGAGCAAATGTTTTTTGTTTCGTGCCTTTTAAAACCCTCTCTAGCTCAGCAGTATACTTCACTCGCTATGCTCGTGACTCTACTCTAGACTGCTTCGTTAGGGGGGATATCGGCACATTCAACAAAAAATTGTTTTGCCCACTTGTTGAACAAATAACTATCATACACCTGCTCAGAAAGTTGCTTATTCTTTTTTCAACCTAGGCTAGAAAGTACGTTATTGCAGGCGTACTATAATGCGGGGCGGAAAACTTTGTGGAATTTCATTGTTTTGCGATCTCTTCTTTGGGAGAAAGAAATGTACGGAAATCAATTACTAGTGTTATTTTTTTAAATTTCCCGATATAGCAGCCGGTAGCTATAATTATTTTCATATTAGGTCAAACGACAAAAAGTTGTTACTCCGAATCCGCCATTAGATATCGGTCTCTTCCGTTTTCGGAACAATAATCATAAAAAGAACTATGTGAAAATCGCACGTGCGCGTATTTAATAATAATACTTCATAATAAGTAATTTTCATGATTCTAAGGCGATGATTTTCCTCGTAGGTGTAAAATAAAGCACTATGTATTACTCGGGAGAAAGTGCGATTCCTACCTCGTGTGTTTTAAGCCTTAAATGACACACTCGATAGGAACGGGCACTTTCTCGCCTAGGTGTACAATGTACTATTTCTTTTCAGGTGATCTATTTTCAGTTCTAGAGCACAATAAGTTATCGTTCTCTCCAAAGGCAGTGTATTATTATTATGTGATGAGAACCGCTAACCGTCTCTGGTTCGCTCTACTCACCTTGCTCGTGCATATGATACCAGCATATTTTGCTGATATTATATTACTTATAATCGGAAAAGAACGAAGGTATCTAACATTTTATATACCGTCCACTCGCACTAAGCGGTTTTCCTCCACCTTCATCATTTGTACCGCTGGGGTTTGGAACACGCTCCCTGCTGCTGTTTTTCTGGTTAGTTACAAGCCGGGTCTCTTCAAGACAAGAGTGAGTAGGTATTTTCTAGACCTTCGTGATACACCTTAGGCCACATCGTCACTTTTCATCAGGTGAAATTGTGGTCAAACAAAGGTCTATAGCCATTAAAAAAATTAGGTCTAGATGATACTGTGTTGATTGTCCAGCTATTTTTTATTAATATTTTATTTATTTTATATCATTTAACGACTTCTGTGCCTCTGAATAATTTTTTATATGTTTTTAGTATCTTTCATATATTTTTTTGTTTCTCATAGATTGAGCTCATAACAAAAAAAAATTAAAAAAAAATGCAGGCCAATTCACACTGCATTATCTAGCCCCAAGCTAAGCAGAACTTGTGTTATGGGTACTAGATAACTGATATACATAATACAATACAATACATACACAGATATTTTTTATTAGTCATAGAAAACGACCAGAACACCCGGAACAAATACCTGCAGATCGTACAAATACGGACGCAGGCGGACCTTCGCCCACCGCGCCACAGAGGTCGTCTCCTTTCATCATTTTCTCTAACTTTTATGGTTTCATTATCAAAAATCACCCAGTTTACTCTGCTTTAGAAAGTTAAAATGCTGAATTCTCTCCTTTCGAGCTATAGGTGTCATGAGCTCAATTTATGAGAAACAAAAAATTTATATAAAAGATACGCAAAGAAGAGAATTGAGCGTTATTATATTCTCAGTTTTGTAATACAAGTTCATATCACATTAAACCAATTTATATAAAAGATACGCAAAGAAGAGAATTGAGCGTTATTATATTCTCAGTTTTGTAATACAAGTTCATATCACATTAAACCAATTTATATAAAAGATACGCAAAGAAGAGAATTGAGCGTTATTATATTCTCAGTTTTGTAATACAAGTTCATATCACATTAAACCAATTTATATAAAAGATACGCAAAGAAGAGAATTGAGCGTTATTATATTCTCAGTTTTGTAATACAAGTTCATATCACATTAAACCAATTTCATTCTTTACCTGATCGAAATCTGTTATTCTTTTTCAGAATGGTAAAAGTTTACAAAAAAATATACAAAATGTCACTCGCGTTCAGCTATTTTACAAGAAATAGTTGGATCTTCAATGACAACAACTTGCAAAGTTTGCAGAAAAGTCTGTCAAAAGCTGACAACACCATCTTCAACTTTGACTTGAAAAATATTGACTGGCAGGAGTACTTGCAGGTATAGTTAACTGAGATACCTCAACTGAATCCTTTTGCTCTAAATGATAAATCATGAATCCTGCGGATGCCGCTCGCAACTCCAATATCACTATCTCTGTTTAACTGATGCGATAGCAATACGAGTACAACTGTTCAAAATTTGGTAGGAATTTGGTTGTGCTCCGTAATATATGAATGAAAGCGGTAAAGCCGTTCTCAAGTCATTATAGCGTGACCAGGAGAAATAGTGGTTAATTTTTATATTTAAATATTATAAAGTTTTCTGTCATCATTTTTGGGTAGCTTTACAACTTAGCTTGTGAAAACCATTCTTCTAGGCGGACAGCGCCATCTATAAATAATCTCCCAAACAACATGTACATGGACTTTATTTGGGAGTTGCACCCCTCATTTTAGCTTATCAAAGGGAAGGAGGTTTGACCGCGTTCAACCTTCACAAAAAAGAATAATATCGTTCGTTCACGGTTTGAAAAGGTTTATAACATTCTAACCCTCCATGGTTGTTGACAAAATGAGTTTCTGACATCCGACCTCTTTTTTAACAACAAAATATTTTCTCGCTAGAGGTGAAAAGTTCTATGTTTAACTCGAGGGTAAATATTTTTTGGTTCGTGCCTTTTAAATCCCTCGCTAGCTCAGCAGTCTACCTTAGAGCCATTCGCTGCGCTCGAGATTTGTAATTGCGGCCAGTTCAACATAAAATCTTTTTGCCCACTTGTTGAACGAATAACTATTGTTCCACTAATTTCCTCGGGACTTCTTTCATGAAAACCACTCTACATTTACATTCTCATCTCTCAATGTATATCATCTTTTTGTTGTTTCAGATATGGGCTGTCGGTATCAGGAAATACATCGTAAAAGATGGTCTTAAAGACACAGAATTAGCAAAAAATCGTCAATTTTGGTTTAGAATCGCGCATTATACTCTAACGGCGTTGTATTGTTTCTGTTTGTGGAAAGTTTTCAACGTTATTTGTTATACATTTCATAACATATTCTGTTTAATATTTTGAACATTATAGTATCATAAAGTCTTTATTATCAAAGAAAATTACAATCAACTATTAGAATTAAATTAAAACTAGTATTTACCATTGAAACAATTGAGCTAACTGCAGACTGTCGCAAACAATTTACTGGTATATATATATTTGTTTCAAATTTTGTTTTTAATTGAAGGAACAGAAGTTCTTCGAGTTGATAAAGTGAACGGTGACGTTACAGAAAAATTAGTGTTTTTATCACCCGAAACTGAGAGCAGTTTTATTTATTGTAACAATAAATTGGGATAGGTACTTATTTATTTTTTGGTGATGAAATAACAACGGTTAAAACCATAGACATCATAATATTAAGGCAACTTATTATTATTATTCCTGTGGTCAAAACAGATATAAATAATAGTATATTTTTAAATATACGAGGACGAGGATGACAATACCGATTTATAATGGGTCATTTCGGCCCGAGTGAAAAACGATACTTTCCACTTCGATTGCGAGAAAATAAAAATAATCATAACTTATCTTCAGTAACATAACACACACATTTTTCACTACTCTACTTTACGAATTTATCGTAAGTCTTTAAATATATTTCACGTGATATCGACTTCAATCATATTAATTATTTCTATGGTATTGATATGCATCAGTTGAGCTACCTGTAGATTGATTGCAACAGTCTGCAGTAAGCTCAATTGTGAATACTAGTTCTTATCAGAGGTGACTTATATTTTTTTGGAATTTTGATTTGGCGCATTCATGAACGTGTTTGTGATGATAGGCTGAACCTGCAGTTCACGTATTGTCACTAATTTACCAATAATCCTGTATATATTATAATTATATATATCAATATACTCGTGCGAAGCGTTATCGTTACCTTATGTAACACTAGCGGCCAACCCCGGTGGTGGGCCGCTAGATTAGGTACAAAGAGCAACTATAACACTTGATTGCGTCTTTTTTTCACCAAAACTACTGTCCGGAAATTTGCATACAATAGGAATTCTAATACAAGCTTTATTTTTATTTTAGGCATAAAAATGTAGGCTGACGTACTCTTATAATTAAAATATTAACAAGTTAATAAATTAATAAAACTAGTAGAAATAATGAGGTGCTTTAAATCTCACTAATATTATAAACGTGAAAGTTTAGATGGATGGATAGATGGATGGATGTTTGTTCCTTTATCACGCCAGAACGGCTGAACGGATCTGGATGAAATTTGGCACAGAGATATATTATAGTCTGGAATAGAACATAGGCTACTTTTTATCCCGGAATTCCCATGGGAACGGGAACTACGCGGGTGAAACCGCAAGGCGCTGCTAGTATAATATATTTTAACATATTTAAATAGTTTGTGCTGATATACAGCGCAAACTATTTTTGTCTATACAAATTTTTGCATATCATCCCAGTATAAAAATAGTAGTAGCATATACATCGTTTAAAAATTAGTAACTTAGTTATTTTAGGGACGCCGAATAGGACACACATTAGGTAGGTACGCTAATGGAAAAACTCAGTTCTTTTGTAATATAATATCCCTGAAAGGTTCCACAGAATTTTGTGTACCAACATAACCGAAAGAGGTTGATGTTGGACCCCGTGGATCATGGATTATTTTAATTTGTGGGAATTAAGCATATTTTTGATATTATATTGTCATTTTTCACCGCCACATTATCCAAAATGATGTTGATAACTTATTAAAATAATTCTAGTTCTTTTTCCTACAGTTTGAAATAAAAAGGAAACAAACAATATGCATCTACTTGTAATCTCGATTATTTTTAAAAGTACCATATTTTAACACTTTAAATCATTTTCATAAGCTTTAAGTTCAGTATAGAAGAAACAATGCATAAATACTCAAAAGGGGAGTGACCATTATTCTGCAGATGTAAAAATGGATCCTGCGATGCAATTAGAAGTGGCCGCCATGTCTAACGCCCGTGCGCTGGACGAGGTCGTGGCGCGCGGCGACTCTGACGTCCAGCAGTTCTACCGTCACAGCACGCTGCTGCTAACCGGAGGAAGCGGTTTCATGGGAAAACAGCTACTCGAGAAAATATTCAGGTAAATCGACTTGGTTTTGGGCGTAGCCCTTATATGACCTCATCCGCTGTCTTCCGACCACCACGACGATATTGTCAGATCATCAGCTCTGATCGGTTACCACTCTATCCTGGTCCATCTGGCATCGTACCGGCTATACATATACATGTTCTGGTCCTCACTTTAATCCAAGGTGAATTTTTAATAAATGTTTTTACAGGGCTTGTGACATTTCAAAAGTCTTCCTGCTTCTGCGTCCCAAGAAAGGAAAACCGATACAAGACAGAGTGAATGAGATGCTGCAAGATCCCGTAAGCAGTAGACGTCGAACGACTTAAGCTTACACATCACCCTTTTAGAATAGATTTGATATAGTTTCCATAATTTTTTCCAGTGCTTCAACAGAGTGAGAAAACTAAAGCCAGATTTTTCTGGTAAAATATTCTCGATAGAGGGAGATGTCGCTGAGATGAGACTCGGCATCAGTGACCAGGACTGGCAAATCCTTGTAAATGAGGTACAAACATTTCAACAAGAACCCTAATAACTAATGAAATATCACATGCGACGGAAGATGGTCGCGCCTGATATTTTAACTATTGCTACAAGTGCTGTCATCGTAGGTGGATGTAATCTATCACATGGCTGCCACGACGCGGTTCGACGAGAGTCTCCGAGTGGCCACGCTCATCAACGTGAGAGGCACCAGGGAGGTGCTGCTGTTAGGCAGGGCCTGCAGGAAACTTAAGTAAGTGAAAAGTCTCTGTCATTTTTAGCACGAAATATGCTTTTTGTATGTCAAAGACAACTGTAATGTAACATTATAGAAGCCAAATCATCCCATGACTAATGTCTGACTTAATGACCTACTCACGACTTTCATAATTATTTTTTTGCAAAATTATGCCTCGTTATGTAGTTCTGAAAACTTTGATTAAATCATCATAGCAAAACTACGCATGGAACGGATAAACATGAAAATGATGTTATAGTTTATTTTTTGACTTGCAGATCGTTTGTTCATGTGTCGACTGCATATACGCAAGCTGTGGATAGTTTATCTGACCAGGAAGTGTTTGAAAAATTCCGGACTAGTCCAATATCGCCGGAGGAGTTGATAGACTTGGTAGAAAGCACGGAGGAAGGACGGCTTGAAAAATATACAGATAGGTTCGTATGATTTATATAGCTGCAAATGTGGTAGAACAATGTCATGCATGATCAATTTACTGATAATTGTTATAACCCTTACAAACAAAGAGTACACGGATAGAGCTATTAATAATATCTTGCACGTAGGATACTCACGTTAGAAGTGCCACTACGCTCCGCGCTGGTCAACCTGAGGCATTATTCATCTCATTTTCAGACTGCTGACGGAATACCCGAACACGTACACGTTCTGCAAAGCCGTGGCGGAAGACCTAGTCAGGAGTATGGGCGATGGTCTGCCTATGTGTATTGTCAGACCTGGAGTTGGTAAGATCCGAATTAACGCAATTTATCTGGAAATTAAACTAGCCAATGGCCCAACGGGTCCACCTGATGTTATGAAGCTACAAAATACGTTCTTTCAAGCTGAATGAACCGAAGGGAGTCGAAAATTTTGGGAAGGTAATAATAATAACTATTTGTTTGTACATGTGCTGTTTTTTAAACACTGCAGTATTATTTCCAGTGTTGGGTTCATACCGAGAGCCGAGTCCTGGATGGTTGGACGCAAGCTGTGCCTACGGTGCCAGTGGAGTAAGTACATCACTCTCCACTTTTGAACATAGCGTACGTTTTGGGGTAGTAGGAGTGTGAGCGAAAGCGCATAATTTGTTTGTCAACGTAGAAAATTTTACAGTCTTCCTCGTCCCGTTACTGATCCGTATGTCCAATCAAAAGAGAGATACTAATTTTCCTTTCACCCTGTTACCTGTCCTCAACCTCTTTCACGAATATCTCTAAATTTTGTTTGACATCCTGTCAGTCATCTAGTACGAATAAAACAACAAATTTAGAAAAGTAAATTGAATGTAGAACATCGCGGCGTGTGCACGATGCACACGATGTTCTAAATTCAATTTACTTTGTCCTCTAGCGGATAAAAACGGCTTTTGCACTCAGATATCGAAGAGCAAAAATACTCTTTCTGAGATGGGGGGATGAAAAATATATTTATGTATTTCATGCACGCATATATTTTTAAGTAAATAGTTTAATTATGCATGGAATTTTTTTTTTTTGTTGATTGAGAAGTAGGTATTATTGATAATATAAGGAATAATGAATCGTATCTTTATTACTAAAGAAAATACAATAATAATTACAACTAATATTTACACTTAAATCTATTTTCTAAAAATCTAAGCCGTCACCAGAAGGCAAAGTGCCCAGAATGCTGGCAGCATTGCCACGTTGAATGGCAATGCTAATTCGTTGACCGAAATAAAAGCCAGCATTCCGATCACCTGTGGACTCTATTAGGAGTTTTGCTAGATCTTTGTGTATTCCATGTGCCCCAGGACCCCAAGGACCTAGGGTTTCCACCCCAAACGGCTCGAATAGGTAACCTCGGTCAAGATTAGCGTATTTCCGCCGTTTGAGGGACTCCGCTGATGTTGCTGCGGAGCCGGCCCTTACTGATGTCCCTGCAAGATGAGAAGGTGCTAGGGTATCTACACAAGTGGCATCCCAAACTAAAGGCCGACCCATTTTCCAAGGAATCAGAGTCATACCGTCAGGCCTTTATTTATTTATTTATTTATTTATTTAAAATTGCACCAACACAGTGTACACTAAAACATTGATTGTGGGCTGTTCCTTAAAAATTATACATCTAAGTGCCACTACAATTAAAGGTACAAATCGAAATCTATTTACAACATTTCGTCCTTAAATTAATATTACAGATTCAATGCAAAAACAAATAACAATCATTAAATTTCAATCGATTTAAACGTCTAAAAGTAAGAAAAAATACAAATAAATTAATTAATCAAAAAAAAGTTAAATATTTACAATCAACATAATTTTAATTAGAATTTTAAATGAATTTTACCATCATCTCGCATTAGGCCACATGGTTCGAGAGTAGCTGCCATACTGACGCTGGTAAAAGCCCGACGGATGATGTCATTAATTGAACTATGACGGGACACACGTCCTGCACTAGAGACACATGCCAGTGCATGGTGACCGAACTTATCAACGGTTTCACCGCACTGGCAACGGTGTGCAACTAGACAGGGAGAACCTAAACGCAAAGAGGTGGCCACCCGAAATGTGTTATTGTCTAAAAGGGTACCTAGATTTTTAGAAGGCAAAACATATAACCAAAGTCCTGATTCCCACTCGGAAACGGCAAGTAAACGAGCGCGTTCTGATGAGCTGGTAGACGTATTAATAAGGTTTTTCCGTACCAACTCACATAGCGGCTCATCCCACAGTCTCTGAGAAGAAAGAACTTTGGGCATATTAGTGCTAGGACAGGCTATTTTCCAAGACGCTAATGATTCATCGAAACCTGTTATTTGACAATTTTGTGAACATTTATCCAAAATTTTATTGATAATTATATTTTATTTAAATCTACACAGTGTTCAATTACATACTGTTTTTACATTTAGTTTTGGAAGTATTTACTGTCTCTGTTTTGCATGTTTGCTATTTTGTTTGCTCAGTAAAATAAAGGGTTTATTTACTTTGGTTTGATATAATTAACTGTTATTATAAGCTGGAGAAGCCACTTGACTGGCTCCTGTAACACAGTTTTTAACTAGGTCAGGAGCCTCTATAGACTCATCTTTGTCTGTTAAACTTTATTATGTCAGTAAAACAACTTTTACTCTTTTATTTTTTCCTGGTGACCTGTATGTAATACAGGTTTTATTAAACCTACTTCAGGCACCAGTCTTCACAAAACAGGTTCGATCTATCGACTAAATGCCTATATTTTGTTTCTATAGAGAACCTTTGTGAAGAAAATATATGTATTATTTATTATTATTATTATTATATATAAAACAAGAATCTTTCGGTAAAATGTAGATATTACGCCGTTGATAAAGAATCTTCACATTGAATTATTTATTTAAAAAAAACTGATGTAATTATGAGAATTGGGGGCTGCCATTGCACATAATATACAGTTGGTATAGAGGACACCTCGCCCGAATCCCATGACAATTTTTTGTTATGTATACTATGTATAGCTTAAATATATGTATAGCGTATAAGCTTAGATTTTGCATGATCCAGCATTCTGTTTCTAGTTGGTTCTTGGAGCTGGCCTTGGAATCATTCACCTGCTGTTTATGAGGAAAGATAAAAAACCAGGCTTTGTGCCGTGTGACTATGTGAATAACGCAATAATAGTTGCCGGGAAGGAAGCGAGTCTGAGCTCTGGAGGAGAGCGGACGAAGATATACACCGTCACAAGTGTAGCAAGGAACCCGATGTTTTTCGGTAATATTGCTTAAAGCTTGTCCATGTCGTTAGGAAAATTAGAAGGCTCATTGTGGAAGCGGAATCTGCAACGATCGAAGCGATTGTCCTTGTTCAGAGTGCGAGTAAAATGCAAAGAGAAATAGAATAAATGGAAGAGCTTTGTGTTGCCATGCCACTAATATTACTAAGTATGGTGGATGGATATTTGTTACTTCTTTACACATAAAATAGTTAACGGATTGGGCTGAAATTTGGCGTAGATGTAGATACCTGGAATAAAACATACGCCGTTATGTTGATTCCATGTAATTTAAATTACCATTTAATGTTTTCATAGAAACAACGCAGGAAGAAACTAATTATTAATAACGAACGGATACAGAGAAAGTTTCTTGAAAAATTAAAACGGGACGAAAAAGTTGAAATTTTAAGAAAAGCTAATTGGCTTCGTTCGCAAGTTAGTAGGAAATTATGTTTACGTCCAACAGGGTTCATATTATGATACTTATACATAATCATATATACAACAATAAATTTATTGATTATTGAAATAAGGTTTTACCTGAATTGAACATGATGTAATGGTTATGACCAATAGTTTATTTATTTATTTATATAAGTAATTCTTTATTGCACACAATTACACAAAAAGTATACAGATAGTGGGCATAATGCCGATGGCATTTTCTACCTGCCAACCACATAAGGTCAACATCAACAAAAGGCGTGCTTCAAACAGATAGGTAGATAGATAGTTTATTCATGAATAATGTTTACAGTTGTATTTGAATATTAATAGTAGGTATCTTAAAATAGACTTACGACTATAACATTATCATCATCATCATCCACAACCTGACTTCACCCACTGCTGGGTATAGGCCAAACTCTTGTGCCACTCCACACGGTCCTGTGCCAATCTTATCCAGGTTTGCCCCACGACGTTTGTTATATCGTCTGCCCATCTTGCGGCTGGACGTCCGACGCTTCTGTACCCTGTTCTTGGACGCCATTCAGTTAGCGTCTTACTCCACCTGTCATCTTGTCTCCGTGCACATTAATAATTAATATATTCTTATATATTAATATCTTATATATATATTAATGTGAATATAAAGAAAATTAAATACATTCTCTCATAGAATCTAAAGAATACTATCAAAATTAGAGGTTGCTTAAAAAGTCAAAATTATATTATAATTGTCAAAATAGTCAAAATTTAAAGCCATCTAATGAGTACAAGCACTTTTCCAACAAAAGCTTTTCAATTTGGATTTTAAAAAAATATCAGGACTGTCAATGCTTTTTAAGTCAATAGCCAGGGAATTAAATAATTGAACAGCGGTACCAAGAGCCATGCTTCACAACATTTAACCTAGGCTGGAAAGATGTGTCGAGATTCTTCTTCGGAACATACCTGGGTATGATTTAAATTAAGTCTAAATGTACAGAAGAAAAAATAAAAATATAAAGAAACTAACACTAAACAATAGCAATAGGTATACTTATAATAATCTCATCTCATCACTAATATTATAAATGTCAAAGTTTGGATGGATGGATAGATAGATGGATGGATGTTTGTTACTCAATCACGCCATAATGGCTGAACGGATCTGGACGAAATTTGGCACAGAGATAGATTATAGTCTGGAATAGTACATAGGCTACTTTTTATCCCGGAATTCCCACGGTAACGGGAACTACGCGGGTGAAACTGCGAGGCGCTGCTAGTAGTACAATATACCACAAACTTACATTGTTTTAGTGAACTACTGTTTTAATAGTTCAGTTGTAATTCAGGGTAGTCGGTAAATGGATTCAAAAAGGGCCCGGTAACCGGTAACCACAACATTTATGGGCTGTGCGGTAGCGGTACCTAGGGGATGTTATGTTTTTTGTCCATACACACTCTGGAATCCGCATAGGCGCAAATCAGTATTATCGACCTGATTTTTTTTGTCATTTCAAAAATACTTTTTTCAGGTATGTTGCCTGCTATGGGATATTATGATATATCACCCTCTCCAAAGACAATGTACTATTTTTATCTCATGACCACACATAACCGTCTCTGGTTCTCCATACTGACATTTTTCGTGCACACGATACCAGCATACTTGGTCGATGTCATTTGTCGGCTAATTGGAAAAGAACTAAGGTAAGATTTAAATTTTCACATGAAAATGTGTTATAAAATGCTTCGATCTCGATTTTAATTGCAATTTCATTCTCTAAATGATCTCATTATTATAAGTTATTAACCCCTGAATACTTAAACGGAAATCTACTTGGATTTATGCACGTCTTGTGTGACCAAGTTGATGAGAGATGCTGCTGTGTGGATAGCCCAGCACTAGTGCTCGATAAGAAAAAAAAAGTTTTGAATCTTTTATTATGCTATTTAGAAGACGGGGGTTAAAAAATCAGAGAGCGATATTTTACAAAATTAACTTTAGGGTTGTAACCTTATAAAGTTATAACACTGGCACCTTATTGGATCCCGTAACTTTCCGTGTCGCAACTTGTCTTCGGTTGGGTGCAAGGTGTTGCGCGCCTCATGAATGCCAGTGCGGTAAAGATGCGCGACTGTGAATGATTTCATTCGAATTATTCGACTTCAGAAATCATTCGAACCATTCGAATGACAAGAGCAAATTAGTAACTAATTTGGTTAGTAATCCCAAGTCGTTCGACCGACCGACTCAGTCGGCAGTCGCCAGTCGGTCTCAATTCATTATTCGACGACTGCCGAGTCGGTCTGACGACTGCCGAGTCGTCGATTCGACTCTGACAGACTCGGCAGTTGTCGATTCGCCTCGGACAGATTCGGCAGTCGTTGAATAACGAATTGAGACCGACTGGCGACTGCCAACTGAGTCGGTTACCTGTTCGACTTGGATAGTCGAGTATCATACCTACATTTCATTCGACTCCGAGAGGCATTAGTAATTTCTAATTAGTAGTTGTCATTCGACTTTGAAGATAAGTATATTACTAATATTCAAGTCGAATGAGTAAATTAGTAGTTGTAGATCATTCGACTCGTCAAATCATTCGCAGTCGCGCATCTTTACGTGCGGTACTGCTGTCGAACAGCTTGGTCATCACGGATTATCGTGTACTAGGGCTGCCGCCGGCCGGTCGGATATCTCGCCATGCCAGTCTAAACGACATCATCCGGCGGGCCTTTGTCACCGCTAAAGTACCAGCTATTCTCGAATTAAATGGTCTGTTGTGTGACGATGGTAAGAGGCCGGACGGCATGACTCTAGTCCCATGGGAGTTGGGGTGGCCTAATTGTGTTGGACGTAATTTTCTTTTTAATAAAAATTGTTACTTTAGGGTTTAAACTGATTTTTGCTTTTGGTGGCTTTCTTATCACTACGGCCATGATAATTGTGATCGCCAAAATTAACGTTATTTTAAACTGATACCATTAGAACTTTTATTTATTTATTAGAATTTTTAGTCAATATTGTAAATCCAGTGACTTCATTGAGAAAAAGTCAGCGCTGCTAATTTAATGACAATTAAAAGAAGAAAAAACTACACACTACATTTGAGCAAACTGTTGACTATAATAATGCAAACAATCTAGAGGTATCTCCAATGGGAACAAATGTGTAGGCTCTGTCGAGAGTCGAGACATGCGTATTTGTGCCTTTTGAGGTTTTGATGCAAATCTGCATTTTGTTCACGAATAAAAACAAAACAAAATTAACCAATGAAATTAAATAGTTTGAGTTCTTCTGAAGATCTGCCTCTATCCAACATCATCATCCGTTGGCGAGCCCTGTATATCGTTAACATACCAGTTCTTCCGGAGCCGAATGTTCAGTTGCTGGATGCGCTACCTATAACAAAATCTTTTTTCTTACAGTAGGTATGGTTAGAATCTACAAAAAAATTTATAAAATGTCACTCGCGCTCAGCTATTTCTCAACAAATACTTGGATCTTCAATGACAACAACTTGCAAAGTTTGCAGAAAGGTCTGTCAAAAGCTGACAATACGATCTTCAACTTCGACGTGGAAAACATTGACTGGCAGGAGTACTTGCAGGTATGGTTCCAATGAGATACTTTTTTGTTGTGATTTATGAATTTTGCTCTTTAAGATAAGATGAAAATGAAACAATATGAATGATCTGAAAAAACTAAAGAATTATTGAAAGAAATATCTATCACTGTACCTAATGTATTGTATTATTTATATCAGGTATCTAGTAGCCATAACACAAGCTCTGCTTAGCTTGGGGCTAAATAAAGCTGTGTTAATAGTCCAGCATGATTTTTATTATGTTTTTTTTTGTATATATATTATAATTTTGTCTTTTTTGTTTTAGATATGGGCTGTCGGTATCAGGAAATACATCGCAAAAGATGGTCTTAAAGACACAATATTAGCAAAAAATCGTCAATTTTGGTTTAGAATCGCGCATTATACTCTCACGGCGTTGTATTGTTACTGTTTGTGGAAAGTTTTCAATGTTATTTGTTATATATTTCATAACATATTCTGTTTAATATTTTGAACATATAGGTAGTTTCATTATAAGTCTTTAATAACAAAGAAAATTACAATGAAATAATAGAATTAAATTAAAACTAGTATTTACCATTGAAACAATTGACAGCAGACTGTTGCAAACAATTTACTGGTATATATATATTTGTTTCAAATTTTGTTTTTAATTGAAGGAACAGAAGTTCTTCGAGTTGATAAACTGAACGGTGGCGTTACAGAAAAATTCGTGTTTTTATCACCGAAACTGAGAGCAGTTTTATTTATTGTAACAATAAATTGGGATAGGTAGGTACTTATTTCTTTTTTGGTGATGAAATAACAACTGTTAAAACCATAGATATTTCATAATATTAAGGCAACTTATTATTATTATTTCTGTGGTTAAAACAGATATAAATAATAGTATATTTTTAAATATTGGACCAAATCAACCCATTATCGAGGCTGATTATACGAGGATGACAATACCGATTTATAATGGGTCATTTCGGCCCGAGTGAAAAACGATACTTTCCACTTCGATTGCGAGAAAATAAAAAAAATAAAAACTTATCTTCAGTAACATAATACACACTTTTTTCACTACTCTACTTTACAAATTTACCGTAAGTCCAAATATGTTTCGCGTGATATCGACTTCAATCATATTAATTATTTCTAACTTCTTCTAACTGATGCATATCAATTTGATATGCATCAGTTGAGCTACCTGTAGATTGATTGCAACAGTCTGCACTTTTTGATTGTAATTTTCTTTTTTTTAATGGAATTACGAGTATTTCTTTGCCCTTCTGTTCCATTTGCATACCTATATAATATAATATAATGATATATACCAATATACTCGTGCGAAGCGTTATCGTTACCTTATGTACCTAATACTAGCGGCCAACCCCGGTGGTGGGCCGTTAGTATATTACATAGAGTAACGATAACACTTGATTGCGTCTTTTTTTCACCAAAACTACTGTCCGGAAATTTGCATACAATAGGAATTCTAATACAAGCTTAATTTTTATTTTGGGCATAAAAATGTAGGCTGACGTACTCTTATAATTAAAATAAATTAATAAAACTAGTAGAAATAATGAGGTGCTTTAAATATATTTTAACATATTTAAATTATGTCAGCACAAACTTTTTTGTCTGTACAAATTTTTACATAAACCAGTATAAAATTGTAGTAGGCTTAAACATCGTTAAAAAATTAGTAACTTAGTAATTTTAGGGACGCCGAATAGGACACACACAGGTAGGTACTATAATGGAAAAACTCAGTTGTTTTATATATAATATCTCTGAAAGGTTTCAAAGAATTTTGTGTACCAACATAACCGAAAGAGGTTGATTTTGGACCCGGTGGATCATGGATTATTATTATTTGCGGGAACTTTAGCATATTTTTGTTAAATATTGAACTTTGTCCCTGCAACATTTCTAAAATGATGTTGATAACTTGTAGATTTCTAGTTCATCCTACAGTTTAAGATAAAAAGGAAACAAACAATATGCTTCTACTATCATAATCTCGATTATTTTTTAGTAGTGAGTTATTTTAACATTTAAAATCATTTTCATAAGCTTTATGTTCAGTATAGAAGAAACAATGCATAAATACTCAAAAGGGGAGTGACCATTACTCTGCAGAATTAAAAATGGATCCTGCGATGCAATTAGAAGTGGCCGCCATGTCTAACGCCCGTGCGCTGGACGAGGTCGTGGCGCGCGGCGACTCCGACGTGCAGCAGTTCTACCGTCACAGCACGCTGCTGCTAACCGGAGGAAGCGGTTTCATGGGAAAACAGCTACTCGAGAAAATATTTAGGTAAATGAACTTAGTTTTGGGCGTAGCCTTTTATTTTACCTCATCCGCTGTCTTCCGGCCACCACGACGATATTGTCAGATCATCAGCTCTGATCGGTTACCACTCTATCCTGGTCCATCTGGCGTCGTACCGGCTATACATATACATGTTCTGGTCCTCACTTTAATCCAAGGTGAATTTTTAATAAATGTTTTTACAGGGCTTGTGACATTTCAAAAGTCTTCCTGCTTCTGCGTCCCAAGAAAGGAAAACCGATACAAGACAGAGTGAATGAGATGCTGCAAGATCCCGTAAGCAGTAGACGTCGAACGACTTAAGCTTACACATCACCCTTTTAAAATAGATTTGATATAGTTTCCCATATTTTTTTTAGTGCTTCAACAGAGTGAGAAAACTAAAGCCAGATTTTTCTGATAAAATATTCCCGATAGAAGGAGATGTCGCTGAGATGAGGCTCGGCATCAGTGACCAGGACTGGCAAATCCTTGTAAATGAGGTACGAACATTTCAACAAGAATCCTTATAACTAATGAAATATCACATGCGACGGAAGATGGTCGCGCCTGATATTTTAACTATTGCTACAAGTGCTGTCATCGTAGGTGGATGTAATCTATCACATGGCTGCCACGACGCGGTTCGACGAGAGTCTGCGAGTGGCCACGCTCATCAACGTGAGAGGCACCAGGGAGGTGCTGCTGTTAGGCAGGGCCTGCAGGAAACTCAAGTAAGTGAAAAGTCTCTTATCATTTTTAGCACGAAATATGCTTTTTGTATGTCAAAGACAACTGTAATGTAACATTATAGAAGCCAAATCATCCCATGACTAGTGTCTGACTTAATGACCTACTCACGACTTTAATAATTATTTTTTTGCAAAATTATGCCTCGTTATGTAGTTCTGAAAACTTTGATTAAATCATCATAGCAAAACTACGCATGGAACGGATAAACATGAAAATGATGTTATAGTTTATTTTTTGACTTGCAGATCGTTTGTTCATGTGTCGACTGCATATACGCAAGCTGTGGATAGTTTATCTAACCAGGAAGTGTTTGAAAAATTCCGGACTAGTCCAATATCGCCGGAGGAGTTGATAGACTTGGTAGAAAGCACGGAGGAAGGACGGCTTGAAAAATATACAGATAGGTTTGTATGTTTTATATAGCTGCAAATATGGTAGAACAATGTCATGATCAATTTACTGATAAGTGTTATAACCCATACAAACAAAGGGTACACGGATAGAGCTATTAATAATATCTTGCACGTAGGATACTCACGTTAGAAGTACCACTGGTCAACCTGAGGCATTATTCATCTCATTTTCAGACTGTTGACGGAATACCCGAACACGTACACGTTCTGCAAAGCCGTGGCAGAAGACCTGGTCAGGAGTATGGGCGATGGTCTGCCTATGTGCATTGTCAGACCTGGAGTTGGTAAGATCCGAATTAACGCAATTTATCTGGAAATTAAACTAGCCAATGGCCCAACGGGTCCACCTGATGTTGTGAACCTACAAAAATACGTTCTTTCGAGCTGAATGAATCGAGAGGAGTCGAAATTTTAAAGATTCTGAAGTCGTAAAAGGTCCCATATATTTTCGACAAGGCACTATAGATGTCGTTGCTTTGTTGGTCAGAGCGCACCTGTACTGAAGGAGAGGCGCGGGTTCGAATAATGCCGAAATCGATTTTTTTTGGGATATTGTTAAAAAGTTTTCGTAGAAGATTACCCCAGTGCGAGTAACGCGCTATCAAGCCAAAAGCTAAGAATTTTTAACCTAAGCTAAGAATTTCCCCTGTAGGTGGAACTAAACGATGCTTAAGTCGTAAGAGGTCCCAGATATTTTCGACAAGGCACGAGTAGATCTCGTTGCTTAGTTGGTCAGAGCGCATTTGTACTGAATTCTGCCGAAATTAGGATATTGTTAACAAGTTTTCGTAGAAGATTCTGAAGAATTAATATAGCCATGATCACATTTTGGGTAGGTAATAATAATAACTGTACGTACACGTGCCGTTTTTTAAACACTGTAGTATTATTTCCAGTGGTGGCTTCATACCGAGAGCCGAGTCCTGGATGGTTGGACGCAAGCTGTGTCTACGGTGCCAGTGGAGTAAGTACATAATCATCAAAGCCATTCACTCTCCAATTCTGAACATAGCATAGCATACATTTTAGGGCAGCAGGAGCGTGAACATAATTTGTTTGTCACCATAGAAAATTTTACAGTCTTCCTCGTCCCGCTACCGATCTGTATGTAAAATGAAAAGAGAGATACTAATTTTCCTTTTGACCCTGTTACCTGTCCTCAGCCTCTTTAACGAATATCTCTGATTTTTTTCTCCCGTGTTCTGTGAAGCTGAAACCCCCTTAAAGTTTGGCCTTTCATTTTTTTACACCCTGTATTACATCAGTCAGATGACTGATGTAATACAGGTTGTTTAAAAGGATGTATACCATCAATTAATCGAATGTACACGCTTTCGACATGAAAGACAAGTTTTACTTACATTCTTATGTACAAATCAATAATGACGTAGGAATAATTAACAAAATTTTATCAGAACCTTGCCGATTTTATTGTATGTAAATTATTTGTTTTGGTTCGGTATTTTTGGTTATTTGATAAGATAGTTAGTTTCTTATATATTATTTAGTTTACACAATAGGATCGACATGTATTGATTTATAAAGATTCTTCCAATAAATAAGATTAAAAAGAATAAAAATTGTAGATTGTAGAAGCTTACTTTGCCGTAAGTACTAAGTTGCTTTGGTACTTACGGCAAAGTAAGCTATTATATAAAAAAGAAAGCCAGTATAGTTTACTTTGCCGTAAGTACCAAAGCTATTTAGCTAAAGTACTTACGGCCAAGTAAGCTTAGGTTTGGCTTGATCCAGCATTTTGTTTCTAGTTGGTTCTCGGAGCCGGCCTTGGAATCATTCACCTGCTGTTTATGAAGCACAATGTCAAACTAGGCCTTGTACCCTGTGACTACGTGAATAACGCAATAATAGTCGCCGGGAAGGAAGCGAGCTTGAGCTCTGGGGGAGAGAGGACAAAGATATACACCGTCACTAGTGTAGCAAGGAACCCGATGTTTATGGGTAATATTGCTTAGAGCTCGTCCATGTCGTTAGTGAAGGTTCATTGTGGAAGCGGAATCTGCAACGATTGAAGCGATTGGCCCTGTTGGTGCAAGTAAAAATCTTAGCGTAAAATATAAGGAAGGGCTGTGGGTTGCCATGACACTAACATTCAAAGGTGAAAAATTTGGAAATGACAGATGGATGTTTGTTACTTCTTTACACCTAAACTATTGAACGCATTGGGCTGAAATTTGGCATAGATGTAGGTACCTAGGTGTACTTGGAATAAAACATTTTCTTCCCGCGTTGTTGTGTGTTGGGAAACTTATTTTGAATAACAGTCGAACGGATATACTGTGCATGATTTAAAGAGGTTTGTGGAGAAATGAAAAAAAAGCACTCAATTGATATTTTAAGAATAGCTGATTGTCTCTGTTCGAATGTTAGTAGGAAATAATTTTTTACCTACCCTATATACAGGGTTATTGGTAAATAAGTAACACTACGTGAACTGCAGGATCTGCCCATCATCACAAACACGTTTGTCAAGACGCCAGGTCTTAATTCACAAACTTGGTATTGGTAATAGGTACCCCCGAAATTCAATAATCGTTCGTTAAAGAGGTTTTATTTGAAACTCAACTTAAAAACAGCTCTGCCCTTAATTAACAGAAGGTATGAGAGTGGAAGATCGATCTTAAGTAACTTGTTGGGTTCCAGACAAAGATGTTTTTTCATTTATTATCAGAGGTGATTTATATTATTTTTTTAAGAATTTAGACCTGGCGTCTTCACAAACGTGTTTGTGATGATGGACACGACCTGCAGTTCACGTAGTGTTACTTATTTACCAATAACCCTGTATACATGATGTACCTAATGGTCATTTACCTTATTTAAAATTGCCACACAGTGTACCTACACCAAAACATTGATTGTGGGCTGTTCCTTAAAAAATTACACATCTAAGTGCCACTACATAGGTACAAATCGAAAGGGTCATAGGGTAATCAGTAAATTAATTCAAAAAGTGCTGTGCTGTAACGGTGTGGGATGTTCTTTGTCCTTACACACTCCGGAATCCGCATAGGTGCAAATCAGCAATAACCACCTGTTTTTTTTGACATTTCGTTTTACACTTTTTTCAGGTGTGTTACCAGGTTTGGGATATTATAAAATATCACACACTCCAAAAGCAATGTACTATTATTATATCATTCCTTCATATAACCGTCTCTGGTTCTCCATACTGACATTCTTCGTGCACATGATACCAGCATACTTTGTCGATGTCATTTGTCTGCTAATTGGAAAAGAACTAAGGTAAGATTTAAATTACTTACTTACTGAAAATAATGTTTTGGAAAATGCTTCGATTTCGATTTAAGTATTTTTTTTTAACTAGCTGACCCACCCCCGATTTCATTCGCGTGGACATTAGTAATATCCTAAGTAATGTTGGTTTCCATGTGAACTATCAAAGCCAAAGTTTTACAACCAATCCTTTACGATTTTAAAGTTGTTATGAGAAAACCTTTAAATACCCCCCCCCCCTAGTTAATTTCTGAAAATGCGTTCTTAGCCTGCGTCCTAAAAGGAAACTACATTCAAAATTTCAGCTTCGTAGATCTTGTAGTTACAGAGATCTCTTGATGGGTTCAGTTTTCTCTTCTCTTGTATAAATATAGATTACCTGTTCAGATCTGCACATTTATGCTTTTGAGGTCTTCAGCCAAGCCAATCTACAATTGGTTTACGAACAAAAACAATTAAAAATTAAACCAATAAAAAATAGAGTTAAAGAGTTTGAGATCTTCTGAACATCTATATCTATCCAGCCATGACAACATCATAAGTTGGCGAGCCCTTTTCATCGTTAACATTGGTATGTTAACAGAACATTCGGCCCCGGAAGAACTGGTGTTCTTCCGGAGCCGAATGTTCAGTTGCTGGATGCGCTACCTATAACAAAATCATCTTTCTTACAGTATGGTTAAAATCTACAAAAAAGTTTATAAAATGTCACTCGCACTCGGCTATTTCACAACGAACACTTGGATCTTCGATGACAACAACTTGCAAAGTTTACAGAAAGGTCTGTCAAAAGCTGATAATGCGATTTTTGACTTTGACGTGGAAAACATTGACTGGCAAGAGTACTTGCAGGTATGGTTCTAATGAGATACTTTTTTGTTGTGGTTTATGAATTTTGCTCTTTATGATAAGATAAAAAACTAAAGAATTATTGAAAGAAATATCTATCAATGTAAATATTGTATTAAGTATATCAGTTATCTAGTACCCATAACACAAGCTCTGCTTATCTTAGGGCTAGATAATGCTGTGTTAATAGTCCAGCATTATTTTTATTATTATTGTATTAAGGGTTTGTATGTATATTACAATTTTGTCTTTTTTGTTTTAGATATGGGTTGTCGGTGTCAGGAAATACATCATAAAAGATGGTCTTAAAGACACAATAGTAGCAAAAAATCGACGATTTTGGTTAAGAATCGCGCATTATACTCTCACGGCGTTGTATTGTTTCTGTTTGTGGAAAGTTTTCAATGTTATTTGTTATATTTTTCAAAGCATATTTTGTATATTATTTTAAAAATTTAGTGTTAAATATTTAGTTACAATTCAACGCAAAACCTTCTAATAATAATAAGATCCAACAAAATACAAATACAGTTTTTTTTAAATCGATTTTTTATTTTACTTTATCACCAAAAAAACTAACACCCACAATTATTTCATAAAAGGAAAAAAAGACAAATAGACTCACTATCAAATAGAGGCACTCAGGTTCAGGTTTTAAAAAGGGTGTCCTTTTTCTGTGACGTCACCGCTCAGTTTGTTAACTCAAAGCGCTTCTGTTCCTTTAATCAAAATAAATTTAGAAACCATTATAATGTTAAAATTATTTGTTGTTTGTGTGTTGTGTCTAATTATTATTTTTTTCTTACAAAAAGATATCCCGCTAAAGCCTCCATGACAAAACAGTGAACGGTAACGTCACATTTAGATATTTTGCGATTGAGTCCCAATCCCAAAATATCTACTTTTCAATTATTTAATTTATCATCACAATAAAAAAATACCAAAGTAATTATGCTTTAGATATATTTCTAAGAGTAAAAGTAATCAACTTTTTAGGGTTCCGTACCCAAAGGGTAAAACGGGACCCTATGACTAAAACTCCGTCGTCCAACAGTCCGTCTGTCACCAGCTGTATCTTACGAACCGTGATAGTTAGACTGTTGAAATTTTCACAGATGATGTATTTCTGTTGCCGCATCATCCGCAGCTTTTTACCCATTGCTGGATATAGGCCTCCCGAAGTTTGTGCCAGCCACCACGGTCCTGTGCTAAAAGCAGAATAGAAGTTATAACCACATTTACGCAATAAAGCCTGTAGTTTAGATGATGTCTGAGTTACAGACGGGACCAAAAGCGTGCCCAAAATGCTTCGTGTTGAGATACTCACTTCTATTGCGTCGCCGGTCCCTTTCCGAACTAGGCTGGACGCTATATCGCGCGTCTCAAAAATAAATAAATAATGAAATTATGAATAAAATTCCAGGTGGGACCAGATGAGAAAGGTTTTTTTTTTGGGACCTCGACGAAAAATTTTAAAGCTCTGTATATTTTTTGGAATTCTATCACTGCCAATCTGGCCAAAAAAATCTAGTGACGAGTCGTTTTCGTCATGTCACAAAATTAATAGTTCGTCCATATCGATAAGAGTTTAGTTTAATATTTTACGTCAGACAACCACAATCTTTCTAAGGTAGGTAAATTTTTTTTTTTTTTTTTGGAAAACGCCTCATTACGGGGCAGTTCTGCTCGCCCTCGTCTTCCTGCATTAACTTTTGCATATGTTGGTAACACATTCAAAAAGTCCTGAAGCATTTTCAGAATTCGCTTCAAAATTATTTTGAAGAACTGTACAGGTAATGTGTGTGCATTAAGTTAAACTATTTACATAGGTCATCAGTTTAAACTATGTCTGTGACATACTAAGTGATACTTTGGAAACTAGCAAATTTGTTAATTTAGTTATTTTTGGGACACCGCTAACGGCACACATAGGGAAAAAATAGTAAGTATGTACAAAAAACATTCATGATTTGCTAACCGATTTCTTTATTTAACCTGAATATAATCCAAAAATGAATTGCATTTAGGTTACATCCATGTGTTACTCTCGCTGATAAAAATCAAAATTCCACACCGTTCATAGCGTTCCGTCTACTGTCAGTAGCCGGGATCCGGTCAGCTACGGCCACATGTCTTGAAAGGCCACTTCCCATGAAAAACCAGTTCTTTGTATGTCCACTTCCTATGAAAGACCAGTTCTTTGTATGTCCACTTCCTATGAAAGACCAGTTCTTTGTATGTCCACTTCCTATGAAAGACCAGTTCTTTGTATATCCACTTCCTATGAAAGACCAGTTCTTTGTATATCCACTTCCTATGAAAGACCAGTTCTTTGTATATCCACTTCCTATGAAAGACCAGTTCTTTGTATATCCACTTCCTATGAAAGACCAGTTCTTTGTATATCCACTTCCTATGAGCGACCCGTTTCTCTGAACGGCCACTTCCTCAGGAAACGCTATGAAACTCTATGTCCCACCGTGCTCTACTAACTATCGCAATAACTTTTTCTTTGCACGCACATTTAACCTATATTCCCACAGTATAGATTTTTATTTATTTATTCAAAACATTACTACTATTATTTGTTGTTTCTATTATTTGTTTTCTTTGAGGTGAAATGGCATATAAGTTCAGGTAAATAAGTCCTTCTTGGCAGATTAAATCTATCTTATCTATTATCTTACTAAATTTACTATGTTCTATGTGTTAGTCTTTGTTTGATAGGCTAGGGTGTAAAATGTATCTATTGAGAGCGGAAACTGCTAGGCTTTAGTTTTCTATAAGTTCCAACCATTTATTGTTGAATAAGTTGTTTATAATTCCAAACAAAAAAAATTAAACTTCTTTTTTATATTTAATTAATCTTCTATATCTATCTTCTGTATCATCTTATTACTCGCTTATGATTATTTTTGCATGCTGTTCACCTATAATTATATTGTCACTGGAAATGATTTCTATAAAGGTAATTAAGTTTCATTTGGTAAATAAAAAACAGTGACAGCGTCATTTTTTAATAATTAACCTGTCTTATGGTTTCACCTAATGAGTTTTGCAGCTTTCCAAAATGGATCCAGCGATGCAAATAGAAGTGGCTGCCATGTCTAACGCCCGAGCGCTGGACGAGGCGACGGCGCGCGGCGACTCCAACGTCCAGCAGTTCTACCGTCACAGCACGCTGCTGCTCACCGGAGGAACCGGCTTCATGGGAAAACAGATGCTCGAGAAGGTGTTCAGGTAAATCAAGCTATTTCTGGGTATGGTCCCTCTATATTTCCTCATTCGTAGTCTTCCAGTCACCTCAACGTTATCATCAGATCATTTGAAAGGTAGCCTGCCTCGAGGAATCCCCATTATCATTTTGTCCGATTAAAAAATAGTAGTTTATGCAACTGTGCATAATGGAGGGCATTACAACACAAGTGTGGGTTTAAGAAACGAGCCGAAGGCGAGTTTCTTAATGGCATCACACGAGTGTTGTAATGCCTAATTATGTACAGTTGCATACACTACTTTATCTACCCAAATATCATAAGGGCTCTATGATGGGTTCAGGGACCATAGGGAAATGACCAGCATTGTTACCAGTGTAATGCAATAAAAAATTAATTGAACACATACAGAAGCAAATTATTTATTATAGTAATGGTAGTTAACATTGACAGTTGTTCTGAGTCACTATCACTCATTTTCGACAGAAATAAAGAACTTATTCAACTTATCAGAAAATTTGTCTACTCGTAACTGGAAATAAAAAGCTACCGAACAAATGACAGCTTGAAATGGCGGCGTTTCGAATATCTGTATTTTTTTTTAAATCATAGACAAACGAACAAAGTCACTATTCTTGTGTCACTCGAGATCAAAATGTCGTGCGATTTATAGTTAGAATGTAGATACTAGTATAGCACACTCACTTGAATTTGACACCTATTCCAAATTTAAACTCTATAACCTACGGTTTTCAGTAGGTTATGAGTTCATTACAGTTCCGTTTATTTCTGTTGGTTGGTAATGCTGGTCATTGCCTATGGTTTTTGAACGCATTAGAGAGGGTTTATGATATTTGGGTAGATAAAACATCTTACGTCATAGCACTTGCTCTGTCCTTCCCATTACAATGTTACAAACAATAATTGTTTTTAATAAAATGTATCAAATTAATATTCTTACAGGGCTTGCGACATTTCTAAGGTCTTCTTACTTCTGCGTCCTAAGAAAGGAAAGGCGATACAAGATAGAGTGGACGAGATGCTGCAAGATCCAGTAAGCAGTAGAGGTCTCATAACAAACTTACACGTATCTCGTTTGTTTATTTTTTTGTTGTTTTAATTCCTTTTTTCAGTGTTTCGACAAATTAAGAAAACTGAAGCCAGATTTTTCTGATAAAATATTTCCGATTGAAGGAGATGTCGCTGAGATGAAGCTTGGCGTTAGGGACCAGGATTGGGAAACCATTACCAATGAGGTACGAAAATTTCAATAAATGTGGATTTGATGGTGGACAACGGGATTAGATAGATTTAAAACGAAATATCACTTAAAAAACCTTCTAACCTGCCGTCAATGGACGATGGTCGCTTGACTTCCTCAATATAACTATAGTGCTGTCATCCTAGGTGGATGTAATCTACCACATGGCTGCAACGACACGGTTTGACGAGAGTCTCCGAGTGGCCACGCTCATCAACGTGAGAGGCACCAGAGAGGTGCTGCTGCTAGGCAAGGCCTGTAGGAAACTCAGGTAAGTGAAACGTTTCTGAGATTCATCACATAAAATATACTCATTTTTACTATAAGAAGCTTTAGGTTTAAGTCAAAGACGGGTCTTCGGTAAAAACTATCTAATGAATTTAATTCTTTGTTTACGGAATACTTGAAACCTTGGTGTTTGCACTCATGAAACAGTGTCTAAATAAACGTCTCTTTACCATCCAAGCAAGAAGCATCGGCCAGCCCACTCTGTTGTATTACCTCAGACGAAGAATCAACGGCGAACGCTTTGTTAGGAATACGAGGGAGTGATCAGAACAGAAATCCTCAAGCAACCAAGATCAATGCGTGAACTGTGTGAATTTTTAAGCAAGGCTCACTACGATTTGTGTTAGACCTGCTAAAGCAAAACTACGCATGGAACGAAAATACATGCTAAACAGATGTAAATGTTAATATTTTGACTTGCAGATCGTTCGTTCATGTGTCGACTGCATATACGCAAGCCTTCGATAGTTTATCTGGGCAGGAGGTGTTTGAAGAATTCCGAACTAGTCCTATTTCGCCGGAGGAGTTGATTCACTTGGTAGAAAACACGGAGGAAGGAAAGCTTGAGAAATGTACAGATAGGTTCGTTGGTATTTTATAACGACAAATGTGGCAGTACAATGCCAGAAACAGTTATTAATAAATGGTATGACCCCCTACAAGGATAGAGCAATCAAAACCTCGCATGTAGGGCACACACGCAAAGGCCTACAGTGTTATTGGCAATTCACTGACACTGCGTGATTGCAGGTTCTCCCCGTCATCACGAACACTTTCGTGAAACTCCAGGTCTTAATTCTTATACCTTTTCGTAAATTACGTCTGATAGAAAATGAACTAACACGATTGTCAAAAACCTAAGGAGTACTTGAGACTGATCTCCCACTTCCACACCCATTGCTAATTCAGAGCAGAGCCGTTTAATGTTTAGTTTTTAATTAAGTCTCTGTAATGAACGATTTTAGGATAAAGAATTTTATATTACCAATAATCATTTGAAATAGGATAATTTCAAATGAGTGTACTATACTGAAGACGGTTATTCATCTGCTAACACAGATTAGTATTCAGTGACCAGGAGGCAAACATATTTATCGTCTCTAACTTTTCTGTATCTATTTACAACTTCGCTATTATTTAGTAACACGTTATTTTCATCAAAAATTGCTGTAGATTTTGTGTCTGAATTTTCACTTATGGTTCTTATAAAATTGTACGCTACATCTATTTGGCTTAGTTCATTTAATAATCTGTAGTTTCAGAGTCTCTCTCTCTTTCTGTTTCTTTGCATTCCTTACGTTTAAGTTTTATTGAATTATTTCTGTATTCTTTGATACTAGTATCATCTGATAATAGTATCAGCCACCAATTTTTTTACTCTTCTTTTGTCAATTAGATCTATTACTTCTGAAACAAACCATTTTTTAAAGATAAAGATTATTTATTTGCCAAAACATGTGTTACGTAAGATAATAAGTAAATACATTTTATAGATCAACATACTTGACCGTCAATATCGGCATGCAAAAGTATATTTGAGAGAAAACGACGTGCAATTACTTATTATTTAGGAACCTACTAAAGTTTATCATTGAAAAAATCCACAATATTATAATAACACTTACAAACTAGTAACATTTTCAATTTCTGTCTAAAGAGTTCAACATTTAGTTCTTTCAGCTGTTTAGGTATTTTTATATGATGATCTTTCTTAGAGATTACCCAGAGTACTATAATAAATAAAAAAAACCTTAGACTCAAATAATGTCTTTAATATTGCACCATTTTTTGCTGACGTCGCGTCGCTATAATTTTCTTGTTCTCGTTGTACGTATATTTTCAATCTGTCATCTAAGTTATGACTATATTGCATTTTTTAATTATTATCATTTCTCAGCCTAGTGAGATCAAACGTTTTGGTGGACATTTCAATAACCTGAATCATATTTATCTCATTTTCAGAATGCTGACGGAATATCCGAACACGTATACTTTCTGCAAAGCCGTGGCCGAAGAACTGGTGAGGAGTATGAGCGATGGTCTGCCCATCTGCATTGTCAGACCTGGAATAGGTTAGATTCCATTCATATTCCGTACTAGTCCTATCTCAATCATTTATTTTTTTATTTTGAATCTCAATTTTGACAATGCCCTTTTAATTAATTTTATAATTATTCTGTTTCATTTTATTTTTGAGGATGCCCTTATACAGCATAAATATTTAAGTAGGTATAATTTTGTTTGTTTGTGTTGATTTAATTATTTATTTTGTCATTATTATTAAAATGTAAATAGACGTAACCAAGCGTGCCTTGTGCTCCTGCGGCGAATAAATATATGAATATTGACTTGCAACTAGCAAATGGCTCGTAAGATGTGGTTAAGCTGAAAAATTACGTTCTTCTGAGAACAGAATAAAAGGAATCGAAATATTGAAGGTAGAATGAAATTTAGTAATGATCGATTTTCAGTTTCCACTTACTATAAACAGCCGTATTATTTCCAGTGGTGGCGTCTTACCGCGAGCCTATACCTGGATGGCTGGACTTAAGCTGTGCTTACGGCGCCAGTGGAGTAAGTATTTCATCATCACAGGCGTGAGCCTGTGATGTGAGTAGAAGATGACAGTGAATGACTGTGAAGCCATTCACTGTCATCTTCTACTGCCCATCATAGAAAGCACATGGCCTTTTCGTGTCCCATTCTTCCGTCCGAAGCCCATTAAATGGCTTTCAAATTTTTCAAAAATTTACGATCTCGACGGGATTCGAACCCGCACCTTCCCCTTCAGCGCAGGGTTGCTCTTTTTCCAACTAAGCTACGTGATAAAAGAGCAACACTGCGCTGAAGGGGAAGGTGCGGGTTCGAATCCCGTCGAGATCGTAAATTTTTGGGATTTATTAATTTCTTAGAGATTACCCAGAGTACTATAATAAATAGAAACCTTAGAATAACATTTAATTTCAAATTAATTATACAAAAAAAAATACAGCATTAACTTTATTAATTATACGTTTGTCTAAGCCCCCATGCCTTAGATTGCTTCATCAGCATTACATATTGTTGTAAAAATTTTACATTTTAATTTCATGTTAGTTTATTAAAATGTTTAAAGGTTAAAGTATTTTAGTATGTAGTGTAAGTATTATTGTTGTTTTCTGTAATTTTGATTGACTGTGAAGCCATTCACTGTCATCTTCTACTGCCCATCATAGAAAGCACATGGCCTTTTCGTGTCCCATTCTTCCGTCCGAAGCCCATTAAATGGCTTTCAAATTTCAATTATAGGAGGGATGGTTTTCGATCATGGAGTACATTTATAAGCAGTGTTTGGTAGTTCTTGCTTGTTGAAATGCCCAACATTTTTAACCAAGTTCGAAAAGAGGTTCTTTGTTCGGCTTAAGCAGTACTTTGTTATGTATGTTCAATTTCTCCTTCAGTTATGGACATATTTTGTTTTTATTGCGCTATCATAATAAAGAGAATGATTTCGAGGTGGTCACATAAATTTGATTCCCGAGGGATTTGGTATCAATTTCAAAACAACCGTATTTGTTCAAATTATGGAATTCGCTGACGGTTTTTTCAAACAAACAACTTCAAACAAATTAAATTCTTTCAGTTGGTTCTTGGATTGGGTCTTGGAATTATTCACGTGGTTTTGCTAAATCCAGAGACAAAACTAGCTTTCGTGCCGTGTGACTACGTGAATAATGCTATTATAGTCGCCGGAAAAGACGCAAGTCTGAGCTCTGGAGGAGAGCGGACGAAGATATACACCGTGACTAGTGCAGCAAGGAACCCGATATTGGGTGGTAACTATTCATCATTTTGTGCACTTTTTTCACTCTATAAGCCAAGCACAGGGATGATTTATACAGTTGAATAGAGAAAAATTGCGTCGCATCACCACTGCATTATTTTAGTTACCTTAACTTTGTAATAAGTTAAGAAGTATCGCCTTTAATATTCATAGCAATCGCAAAGTTCTATTTGACCCCTGAAGTCGGCGTGAATTTGCAAGCATCATTATACCTTCGGAATATAATTAAATATGATTTATATATTTAAATACATTATATCTAGCCGCGGCTTCGCACGCCTTCTATGGAAACGTATAAAGATTATTTCTACCCCATGTGATCCGATTTATGGGATAAAAAGTAGTTTTTGTTACTCCAGGTTTAGACCTTCACATATGCAAAGTTCAGTCCGATCTGTTGCATAGTTTGGCGTGAAGGAGTAACAAACATTCATCACATCCATCCATTCAAACTATCGCATTTTATAACATGTGTGATGGTTGGATAGGTGGATGGATGAAATCTGTTCTGAAAAGGCCAGTTTCTGAAGAAGACAAAAGTTCTCATATTTTAATCTCTATATTTTAATGATTACAATTCTGTGCAAAAATTTGCTAAAATATTCATGCTTTTCTCAACCTTCCAGATTTTTTGAGGGTAGTTTTGGAAGAAATTGCAGATAAACTGTGTAGTCCGAAGTCAGTGTATTATAATTTTTCGACCATGACGAGTTCCCGTCTCTGGTTCTCCATACAGACATTGCTGGTGCATATGATACCGGCATACTTTGTTGACTTTGTCTGTTTCATAATTGGAAAAGAACGAAGGTAATATTTCTATTTTCGTTACCAGCTGCTTAAGGTGGGTGCGAATCTCTTAGCTAGATAGATGAATAGATAATGCTTTATTTTACCACATAAACACCGAAAACCGTATTGAAACAAATGCTACGAGTAGACGAAGTACAAAGGCGGCCTTATCGCTTTGAGCGATATCTTCCAGGCAACCTTGGGACGGACTGGACTAGAAAAAATTAAAATTACAGAAAACAATAATACTTACACTACATACTAAAATACTTTAACCTTTAAACATTTTAATAAACTATTTTGATTTGACCAGTCTTCTTTATTTCAGAATGGTTAAAGTCTACAAAAAAGTTTACAAAATGTCACTCGCGCTTAGCTATTTTACAACGAACACTTGGATCTTCGATGACAACAACTTGCAAAGTTTGCAGAAAAATCTGTCAATAGCTGACAATACGATCTTCAACTTTGACGTGGACAACATTGACTGGCAGGAGTACGTGCAGGTATGGTTCCAACAAAGAAATTTTAAATACTTGTAAGACTAGGAGGCTCAGACATTTAATAAAACCAGGAATTAATAATTTTATTTTACTCAATGAAATCAAATGATCGATGACCTTGCCAAGAGTCTATCTCATACGAACTGCATGAGATAGAGAATAGAGGTATGAGATAGAGCTGAACTGCATGAGAACTGAACTGCTGAACTGCATGAGAACTGCATGAGATAGACTCTTGGCAAGGTCATCGATAATTTGATTTCATTGAGTAAAATAAAATTATTAAAGGAGTAATTCCTGGTTTTATTAAATGTCTGAGCCTTATATAATGCAGATGACGTTAATATATTATACGAGATCAAATCACAAAGTGACTCCGAAAATCTACAGAGTGACATTAACCCTAGATCACTAAACATTAGTCTCACAGGCGACACGCATTTGCTGTTTAGGTATGTTCCAGACACTACCCCCACCACGCTCAGTTCCTTCCTAATTTAGTGTTATAGTACCCTATTCGTACGCATAACATCCACACGCATTTTATTTCCGGAGTTTTGGCGAATAGTTAACTATTATATATAGAAAAATAATAGTACTAGTACTATTATTTTTCTATTTAGGTACCTACTTTACGCAAGACGCACGCGATGGATCTTAGGAACATAATCTATACTTATGATAAAACTGTATTGTAATATGTAATATTTTTATTATTAAATAGTAATTGAAAATGAAATAGTAATAATAATAAATGTAATATGGTAATTACACGGAACTCTCGTTGCGCGATGCCGACTAGCACTTGACGTTTTGTTTTATTTGTTTCAGATTTGGTGTATTGGAATAAGGAAGTACATCATAAAAGACGGCCTCAAAGGCACCCTTCACGCAGCCAAAAAACGATTTTGGTTTAGAATCGCGCATTATGTTCTAACATCGTTATATATTTACGGTCTGTGGAAATTGTTCTGCTTGATTTGTTCTATTTTACAACCATTTCTGTTTTGTTTTTTGAATTAAATAAAATGTTGTTTTGATCCCAGATATCATGAGTAATTTATTGGTTGGATTGGAAGACTTTGTTGGCTGAAGATAGAATGCCTCCAATTCTCAAAAATTCATAAAATACAACAGAGGCAGCCCATCAAAATGCTATTTTAGAGCGAACTAACCTACCTTCCCCAGAAAGATGCTACGCGAGAACGGACGATGGCAAAGAAATCGTCCACTCCCGCTTCGGAGAACATGCTCGACGCATAATGCTGGACAATTCACACAGCATTATCTAGCCCCAAGCTAAGCAGAGCTTGTGTTATGGGTACTGATAACTAATATACATAATACAATACAATAAATACATAGATATTTTGGAACGAAGTTCCTATCGCGCGCGTGTTCGCAACCTGTTGGCGTGGGTCGGATTGCAGTGAGCAGAGCGAACCGCAATACGACACCTTTAACACAGCAAGGCGAGCCGCGCTTCGTGTTCGCACCCACCCACTTATATGGGTATGGATTTCGAGTAACTCGAACTCGTATATTACGAAAAAGATGTCCATTTCCAAATCCAACATGGCTGACATTTTTTAATCGCAAAAATCACTCATGCGTTTCGTTTTCGACTAATTCAGATACGTAGATTACGAAAAAGATGTCTATTTTCAAATCCAAGATGGCTGACATTTTTTTTATCGCAGCTGTCACTCATGGATGTCGTTTTCGACTAACTCGGACACGTAGATTAGGAAAAAGATGTCCATTTCTTCTTAATCTTTCTTTCTAAATCCAAAATGGCTGACATTTATTAATCGCAAATTTCTCTTGGATATCGATTTCGAACAAATCGTGCGTGTAGGTTACGACAAGGGGAACACAATTAAAAAGTGAACAATCTACACAACGCTCGCGAGCTGCTTGCAGCTGGCGCACATCTAAAAAACTAGATACATTATATTTGTTAATAATAAAAAAAATAGTATATTCTAAGGTTATTAGGTTCGAGCCCATTAGGTTCGAGAATGGCTGGTACGTTAGCGGTGACAAAGGCCCGCCGGATGATGTCCTTTAGACTGGCATGACGAGATATCCGACCGACTTAGGTATTTGAAGGACCTTTCAATTTTGCGTCCTGGCCTAGTTTCTTTGTGGTCAATTTCATTTAACGAACGTTATAATTAGAGGACTGTATACCTAGTTTCAAGGGCTTTATACATTGATAACCAAACGCTGCGTATTCGATGAGATTATTCACCTCGTAGACTCAACTGTTTTAAGTAACATATTGATTCCTCTCTTCAATGGAGGCCGCAAATTGAAGCTCTCGCAGGCAGACTATGCGGTTGGAACAATTAGATATATTACCTTTTAAGATACTGCTAGGTTAGTTTATTTCAGTTAAGTAACTGAAATAAAGTTACTATGGAAGTCCATAGTATCATAATAATATCTTGTCTTATGGTATTTTGCTTTGGGGACATGCAGCTGACATCTAGACTATCTTTGTGTTCCAAAGAAGGTCGGTACGCGCAATTTATAAATTAAAAACACACGACTCTTTGAAGGAATTATTTAACGAAATAAATATTTTGACGGTAATATCGCAATAAATGTATGAAAATCTATTGTGTGCGCACAAAAGTAGAGATAGTTTTTGAAAAACAGTGATGTTCACAGAGTAAAAATACAGGTCTTTGTAAATGAAGGTACGTATGTATATACAAATCACAACCAGGTGTCTGCATATTTTTGGGGGCAACCACTGACAGATAACCAAAACTGTCTATAGAGACGGTTATCTCTTGTGGTCCAAAAAACACTTCTCCGCCGACCACTACAATGTACCTACGCAGAGCCGCTTTCTCGAGTGAGTAAGATCTGAGAAGACGTGCGGATCATTGGGTCCAGGGGCCCCTATTGTGTCGGCGATGTCTTCATCCACCAATGTGACCGTCGATCCATCGTCGAGCAGGGCGTATGTCCTCACTTGGCTCCTGGAGTCGGAAGCTGTGACTGGTACTATTTTGAAGAACGTCCTGCTCTCTGTTAGAATTCTGGAGGTCACATGACTTTCTCTGTTCCTTATTCCTTCCGTTGGAAATGAAGCAGGTGGTTGGTGCCAGGTTAACTTATAACTAGAATACTTTTGGTGAGATTAGGTACCAAAGAATATTAAACCCTACTTAGTTGTATCACTTTTAAGTACAGCTAAGCTATATTTATAAATGTGTATATGCTTGTCAAGAAAATTTATTTTATACAAAGAACTGAACTGTTTACGGGTTATGATATTTTGGTACTCTACATTTCACAAAACCCCAATGTATCCTTTCTAGGATTTAGTGATCGCACGGTGTTAAATCTTGGTGGCCTGTTGACTTGGTCTAGAAATTATTGCTGCATTAAATCATAAGTTGGCAGGTGGCACCATCCTGCTGAAAGCTTCTGAACTCTTCAATAAGCGCTAAAAAACATATTTATAAATTACTAGCAGCGCCTCGCGGTTTCACCCGCGTAGTTCCCGTTCCCGTAGGAATTTCGGGATAAAATGTAGCCTATGTCCTATTCCAGACTATAATCTATCTCTGTGCCAAATTTCATCCAGATCCTTTTTGCCGTTCTGGCGTGATAAAGGAACAAACATCCATCCATCCATCTAAACTTTCACGTTTATAATATTAGTGAGATTAAGTAGGTAAATGTTGAGGATTTGATACTCGAGACTCCAATGGCTCGGGCATGTAGTCCGGAATGCAGCGAAACGTACATGGGTCGCCCAAGTGGCCGCAGGCCTATTGGTCGTCCGTGGTACCGCTGCAGCGACGAAGTCGAGAAAGACCTACAAAAACTTCGTGCCGTCAAATGGACTGAAACGGTAAGGAACCGGGACTACTGGCGATCTCTGGTGTCGGAGGATGAGATCCACTTCGGATATCTGCGCCACGTCACTAAGGTTTGTAGGGCAGGTAGCATTCCTACAGCTTTTACTTTAAGCCCCATGAAATAGAAATGAATTCCTACTCGTAATTCAATACAATTTGAGTGCCAGATGAAAGAAGGCATAATTTTGTATACATCTGGCTACAAAATTAATATACTTAGTTCATTAGTAGTGGTTAAAACAATCTAACATGGCTTAGTTTTAGGATTATTTCTAAGAATAGCAAACCACTCGACGAAACCAAACGACTCTTTTTTGGTGTTACCTTGAGTGCCAAATGATGTAGGCATTTTTTCACACCGTATTTGTGCTGCAGAAGAGGGCTGTTCGTGCTATCTATAATATGGGTCCCAGAGAATCCCTGCGTGATAAATTCAAAGAAATAAACATCATGACAGTTCCTTGTCAATATATTTATGAAAACTTGTTGTACACTCATAAAAAATAGGTATATATAATAAGCTTCCCTAAAAATAGCGATATACCTACATAATATAGACACTAGAAATAAACATAAACTCGCTGTGCCCACAACCAGGCTTCATAAATTAATGTAGGTACTTATCTTGTAAAGGGCAATATATACGCTTCCACAACAAAACTCCTAATGATTTGCAAAATCTATCAGTAAATAAATTCAAACAAATTGTCAAAACCTTTCTGTGCAAAAAGGCTTATCTACTACAAAATATCAGATTAAGAAGATTTTTGCTCCAACTCGAAAAATAACAACTAACTGGCTAAAGGCTTCTTGACTTATTAAGTCTTCATGCCGAAGCGACAGAAATCAAAAATATCACTTTATTTCCGTCTCTGTTTTATTTTAAGAATTTGACCTTTTCTAAGTGTACATTTTGGTATTTATGGAAATAAAGAATTTTTGATTGATTGATTGATTTGATTTTGGTTGTTACTCTGGATTATAATTACGTCTTCTATTGTTTGGTACCTACTATTGAGGCAGTTGTCACCGCCCAAACCTCGCTACTACTCTACTGTTGATGTGCAATTTTTTTATTTAATTCAAAATACTAAACAAAAACAGTTGTAAAATAGAACAAATCATGCAGAATACTTTCCACAGACAGTAAACATACAACGACGTGAGAACATAATGCGCGATTCTAAACCAAAATTGTTTTTTAGCTGCGTGATGTGTGTCTTTGAGGTCGTCTTTTATGATGTACTTCCTTATTCCAATACACCAAATCTGTAACAAAAAATACCTGCCATCAATGATTGGTATCTTACCCATACATAATTATCTACATATAAATTTATTTAAGATGGTTGGCCAAGCGTCAAATAAAATATCGGGTTTTTACTATGTTTTTACGAGTGTTCATAGCAAAAACCTGATTTTATTTTCATGAAACAAAAATATAACTATAGTACTAATATTTTTTTTGCAAAACATGTGTTTTATTTTTATTTTGCGAATAAATTAATGAATGAGTTATTTTAATACAAAATTAAAATTACAAAATATTGACATCTGGTAGTCACAGCATATAGGAAAGTTTGGCGCCGGGCAGATAGTTTATGATTTTCAGTAAAAAGCTCAGAAACATCGGACTTATACGACCACAAAAATAAGTTACACCGATGTACCTGCGCAGAAGTCTTAATTTTGGTAGGCAAGATAAAATCGTAACCAATCAATAACGATCTGCCTGTGCCCGCGAAACATGTGTGGTTGGTACTAAGGAATGGCTACGCGCATGACGTCGCGCGAACTTCACAGTGCATATCATATGAGCGAGATAGCTTGAGCTCTGTTTTTGTGAGCGAGATAGCATGAGCCTCAAGTTTTTGTTTACTTAAAAGCTTAACGCAACGCAATAAAGTCTATCATTCCATAGGCGTTGGCATTCGATCAGGATGTAATGTACTTTTCTGTGCAGACGAATTTTGCCGATGCTAGGTACTTATTTATGTGGTCGTACTGTACCCTGTATGCCTGTTCTACGCTTTCGACTTGACGTTGAGTTTCGGGTCTTCGGGTCATTCAATTTTGCTTTAAATTTTGAGGTTGTGGCGCCTCTGTGGGCTGGCAACACTCACTCAACATTGTTTTTGGTTCTTACGGGGTTTACCCCTCGGCAGTGATCGGTAATTCGGTCGGGCGCAAATGTACCTACAGGTGGGGTGAAGAAGATGGAGTGGTTAAAACCACCTTTTCGGAATTTTTTAGAATGTTGATGTATTTTCGCCGGAATCTCTTGTATAGACTAATTATAAAACACTTTTATTCTGACGCGTTTTTCACTAGTCGACATTTCTGGAGGAAAAAAAGTTTTTTTGTGGGACTGTGGACAACTTAGATGTAGCTGACGAAAAATAAGTAGTAAGTAAACACTTCTGATATATTAGATAAGGTATTTATTGGTGTTTCACTATAAATATCTCTTTTATTGTTTTCTTTTGTAAGTAATAAATAAATAGGTAATAAATAATAGGTAAAGTAGGTACGTAGTACTTAATAAAAAAAAACCAAGAAGTGTTTTAAACAATGTTTAAAACATGTTTAAATCATGTCAAAACAGGTTTTTTTCCTACTCTGCTTTCATTTCATTGAATAAAATAAAATAATTTTATAAATAAATTTAGAATAATACCGGGTTTTATTAAATGACCTCCTTTAGGTAGTTTTACAAAAATTTTAAATGTCTTACTGGAACCATACCTGCAAGTACTCCTGCCAGTCAATATTTTCCACGTCGAAGTTGAAGATCGTATTGTCAGCTTTTGACAGACTTTTCTGCAAACTTTGCAAGTTTTTGTCATCGAAGATCCAAGTGTTCATTGCAAAGTAGCCTATCGCGAATGACATTTTGTAAGCTTTTTTGAAGACTTTAACCATTCTGAAAAAAAAAAATAGCTAGTGACACAGTTTGACTGTCAATTCATTAACGTATTCGTAACAGCAGGTTCATTCTATAAGCTCATTTCGACGCTCACTAAGCTGAATCCGCAGTGACTTTAAAGTTTTGTATTCTGTAAAACTTGACAATGCTTGAAGCGCCTCCGTGACGAGCGTGGTCATGAAATGAACTAAGTTGAGTGACATTTTGACATTTACGCTAAAGAATGACGTACAATTGGTATTCTCGAACTTTACCTAAGTTCGAGTTTCCAGTATGTCAAATAAAAGATTACCAAGGAGCTATCGAATTTGGTCACTTGAGTGAATTCGACTTCGAATTCTAACTTTAACAGAATGAGTGTACTGTATTACAATCAAAGCATTTACTTCTGTACCTACTGTTTTTTGTGTTTGTTTGGTACATTAAGGTAGGTATTATCTATTCATCTATCTTAGAGATTCGCACCCACCTTAAGCTGCTGATTCAGAAATATTACCTTCGTTCTTTTCCAGTTATGAGACAGACGAAATCAATAAAGTATGCCGGTATCATATGCATTAGCAATGTTAGTATGGAAAACCAGAGACGGGAACTCGTTAATAACATATAAACATAATACACTGACTTCGGAGAAAGCAGTTTGTCTCCATCATTTTCCAAAGTAAACTTTAAATAACCTGGAAAATTGAGAAAGGCATGAACATTTTAGCTAGTATTTGCACAGAATTGTAATCATTAAAATATTTTTTTTTGCTGTGCACCTGTACCATTATAAACAGGGTTATTGGTAAATTAGTAACACTACGTGAACTGCAGGTTCTGCTCATCACAACGAAACCGTTTGTGAAGACACCATTTCTTTATTTTTAATCTTGGTATTGGTAACAGGTACCCCTCTCGATTCAATAATCGTTCGTTTGAGAGGTTTTATTTGAAAGTTAAGTTGGGTTCCAGACAAAGGTTTTATTTTTCATTATGAATTACAGGCGATTTATATTTTTTAAAAGAAATTATGGCCTGGCGTCTTCGCGAACGTGTTTGTGATCATTGGTAGAACCTATAGTTTAACACTACACCGCACGCGCTCTTTTTTTTTACATGAGTGCTCGTATGCTCTACCTTGGTAGAATAAATAAATAAGTAATACTAGACAACATACACATCATTATCTAGCCTCAATTTAAGCAGAGCTTCTGTTATGGGTAGTAGGTAGTTAACTGATGTACATAATACAATACATTACATAGATAGATATTTTTTATTATACATAGAAAACGACCAGAACACCGGGAACAGTACAAATACCTGCAGATCGTACAAATATTTGTCCCAAGGCGGGAATCGAACCCTCAACCTCTTGCGTCGCAGGCGGACCTTCGCCCACCGCATCACAGGATCGTCGTCGTCGTCGGTCGTCGATAGAAAAACAAAATTACAAATATTTGAGAAGTGGGTGGTTTTAAAATGACAAAACTGAATAAAATTATTCATTTATTTATTAATCAACACAATTATCATAAAAAACCGTAACCGTAAAATATTGAAAGTTGTATAGTTAGGAACATTATAAGAGATCAAGGAAATAAAAAAGAGGGTATGTATTATCAGCTCGCAAAAAAAGATTTATGCCATATTCGTCCCTAATGTTCGGCCCACGCCATTAAAAAGTTTTTGTTCATCCCGCACGACAATATTTGTCCAGATTCGTACCTCATACCAAAATTATTGTAAGTACAGTGAACGCCAACAGTATAATTTATCACCAAAACCAAATCTGTGGTCATCAATCATTATAGGCTGTAGACTAAGAAGTGAAGTGTAAGAAGTGTTCTCTACCACTTAGCATCACCACATTCACCACCACTCAATAGTGATGGTCGTTAATAGTATCATTATTAACTTTAAGTAATCATCAAATTGTCGTCCCAATCTTTGACAACACTGTTTGCCCCAAAAGCCATTTTCTTTTTTGTTTTAAGTTCTCGGGGGAGGTTTTTCGTCATCAATTTTCGTGTCATGAGGGGTTTCACCAGCTCATAGGAGAGGTCGTACAGGAAATTGAATTTAGCTGAAACAAAGTAATAATAATTAATAAATACACAAAAACACGCTAAACTAGAAATACTATTAATATTGATACTCTGTTAAAAACAAGCATTCAAATTTTATACATTATGAAGTAAAAAAGTGAAAACAAAATCAGTATACTTACATCCAGTTTTATTACGGCAATACTCGCGCGTACCTACTACAATGGTAGAAACTGATTTTCGAAGCCTAATTAGGGGAACATGCACTCGCACTACAGGTGGGTGCCGAACTAGTTCGTTGCGTAATTTTGTCGCCGAGGCATATCTAGGAGCCCAAAATGTTAGGTATTAAAATCAATAGGTGACACAAAAATAAAAGAGTACGTTCTACTGTAGTAGAGCGCGCGTGCACTCTAGTGTTAATAAGTGTTACTAATTTACTAATAACCCGGTATATTTTTTGAGAATCGGCCTGTTTGAGAAACAGTCCTTTTGAAAATCTTTCTTTTGAGAAAAACCAACTTAATTCAGCCACCTATCCAACCATGACACATATTATAAATGCGATAGTTTGAATGGATGGATGGGATGGATGTTTGTTACTCCTTCACGTCAAACTATGCAACAGATCGGACTGAACTTTGCATATGTGAAGGTCTAAACCTGGAGTAACAAGAACTACTTTTTATCCCATAAATCGGTTCACATGGGGTAGAAATAATCTTTATACGTTTCCATAGAAGGCGTGCGAAGCCGCGGCTAGATATAATGTATTTAAATATTTAATTATATTCGGAAAGTATAATGAATGCTTGCAAATTCACACTAACTTCAGGGGTCAAATAGAACTTGCTATGAATATTAAAGGCGATACTTCTAAACTTATTACAAAGTATAAGTACCTAGGTAACTAAAATAAAGCAGTGGTGATGCGACGCAATTTTTCACTATTCAACTCTATACAACCATCCCTGTGCAAAAAGAAAAACGTTCTGAAAACAGTGCAACAAAATGATGAATAGTTACCACCCAACATCGGGTTCCTTGCTGCACTAGTAACGGTGTATATCTTCGTCCGCTCTCCTCCAGAGCTCAGACTCGCGTTTTTTCCGGCGACTATAATAGCATTATTCACGTAGTCACACGGCACGATAGCTAGCTTGGTGTTTGGATTCATCAAAACCACGTGAATAATTCCAAGACCCACTCCAAGAAGCACCTAAAATAATTTGATTGTTTTAAATTAACTAAAAACCGTCTTTGTATCCCACAATTTTACTTAATAATTTTTTATTCATTAATTTAAATAATGAATTAAAATAATCATAATTTTTGTTATCTTCTTCTTCTCTTCTCTCTCTTATCTTTTGTAATCTTATCCATCGGGAATAAAATTTATGTGACCACCTAAATTGACTAACAATTCTCTATATTATAATAGCGGAAAAAAATAAAAATATGTCCGTAACTGAAAGAAAAATCGAACATACATAACAAAGTACTGCTTAAGCTAAACAAAGAACCTCTTTTCGAACTTGGTTAAAAATGTTGGGCATTTCAACAAGCAAGAATGGCCAGAAACTGCCCATAAATTGCACTCCATGATCGAAAACCATCCCTCTTATAATTGACATTTGAAAGCCATTTAATTAGCTTCGGAAAGGATGGGACGCGCAAAGGCCATGCGCTTTCAAGGATAGGCAGTAGAAGAGGACAGTGAATGGCTGTGAGCCTATGATGATGAGGTACTTACTCCACTGGCGCCGTAAGCACAGCTCATGTCCAGCCATCCAGGTGTAGGCTCGCGGTAAGACGCCATCACTAGAAATAATACGGCTGTTTATAGTAGGTGGAAACTAAAAATTTAACATTACTCGATTTAATTCTAACTTCAATATTTCGACTCCATTCAGTTAGTTCTCAAAATAATGAAATTTTCAGCATCATACGAACCATTTGCTAGTTGCGTGTATACTCTATATTATAATATTTATTAGCAGTAGGAGCACAAGGCACACTTGGTTACGTCTACTTACATATTAGTTATAAAGATACTTAATAAGGCAAAATAAATAATTAAATCAACAGAAACAAACAAAACTATATACTGCCTATAATATGCTGTAAATGGGCATCAGTACCGAGCCCTGGGGGCATGCCATTGTCGACGTTTTCCAAACCGCCCGATTGCCCGCTACCATGGTCACTCTGAGGTTGCAAGAGTAGCTCGCCAACATTCTATAAATGTTCGGCGGGCATATTCTGCATTTCGCCTTAACGAGTATCATTGGCCACCAGGCATTGTCGAAGGCTCCTGAGATAATTAATATAGGACTAGTCCGGAATATGAATGGAATCTTACCTATTCCAGGTCTGACAATGCAGATGGGCAGACCATCGCTCATACTCCTCACCAGTTCCTCGGCCACGGCTTTGCAGAAAGTATACGTGTTCGGATATTCCGTCAGCATTCTAAAAATGAGCTAAATATACCTCAGGCTATTTAAATGCCGCCAAAATGTTTGATATCAGTAGAAATGATAATAATTTCAAAGAAAAAAAGATGTAGCGTACAATTTTATAAGAACCTTAGGTGAAAATCCAAAAACTAAATCTATAGCAATTTTTGATGAAAATAACAAGTTAGTTTTAGGATATGAACGAAGTTGTAAATGTATGGAAAAGATAAATAGACGATAAATAATATTGTTTTGTTTGTCTATTAGCTGTGTGTGTGAGAGATCAGTCTCAAGTTATTCACTTGGTTCTGGACAAACGTGTTAGTTCATTTTGTATCAGACGTGATTTACGTAAAGTTATAAGAATTGGGACCTGGTGTACAAACGTGTTCGTGAAGATAGGCAGAACCTGCGATTGACGCAGTGTCAGCAAATTGCCAATAACCCTGTAGGCCTTCGGGTGTGTGCCCTACATGCGAAGTTTTGATTACTATATCCTTCTATTATTTCCTTGTAGGGCTTATTAATAATTGGTTCTCGTATTATTCTGCCACATTTGTCGTTATAAAATACCTACGAACCCATCTGTACATTTGTCAAGCCTTCCTTCCTCCGTGCTTTCTACCAAGTCAATCAACTCCTTCGGCGAAATAGGACTACGCCGGAATTCTTCAAATACCTCCTGCCCAGATAAACTATCGACGGCTTGCGTATACGCAGTCGAAACGTGAACGAACGATCTGCAACAAATATTAACATTTACCTACATCTGAATGATCTGCAAGTCAAAATATTAACGTTTTGCATGTATTTCCGTCCCATGTGCTAACTTAAACCAGTAGCAAACCTTGATTGCAAATCCACACAGTTCACTATTTGACCTTGACTACATGGGGAATTCTGATCACTGTAGGTACTCCCTCGTATTCCTAGCAATACGTTGGCAGCTGATTCTTCACCTGAGGTACTACAGAGTGGGCTGGCCGATGCTTCTACTTCGATGGTAAAGAGACTTTTGTTTAGACACTGTCTCATGAGTGCATACCATGGTTTCAAGTATTCCGTAAACAAGGAAATAAAGTTTAGGATAGTTTTTACCGAATACAAACGAGACTTTGACTGAAACCTAAAGCAATAAAAATAGATAAAATGAGCATGTTTTGTGTCATAAATCTCAGAAACGTTTCACCTACCTGAGTTTCTTACAGGCCTTGCCTAGCAGCAGCACCTCCCTCGTGCCTCTCACGTTGATGAGCGTGGCCACTCGGAGACTCTCGTCAAACCGTGTCGTGGCAGCCATGTGGTAGATTACATCCACCTAGGATGACAGCACTATAGTTATATTGAGGAAGTCAAGTAACCATCGTCCGTTGACAGCATATTTCTTTTTAAATCTGTCAAATCCCGTTGTACACCGGTAAATGCACCCTTGTTTAAATTTTCGTACCTCATTGGTAATGGTTTCCCAATCCTGGTCCCCAATGCCAAGCTTCATCTCAGCGGCATCTCCTTCAATCGGAAATATTTTATCAGAAAAATCTGGCTTCAGTTTCCTTAATTTGTCGAAACACTGAAAAAAATTTATAAAATAGCAAAAAAAACAAAATCTCGTTGCATACGAACTTACACGTATCTCGTGTAAGTTCGTATGCAACGAGACCTCTACCAAAGAGATTAAAACCACTACGTTATAATCTCTACGCTTACCGGATCTTGAAGCATCTCGGTCACTCTATCTTGTATCGCCTTTCCTTTCTTAGGACGCAGAAGTAAGAAAACTTTTGAAATTTCGCAAGCCCTGTAGGATTTTTAATTTTTTTTATTTATAGAATCATTTATTTGCAGAAAAAAATATCAAATATAAATATATATAATAATCTCTTATAAAAGTAGATAAACAATGAACGATAAACTTTTTCATCCAAAAAAACCACTCAATATCGCTACCATACAATTAGTAAATTAATCTAGCTAATCAATTTGTTATTCCGACAACCGGGTAACGACGACCTCTGTGGCGCGGTGGGCGAAGGCCTGCTAGCAACGCAGGAGGTTGCGGGTTCGATTCCCACCTCGGGATAAATGTTTGTACGATCTACAGACATTTGTTCCGGGTGTCGTTTTCTATAGAAGAAGTATACATAGAAAATATCTATGTATTGTATTGTATTACGGATATCAGTTATTTAGTACCCATAAAATAAGCTCTGCTTAGCTTGGGCTAGATAATGCTGTGTGAATTGTCCAGTATTATTATTTATTTATTTATAATAAATAATAATTAATCGTTTATTTTTTGTGAAACAAAATATGGTATTAAATCTATCGTTTTACAAATTGAGGGTAGTAGATACAGAAAACTTAATGAGATTTCGTTTGTTAGGAAGTAAGTTTAAACGAAGAGATTAAGTACTTATAACTAAATATAATTATAATTATTAACATTGTTTCTTGATTTCAATTTGTAAATAGCGCTAACTCCCACCCTAGGATAACCTGTGTTGTGGGTAGCTAGCCTCTTTCGTGCAAGAAATCAAAAAGTAAAACATTCACAAAAATATGGTGCAACAAATATGCTAGATACAATTTGTGTTATGGGGACATGATAGGCAGGTGGAATGATTAATTTGTGGTCTCTATTAGGTAATTTGATATATTTTTTTAAATCAAATGTTTTAATGTTCTAATGGGAAGGATAGAGCAGTTGCTAATTAGTACGAAGTCAGTTGTTTTTTTTAAACTATGATCTGACAATAACGTTGAGGTGGCAGGAAGCTACAGATGAGGCAAAATAGAGACCATACCCAGAAATAGTTTAATTTACCTAAACAATTTCTCGAGCATCTGTTTTCCCATGAAGCCGGTTCCTCCAGTGAGCAGCAGCGTGCAGTGACGGTAGAACGGCTGGACGTTGGAGTCGCCGCGCGCCGTCGCCTCGTCCAGCGCTCGGGCGTTAGACATGGCAGCCACTTCTATTTGCATCGCTGGATCCATTTTGGAAAGCTGCAAAATTTGGACACTCCTTGGGTGAGACCATAAAAGAGGCTAATTATTAAAAAAAAACAATCAAAACTAGCAAAACACTAAAACCAGCTTAGTTACCTTTATAGAAATCAAGTCAAGTTTCAATTTAACTAAGTTAAAAACAGCATGCAAGAAATCATCATAAGCAAGTACCTAACACATGGATATAGCGTACTTAAATACAATTCATTTTTGCATTTCATTTAGTCAAAATACAAAATATCAATAAGCAAAGTAATAATTTTTTGTACATAGTACTTACTTGTTTTAACCCCTGTGTTCCGTAATCGGTGTCCCAAAAATAAACTAGTTTGCTAGGTATCAGTTTAATCTATTTATGTCTGTGATATACTTGCATCATAGACATGAATAGATTAAACTAACGACCTATGCGCTATTTGCATTATATATATTATTTATAAATTCTATTTGCGCCTGATCTATGCCTCCCAGCACCACCGGATGTTTCCTGCACTTTTCTGTCAGTGCTTTCTGACGACGTAATCTTCAGCATTAACTCTTTTCAGAGGGGCTGTGCTGGTGGCCTTGACGGCCTTTCACCACAACACCTAAAAGATTTAACAGGTGCTGGTTGTGGTGAAATGGGCGAAGGCCTCATAGTAGCGATTACGTCGTTAGTGAACAAAATGCTATCCGGTCAGATCAGTGCAGACAACATCGACATTTTATATGGTCCAAATCTGTGTGCACTTTCAAAAAAAGATAGAGGCATTAGACCAATCGCAGTTGGTACGACATACCGCCGGCTTGCAGCCAAAATTTGCTGTAGAATCAAAAGCTCAGATTTGAGGTCGGAATTTCAACCGACCCAGCTGGGCTTTGGATCCCGTGGTGGTTGTGAAGCTGCGGTACACTCACTTCGATCATTTGTGTCTTACCACACAAACGATTTTTTGTTGAAGGTGGATGTTAAAAATGCTTTCAACTCTGTAGACCGGGGCGCCCTTCTGACACAAATAAAAGATAAATTACCTGATGTTTACCCCTTTCTTTGGCAATGTTACGGTACACCTTCAAAATTAGTATATAAAGATAAGTTATTGTCCTCTGAGGTTGGTTGTCAGCAGGGCGATCCTTTAGGACCGGCTATTTTCAGTCTCGCGATACATCCCATTATAAAACGTTTAGAGTAAAAATTTAATGTTTGGTATCTGGATGATGGTACTCTAGGAGGCGAAGAAGACACGATTTTGGAAGATTTGCGTGTTTTGATAGAAGAATTTAAGCTTATAGGCTTGGAGCTGAACTTTGCAAAATGTGAACTTTATGTTCCAGAAACGGCAACGACTTCTCCTAATTTTTTAAATATAAAGAGTCGCTTCGAAAGTTTAGCCCCAAACCTGAAGTTGATAGATAAATCTTCGCTTTGCCTCTTAGGATCTCCGATCATGGATGAGTCTTTGCCTGATTTTATAAATGAAAAAATTCAAAAGTTCCTTTCGTTTTCCGATAAATTGCAAAACATCAATGTTCACGTGGCTTTTGTTATTTTACGTTTCTGCCTTTTTGTTCCCAAATTCACTTACTTTTTACGATGCTCCCAACTCTGGAAATATCCTCAACTTACACAGCAGTTGGACAGCATCATGCGCGACACATTAATCAAAATTTTTAATATACCTTTAGATGACAGAGCGTGGCACCAGGCCACTCTTCCTATCAGATTGGGGGGTCTAGGTGTCCGCGAAATTTCTAGTGTTTCACTCCCAGTTTTTTTGTCTTCAGTTCATGGTACAAAGGATCTGATTCATAAAATTTTGGATAAATGTTCACAAAATTGTCAAATAACAGGTTTCGATGAATCATTAGCGTCTTGGAAAATAGCCTGTCCTAGCACTAATATGCCCAAAGTTCTTTCTTCTCAGAGACTGTGGGATGAGCCGCTATGTGAGTTGGTACGGAAAAACCTTATTAATACGTCTACCAGCTCATCAGAACGCGCTCGTTTACTTGCCGTTTCCGAGTGGGAATCAGGACTTTGGTTATATGTTTTGCCTTCTAAAAATCTAGGTACCCTTTTAGACAATAACACATTTCGGGTGGCCACCTCTTTGCGTTTAGGTTCTCCCTGTCTAGTTGCACACCGTTGCCAGTGCGGTGAAACCGTTGATAAGTTCGGTCACCATGCACTGGCATGTGTCTCTAGTGCAGGACGTGTGTCCCGTCATAGTTCAATTAATGACATCATCCGTCGGGCTTTTACCAGCGTCAGTATGGCAGCTACTCTCAAACCACGTGGCCTAATGCGAGATGATGGTAAAAGGCCTGACGGTATGACTCTGATTCCTTGGAAAATGGGTCGGCCTTTAGTTTAGGATGCCACTTGTGTAGATACCCTAGCACCTTCTCATCTTGCAGGGACATCAGTAAGGGCCGGCTCCGCAGCAACATCAGCGGAGTCCCTCAAACGGCGGAAATACGCTAATCTTGACCGAGGTTACCTATTCGAGCCGTTTGGGGTGGAAACCCTAGGTCCTTGGGGTCCTGGGGCACATGGAATATACAAAGATCTAGCAAAACTCCTAATAGAGTCCACAGGTGATCGGAATGCTGGCTTTTATTTCGGTCAACGAATTAGCATTGCCATTCAACGTGGCAATGCTGCCAGCATTCTGGGCACTTTGCCTTCTGGTGACGGCTTAGATTTTTAGAAAATAGATTTAAGTGTAAATATTAGTTGTAATTATTATTGTGAAACCTTATAAAGTAATATTATTAGTTTATAATGAAAATAAAATTAATTAATTGTAAAAACGACCTATGTAAATTGGTTGAATTTCATTCGAACTAATGCAAATACCTCATTATTTCTTCAAAATACATTTATTTGCATTAGTGTTACATATCATTGTCGACGCCGCCGAGCGAAGAGCGCCGAAAAGAAAAACTTTATTTACCTTAGAAAGGTTAAAGCAGTGTGTCATGTCAACCTATGCAGGGCAAGGAACTATGCAGGGTCTATTTTTTTCTTTTTTTTTATATGCCTTAAATTATCAAACTTAACTTCCCTTCATCTGGATAAACTATTTCTTTTTTGACATTACGAAAACGCCTCATTGTTTGTTTTTTTTTTTGACAGATTGGCAATGGTAGAATTCCAAACATTTTTATTTGAGGCCATTTTTAGCAAAAAGCCAGGAAATTTATTCATTTCAATATACAGGGTTATTGGTAAATTAGTAACCATACGTGAACTGCAGGTTCTGCCCATCATCACAAACATGGTTGTGAAGACGCCAGGTCTTAGTTTTTGAAAAAAATATTTAATTGAAATATTTTTAATGTTTTTCTTATTTATCTTATTTTTAACTTCTATTGGTAGTTCGTTGATGAGATGTGGAATTTTTATTAGAAACTCAACTTAAAAACAGCTCTGCCCTGAATTAACAGGAGGTATGAGAGTGGAATATCGGTTTTAAGTAACTCGTTGGGTTCCAGACAAAGACATGTTTTCATTAGTATCAAAGGTAATAAGTCCCAAAAATTTACGATCTCGACGGGATTCGAACCCGCACCTTCCCCTTCAGCGCAGGGTTACTCTTTTTCCAACTAAGCTACGTGATCTTAGAAATTCTTAGAAATTACCCAGAGTACCATAATAAATAAAAACCTTAGAATAGTATCAAAGGTGTTTTTTTTTAAGAATTTAGACCTGGCGTGTTTGTGATGATGGACAAGACCGTTCACGTATTGTTACTAATTTACCAATAACCCTGTATATTTATTATTGTGACTAAAACTATATCAAATTTTCGAATTTTCCCCTTTTAAAGGTAAAGGAAATGACGTGAAAAAAATTTGCTCTCTTATTCGACAGACGTTCTGGAAGCAATTCTTTCACGTACTGCAATCGTCCCTGCATTTTACACGAAAAACAGTAGTAAAAAGCTTTCCGGTCCCGCTAAGAAGAACAGGAGGCACGATATTTTTGTTTCTTCTTCGTGTTTTCTGAATTTTGTGGCACAATATTGCTGTAAAAACACACCTAGGACAATATAGTAGCATAAGTGGTGACAAGTGGCCTGAGAGGCCTCCGAAGAAATATACACATAACTTACCGAAATCAATATAGAATAAGTAATAATTAATAATATTATAATTAATATAACTTATTAATACTATTATTAATTAATATTACTAATTAATGTTATTATTTACAATACAGAAGGAAATGCTGAGAATAAAGGAAGTACAAAGGGCTGCCTTATCGCTTGGAACGATCTCTTTCAGGCAACCTTGTGACGAATTGTTTAATAATAAATAAAAAAATAAATAATACTGGATAATTCACACAGCATTATCTAGCTCCAACCAAGCTAAGCAGAGAGACAATATACACGTGGTGGCGTTTGAGTAACTTGAGGAACTTTATTTTATTTTATTTAAAACAAGGGACTCAAGTGACTTTTTCGCTTAGCGACCACATCGCCCTATAGAGAAAATTACCTTATGATATAGCTATTTATATCTACTTAAACTACAATTTACTAAACAACAGGCTGACCTAAATCAAATCTAAGAACTAAATTTAAACAAAAATTAACATCTTAACTTAAAACAGCATTCAGCCAAATCATACAGCGCAGCGGCCTGAAGATTATTTGCAGCAAAAAGTAGATAATAACCATCGACAGTAAAGAAGTAATAGAACGTGGAGGTTTAAAAGCTAATTGACACAGCGGTAGGCGTCAAATCAAGTTTTTCCCCCAAGAACCTTCTATCTTAATTGCAGACTGTTGCAAGCAGTCCAGAGGTAGCCCAAATCACCTACCACCAACAGGAATCGTCCCCAAGAGTTTGGCTGTGCTGCTCTAGAAAATAGGTCAATTAGCACCAGCGAGAGTGGAATGAGCTTCCTGCTTCTGTTTTCTCGGTAGAGTACGAGAGTTTGGCTGCGTTGCTCTAGAAAATAGGTCAATTAGCACCAGCAAGAGTGGAATGAGCTTCCTGCTTCTGTTTTCTCAGTAGAGTACGAGAGTTTGGCTGCGTTGCTCTAGAAAATATGTCAATTAGCACCAGCGAGAGTGGAATGAGCTTCCTGCTTCTGTTTTCTCAGTAGAGTACGAGAGTTTGGCTGCGTTGCTCTAGAAAATAGGTCAATTAGCACCAGCAAGAGTGGAATGAGCTTCCTGCTTCTGTTTTCTCAGTAGAGTACGAGAGTTTGGCTGCGTTGCTCTAGAAAATAGGTCAATTAGCACCAGCAAGAGTGGAACGAGCTTCCTGCTTCTGTTTTCTCGGTAGAGTACGAGAGTTTGGCTGCGTTGCTCTAGAAAATAGGTCAATTAGCACCAGCAAGAGTGGAATGAGCTTCCTGCTTCTGTTTTCTCAGTAGAGTACGAGAGTTTGGCTGCGTTGCTCTAGAAAATATGTCAATTAGCACCAGCGAGAGTGGAATGAGCTTCCTGCTTCTGTTTTCTCAGTAGAGTACGAGAGTTTGGCTGCGTTGCTCTAGAAAATAGGTCAATTAGCACCAGCAAGAGTGGAATGAGCTTCCTGCTTCTGTTTTCTCAGTAGAGTACGAGAGTTTGGCTGCGTTGCTCTAGAAAATAGGTCAATTAGCACCAGCAAGAGTGGAACGAGCTTCCTGCTTCTGTTTTCTCAGTAGAGTACGAGAGTTTGGCTGCGTTGCTCTAGAAAATAGGTCAATTAGCACCAGCGAGAGTGGAATGAGCTTCCTGCTTCTGTTTTCTCAGTAGAGTACGAGAGTTTGGCTGCGTTGCTCTAGAAAATAGGTCAATTAGCACCAGCGAGAGTGGAATGAGCTTCCTGCTTCTGTTTTCTCAGTAGAGTACGAGAGTTTGGCTGCGTTGCTCTAGAAAATAGGTCAATTAGCACCAGCGAGAGTGGAATGAGCTTTCTGCTTCTGTTTTCTCAGTAGAGTACGAGAGTTTTGCTGCGTTGCTCTAGAAAATAGGTCAATTAGCACCAGCAAGAGTGGAATCAGCTTCCTTCGGTTTCCCGGTAGAGTACGAGTAGAATCTCGGAGTCTTAAAATCCACTGTGAATAAGTTTTTCCTGGGGAAGCGTTCAAAATCTTAAGCCGCTTTGCCTAAGCGAAGCGGCCTAAAATTTACATGATTTAAAATGGTCGACTCTTTGGCTACTACACTAATGAAGTAACCAAAGAGTCGACTATTTTAAATTAAAGCGCATCTGATTCTGTTCAGTGACTTAATAAATAAGATATTTAGTAACCTCAGTACAGTAAAAAGAAGATTTTGGGTGGCAATAATCACCAGAAAAAAGGTTTGAAAACGTTTAATTAACTTTTTTTAAATGTAAAAAACCTACGCATTTTTGTAGCTTGTTTAAGGTCTTCTCGGCAACCCAGTCCATTACCCTCGTATTTTCAATGCATGTGCTCGTTTACAAAAGCTTCCCTAAAAATAAATATCAAAAGCTTCCCTAAAATTAGCGATATAGGTACGTAATATAAATACTAGAAATAAACATAAACTCGCTGTGCCCACAACCAGGCTTCACAAGATTAATGTATCTTTTAAATGTATACGCTTCTACAACAAAACTCCTAGTGAGTTATAAATTCAAAAAAAAACCTTTCTGTGCAAAAAGGCTTACTACAAAATATCAGATTATTTAGAAGATAAAAAAGCTTGGGACGAGTTTTGCTCCAACTCGAAAAATAACAACTAACATGATGAGCCTTTGACTCCTTATTCTTTAATTCAATGAATTTGTTTGATTTCATGGCTTAGTTGGTTAGAGCAACCCCGTACTGACGGTGGGGCGCGGGTTCGAATCCTGCCAAAATCGAAAATTTTTGGGAACTTATTTAATTCCTTATTTGATTAGGTCATTTGGACGTATACCACAATAATTTTAATTTTATTCAATAGAATTTTTTGTAGTAATTAACTATGATATGGATCAGTTGAGCTACCTGTAGATTGTTTGCAACAGCAGTTAGCTCAATTGTTTCAATTGCAAACACTAGTTTTAATTTAATTCTATTATTTGATTAATTCTATTATTTGATTTGTTAATAAAATAAGTACCTATTTAATTATATGGGTAAATAGTATAGTGGCTAAACTAAAAACCATTAAAAGTTATTATTGTAGGATTAGGTGGGGATACACCTAATTTAAAACGTTTGTATGTGTATGTGTTTGTACGTTAGTAATAAGTTATTACTATTATATTTTTCTTGCTTTCTTGCCATATTTTACACGTATAGGTAATTCCAGATCGAGTCAATCTCTGAATTACCCAATGTGAAGGTCAAACTCATGGCCAAGGAACTCGAACGGAAGCTTTCAAAGTCAAGGAAATATATATCTACCTACTACAACAGTAGATAATAAGAACACGAAAAGAACCTAGGTACGTCCGGAAGCAAATCATAGTCAAAAATAAAAAACATCAAGTGCGAGTCGGACTCGCCTTTAGAGGGTTCCGTAACTAAACATTACATTAACTATATAATTATAAGATCTTGTTTCGTGCCAAATATCATTATTCTAGCTCAACGGTTGTTAACTGGACTGATTTGAAAAATTCTTTTGACGTTAGAAAGCTACATTATCTTTATCACTGAGTAAGTGATAAAGATAAGTGAGATAAGTGAGTTTGGCTATAAAATATACCCGTGCGAAGCCGGGGCCGACCACTAGTTTTATATAAGGAGATATTTTGGAGGGGTATAAGCTCAAATTTCAAGTACTTTTAAAGGGCAACAAATCCGTGGCAAAACTAACAAAATAACTGTATAAATCATTAGTTTTGATTTGATTTTAATAAGGAATTTCCATTTCTTATACATGACGCGTTTTATAAGAACCAGTTTGTGGTAAAGCAAGGTATGGTTCAGACGTCATCCTCAACTACACTAAGCCGCCACGAGATCGGCGTTTTTCAAAGAAATCTTGCTTTATTAATCAGTTTATTCATAGAAATTCAAGTGTCTAGGTAATTCATAATATAATTGACGACCTCTTTGGCACGTTGGGTAAAGGTCCACCTGTGATGCAGGAGGTTGCGGGCTCGATTCTCTCCCGGGGACAATGTTTGTACCATCTGCAGATATTGGTTTAGGGTGTTCAGTTAATAAAAACATCTATATGTGTATAAAAACATCTATATGTGTATTGTATTATTATTATGTATATCAGTTATCTAGTATCTATAACACAAGCCCTGCTTAGTTTGGGGCTAGATAATAAGTGAATTGTCCAGCATTATTGATATTTATTGAATATTTTATTTATTTTATTTAATATGTAGACTTTCTATCCTAATTCCTAATAATTCTGAGGCGAATTTTTTTGCAGTAGTGCCGTTATGAAAATGTTTTTCTGATACAACGCTATCACTTCTTTAGCTTGTTGAGAAATATCTAAAAAAAATACTGTTTCTATAAGATTGGCAATAGGTACATATATAGTGATAGGTGCAATAGGCTATCATTTTAAAAAAAATCTGTCACTTTTGGCATTTGCTGTCATTTTAGGAATTCACTTCATTTCTAAATTTCTGTCACTTTGATTTTTGTAATTATTTTTGCTGCAGGACAACTGTGTAATTTTTTGTTCTTGTGCACACACACACACAGAACCACAAGGACAAAATTTGTTCATCCCAGTTGTTCTGTAGGTACAGAACTACAGCATAGAACAACTGGGAATAGCACTCGCACATTTCTTCATTTGCCATTTTTATGCATCGAGTAGACCACGGAAATTTTTAGGTTCTTAAATCACTTGTCTTTTTTTATTTCCGCAAAAACAAGAACCAAATACCACCAACAAATTATCTTACGATTATTTAACATCGCATTATGAAGGGACACTAAACTTTTTTATTCTACGTTACTGTTGTCGATTTCCCAGGCTAGTTATGAATAGGTATTTCTTTCTGTACTTTTTCATCTAAAGCCTACGGATAGAGCCGCTGCAACACCTACTAACGCTTGCTAAGATTTTTTATTCAGGGTCAGGGCATGCAAAGCTGTCTGGGTAGCCACAAAAATATCTAGATATAGTTATGTGCCTTAAATCTTAGCTTCTATGCTATGATCCACGCGTGATAAGCATAGGATGGAACCTTGTCAAAGATTACACTTAGTTATGGATTCAGTCTGATCAGCTGGCCTTTTATGCTAAATCAATGGAATCATGTGGATGGGTAATATTTTTTTCCATTAAATTACAATAATAAGCAATGGATAATTAACAGTCCAAGGAAAAAGTCTAAGGGCGGTTAATGAACGCGTTTATTGATTTTGATCATTAAATAAATTATTTTTTACCTATGAATAATACTAGCCGACGAGGAAGTCCAAGGAATTCCTAAGTTTCAAATAAAAGGGACAATCAGGTATATTGATGGCGGCACACTTCTTTACATTCCAGACACTCGCATAAAAATGATATTTTTTTTATTATTCTTTCATATTGATTTTGTAACTAATAAAGTAAATTTTATTTATGCAGGGGTACACCTATAACCTCGAATCTCAAGTAGTACTTTTGAAGGGCAACAAATCCGTGGAAAAACATACAAAATATAACTGTATGAATCATTAGTTTTAATTGATTAGATTGAATAAGGAAATTCCCTTTCTTAGCATGACGTGAATTACAAGAACCAGTTTGTGGTAATGATCTAGGCAGGGTTCGGACGTCATCTTGAACGTTTCCATACAAAACGCTAAGGGGTCCGCGCTTTTCAAAGAAATCTTGCTTTACTAAGCAGTTTATTCATAGAATTTTTAGAGTAATGGTAGGTAATAGATCATTTTTAGGGTTCCGTACCCAAAGGGTAAAAACGGGATCCTATAACTAAGACTTCGCTGTCTGTCTGTCCGTCTGTCACCAGGCTGTATCTCATGAACCGGAACCAGGAAGTCTACAAAATTAATGAAATAAAACCAGCCAAGTGCGAGTCAGACTCGCGCACGAAGGGTTCCGTACCATTATCTATAAAAACGGCAAAAAAATTACGTTTGTTGTATGGGAGCCCCCTTAAATATTTATTGAATTCTGTTTTTTAGTATTTGTTGTTATAGCGGCAACAGAAATACATCATCTGTGAAAATATTACCGTTTTGCATAAAAACAAAACGGATATTATGTGTGTGGAGAACACACAGCATTGTTGGAAGAACGATTTGTAGTATTTGCCTTGATATACCGACTTCTAGTCTGTTTTGGGCCTAATCTTCCACAGAAAGTAGTCGATCCAGTTGTCACGTTGATCGGCTGTCAATGTCATTTCATAGTGTCTCCCAACACCAGCAAGCACCTTGCTTATGCTGTGTGTTCTCCACACACATAATATCCGTTTTGTTTTTATGCAAAACGGTAATATTATATGTGCTCCGAACACACAGCATTGTTGGAAGACCTGTTTGTTATCTGCTGGTGAAAGAGTAGGCACAAACGCTATGTGATCTCCAAATAAAAATTTAATATTATTTCTGTAATTTATGCAATTGTGTTTTTATAAAATTATAAATTACATACATATCAAATCAGTCACAGGTAGGTAGGTACTAAGACCCATAAAGAAAACTAGATGTTTGTAAATCCTTAGAAACATTAACTAGTTTCTAAATTATAAAAAATTCTATGAATTAAATAGGTAGCTATTTAATAGCTTTAATGCTCTATTTAATATCAATTAAGATCAATGTTAATCAACATCTCTTACTAACAAGAAATGCAACATCAACTTTGTTTCTAAATTTTTTATTACAAATAGGTAGGTAGTCAATTTAATTATGGTACAAGTACCAGAACTTGACTTTAAGTCAAGCTCTCTTCTAGAATAAACATGAAATCTATGTTATTCAATACAACATTTCAATTTAGTAAAAAAGAAAAATTTAGTCCAAACAACTAAGATAGGTATTATGAAATTATTAAACAACTGGTCAGGGCCAGTGTTATGATTTTGTAGTATAGTGCTGTGTAGTGTAGTGCTCCTTTTATAACAGCACGGCGTAAGACGGTTTGAGAGCTTCTCCAATTTCCTCTGCACAGAATCTCCTCAATAGGTCTTTTTTTTTTTTTTTCTAAAAAATAAAAACTTCTAGAAGCTACTGCTGATCTTAGATCAGAATCTTAGCATTAGTACTATCCGGAGATATATGCATCTATTCCAGTATCCTTTAGTATGAATTTTATCCAACCAGCTATTATAGTCAAAGTGGCTGGTTTGATTACTGTTTCTATTAAAATCAACAAACTTGTTAATCCGGGGTTATTTAGCTCTCCTGTTCTCAGTAGATTCTATTAATTTCTTCTGGATGTAATTTTAGTAGCCAACCAGACTGTCAATTATCAGCTCAGCACTGTCTTTGAGCCAAATCTTGGTCAAAGCAGTATTTCATGTTCTTCATCATCAGCAATTAGGTTGTCCTTTTTAGTCCAGGGTTATTTAGCTCGCCTGTTCTTAGTAGATTCTATTAATTTCTTCTGGATGTAATTTTAGTATCCAACCAGACTGTCAATTATCAGCACTATCTGCCTTTGAGCCAAATCTTGGCCATAGCAGTATTTCATGTTTTTTCATCATCAGCAATTAGGTTGTCCTTGGACAAACCTAAAGGGGGTCTACTTCACTGCCCCCCCCCCCCCCTTAATTTTTTCCAAAAGCTCTCGTGTCTTCATCTGACGAGGGACTCCACCGGGGAGAGAACATTGAAAGAGCTCAGACAGGGCCTCAATTCAGGATTTTAAATGTTGGAAAGCCAGACGCATTTGCTGAGATTGTTGTCAGTGAGCTGAGACGTAGCGGCGCCTGGTGTGTATGCCCCATTATCTGGATACGGTCTCCGAGACCGAGGGCAAAAGGTGCTATAACACTTCGATTGAAGTGTGTTATAAGAGTCGATTGGCCTTGTTATAGCGGAATACCGCTTAGTTTGACAAGCCTCATCATCTGCATATGGCCTCCGAGGCGGGTATCATTTACCTCCTTTTGAGCAATGATTGACTCTCTCAGCTGAGCATAATAAAAATTAGATTAACTTTGTTAAAGCAAAATTTTACTTATCAGGATCCATCTAATGAATACGGCTCTAGTGGCCGGAGTCTATGTCCAGCAGTGGACTAATATAGACTGAGGATGATAATGATGAAGGATCATATGGCAAAATTTCCTTTCTAAATACGGCCTCCGAGGCCAGAGATATTAAGTGCCATTCGGGCCCTTGATTGTAGGTATAAAAAATAGACTCCTCAGAACTGAAGTTAACATTGTTAGTGCCCATGAGCTAGTTTAACCTGTCAGGTCTATCAACGGGGCACCAACGTCGCGCGCCTCTGTGGGTCACACCGCTGAGTCGTGAATGGCGATTCACGGCCTAATGAGAATAATCTTATACTGTAACAGCCTCCTTCATTTGATATTATCTATAAAGCCACGCCCCATGTTCTGGATACAGCTTCCGAAGCCGGGGGCAATAAGTACCGTTCCGATACTCTGTTATATAATTTGGCTGGTAGTCGGCCATGCCGTTATACCTCCCCGAGAGGTATGCTGCCATAGCTGAATCGTCATCAAGACAGCTCTTAAACATCGTCGCTAGCCCGAGCAAGCATGTGATGGCCCCAAATTCAGGATTTAGCCTCCGAGGCCAGGGGCAATAAGTACCGTTTTGGTACTATGTCATGGTTATGGTTATGGTGAAGTACTCTTGTATCCACATTTGGACTCCATTTGGTCCATTATGCGTGGTACTAGGTATGTCATATTATTTGTCGGGCAGTCGGCTATGCCGTTATACCTGCCCTGAGGGGTATGATGCCGTAGTGTCCTGAATTGTCATCAAGACAGCTTCTACAACTTCGTCGGCATTATAATTCTAACTCTAACTTTGTTTCTGGCAATAGGATAAAGTTTCCCTTATAATTATACTTAAAATAATAAGTTTCGTTTACATATGAAATGGTATAGTCAAACATTTTGACTTGTGTCATAAAATATATTTGGTTGGGTCACCACCCATCTGACCAGAAACTTTTGTTTGGATGAGTGCAACTGATGCATCTCGGCAAAAGTTGGATCATATCCCAGTGAAACCAGCTGTGATGGTTTGGTTTTGTTATCTAAGATGTCAAAATATTTATTGTACATCATATTTTTTGTACAACCAAGTTACCGTATACTGATCTTCTGCTACTTGATTTATCAAAGCTTAGGAAAAAAAATTAAAAACTTTAAGCTCTTATAACTTATAAGTACTTACACTTTTCTGTAATAAAAGTTAAATATACCAGATTCTAATGGACTGTTAGTGTGCACTAACCTTCACCTGTAGTGAGATTCATTAACTCAAACAAAATAGCAGTAAGAATTTGTCTTTATTTGGGCCATTGCCTTGCAGTTGGCTGTCATATGCAGCTAACAGTAGTAGGTATTTGTCTTGATGTACCTGCATTCCAACTGTTGTCAACATTGAAGAAAAATAGAGCTTCACATCCTTCATCTAAGAAACTTCATAATTGTGTTCATTTTTAATGTTTTTATATAATGTTGGTATAGCCATAAACGAAAATATAATATTATAATAAGTTTCATGTTACTTCAAATGAAAAATTTCAGAGCCATTACGATAATCTTGCACCCATTCAGTTTCAATCTCAATGTGAGTAACTTACAAAAGACTAAGGTATTTTGCACTCACTCCAAGTAAGTTTAAGTCACTTTATATACCTCCAACAAGCTGTAATGTGAAAGGTCAATTTGCTTTTTTGCTCGATGACCTCCAAGCTGTAATATGAAAGGTCCATTTGCAAACCTTATTAACTTAATAGTTATGAGGTACTGTTCTTCAAAGAATGTCTACAATAATTTTTACAAAAGAAAGGTAACAATTTAAGTTAGTGAGTCAAAAATCAGTTCTTGTCCTGATATTTTCTCTCTGTCTTCTGCCTATGCTGAAATAGCAAAATTCTGAAATGGTAACTTCGCCCCGAACAGTACATACCGCGCCTTGGGTCTTATAATTAGAACTTTTGTGTTAATATTTAATCTTCTCGGTGAATAACCGGTGGAAACCAAACTGCACAGGCCTAAGTCTAGTGCACTGCAGGCTATAAACTAGGTGGTTCATTTTGCAGGAATTTCAGAACAATCCTACTTTAATAGTTTTTTATCTATTTTATTTAAACCACAACAAAAGCTTTTTTGCATTATTCTGACAACTTTTTATTTAGAAACACAAAACTCTGCTCTAAGTTTGGTAGGTACATTATTCATTATCTTGTCATCAGAAGTTTGTTTTTAACACTCAAATAAGTTTGTTTGAATTTATAACAATATATAGGTATTAGGTACTTACACCTAAAATGATTAAACATGAAGTAGGCAGTACCAAACCCCAAAAAAAAGGTGGCACAGCCAGCACCTATTGTCTATACTATAGGTTAGGTACCTGTGTTGGTATCGCAATAACTTGATAATTCAAGCTGTATTAGAAGAGTACTCACTTGTGCTTGACCGGCTTGATAGAACCGGCGACGTCCATACAAAGTAGACCATCCGATGGTAACTTTGAGTGACGCTCGTTGAGTTTTCCACGCTTACCTCAGCAGTGGTCAGGCGGGATATAACTCAGAAAATGTATTTGACTAGATGCGAGGATACGGACTCCTTTACTAGGGCCGGCCAACGCGGTGTTTTATTGCGACAGACAATCTGTGATGTACCCAACTTGGGTAATCAACGTGTCTCTTTTATGATCGCGCTGATCGCGCTCTTTATCTTTATAAGACTTACCCACTCGGTGCTTATTATTAGGTAGCGGCTCTGAGTACTGAAACTAACTAAGTAACCAGTTTCAGAACTCAAAGGGTGGCGAAACTAGGCCTACATCACCCTTCGAAGATGAGAAGTAGTATAATCAGATCGGTGATCAGACAGCTCCTTGTCCGAAGTAGCAACCTGCTCCATCTGCTCGGGCGCACTTATTTGGCACTCCAAACACTTTTATTACGTATAAATCACTGTTTTTTCACTAAAAAACTTGTTATGAAAAAAATTTGTTGCTTTAGCGGCAAATTACACAAACGCTATGAAATGACATTGACAGCCGATCAACGTGACAACTGGATCGACTACTTTCTGTGGAAGATTAGGCCCAAAACAGACTAGAAGTCGGTATATCAAGGCAAATACTACAAATCGTTCTTCCAACAATGCTGTGTGTTCGGAGCACATATAATATCAACTGTCTAACTATCACGGTTCATGAGATACCTACACAAGTTTTAAAGATTCCGGACTTTCAACTGACAAGCTTACTCGCACTTGTCCAGTTTGTGTGGGTTATCTACCTACACAAACTGGACAAGTTATTGTCATGTGGTCTACTACAAGATTAGGTTTAAAAATATATTTTGGTTGTCAAATAAAAAATCCGACATTCATAAAAACCAGACATAAAAGGTGTGGTCAAGTATTGTTAAAATCAACGTATCTTGGTTTTCGTTTTACCTTATTCTTTACAAAATTTTGTAGGTACCTACTCTTTTACATCTACAGCCTATGCTTGCCCACTGCTGGACGTAGGCCTCCCCCTGGTATGCGCCTTATTGGCTTTAAAGTTACGGAGGAGTCCGGGGCACGCGGGTTGGGGATTGCAGTGGCAAAATGCTGCAGGAGGCGCTGCTGCCGGCCCCCAGGTGGATATCCCTTAGACGCCTCTTATGACATCCACGGGAAGAGTTGGAGTGGTGCAAATTCTAAGCCGGCACCACACTCTGCTGGACATAGGCCTCCCCTAACTCGCACTATAGCGCCCTGTCTACAGCTTGCTGCGTCTACTTAAGATAGATAGATAGATAGATAGACAATTCTTTATTGTAACCCATAAACACAGATAACAGTACAGAAATAAAAGCTACGAGAAGAAGTACAAAGGCGGCCTTATCGCTGTGAGCGATCTCTTCCAGGCAACCCAGGCTTAAGTTATGTTCGAAACATACTAATGTGACTGATCTTGCTTGTTTCTTCAGTTCCGTTAGCACTATATAATTATTGTGTGATTCGGTTCTGATGACAAAAAATTAAATTCCTATATACCCTACTACGTAATTACTACCTACCGTACTTACTTTTGCTTCGATTATTTCCTAGTTTTACATATGTAATTTGTATTTTGTGACGTGTCCAAGAGTCCTGTAAGGTCTAAAGGAAATAAAGCACTTTGATATTTGATATTTGCGAATTGCTCTCGACTCGTTCCACTTTGGGCCAAATCCAGTGGGAAGAGTCAAGAAACTGAAATTGTATGTTTAGAACGTTCTTGATTCGTCTCATTTTGAGATTTCTAACAGAAAGGTAGCTAAAGTACTGTCAACCGCACACTTTTCGTGGAAGTAATCTTGCTTGCTCAAAAGCTATAAGAAGCCCGTGGCATAAAAACGCTGTTATTGTTTTTGTGTTATTTCTAGGTCGTTAAACTCACACACGGAAATGAATCAACTATTTTTCTACACTAGTATTATAAAGAGGAAATATTTGTTTGTTTGTTTGAATTGAATAGACTTCGAAACTACTGGACCGAATTGAAAAATTATTTCACTCTCAGAATCCTTCATTATCCCTGATGAACATAGGCGATAGAATATTACCCTAGGCGAAACCGGGGCGGGTTGCTAGTATTTAATAGTTAACTAACTTTTTATACTGAAAAACGAAAAGAAATTAGGTATGTAATAAAAGAAAATTACAATAAGAACAGAATACAATAATTACAACTAATATTTACACTTAAATCTATTTCCTACAAATCTAAGCCGTCACCAGAAGGCAAAATGCCCAGAATGCTGGCAGCGCCACGTTGAATGGCAATGCTAATTCGTTGACCGAAATAAAAGCCAGCATTCCGGTCACCCGTGGACTCTATTACGAGTTTTCTTAGATCTTTGTATATTGCCTGTGCCCCAGGACCCCAAGGACTAGGGTTTCCACCCCAAACGGCTCGAATAGGTAACCTCGGTCAAGATTAGCTTATTTCCGCCGTTTGAGGGACTCCGCTGATGTTGCTGCGGAGTCGGCCCTTACTGATGTCCCTCCAAGATGAGAAGGTGTTAGGGTATCTACACAAGTGGTGTTAGGGTATCCCAAAATAAAGGCCGACCCATCTTCCAAGGAATCAGAGTCCCGTCAGGCCTTTTACCATCATCTCGCATTAGGCCACGTGGTTCGAGAGTAGCTGCCATACTGACGCTGGTAAAAGCCCGACGGATAAAAACAAATTAAAAAAAAATCTTTAAACTATTGTTGACTAAGTAAGAGGGGGTAATATTTTTCTTATAAGGGATCCATGACAAATTCGCAATTTCGGTTTTAACTTGAAATTACATGTTTGTTTTACCTACTAACCCTACTAACCTAGGTTAGTAGGTAAAATAACCACAGTTACCAATAAAAACCTTAATTAAATCATTAATAAACCAAAATCATCAATATCTACGCAGAATTGGACAGTCATTAGGACCAAGCGCCGATCGGAAAATCGAATGACGCACTGGCTACGCACGGTGGTTATTCTAGTCTTTTCGATATTATCTCGAAAGACGAAAGGTCTATATCTAGCTATTCACAAACGTTATCGATTGTCAATTTATGAGATGAAATAAGTTCCCAAAAAATTTCGATTTTTATGTATGCGTAATGGGTATATAGGTACCTACCTATGTATTATATTATGTACTAGTTTTTGCCCGCAGCTTTGCACGCGCTGTTTTGCATAGAATCGTTGAAAGGTTATTTCTATTCGATGGGAATTAATTTATAAGAAACAAAGTAGCCTGTGTTTTATTCCATGTCTAGAACTAGCTGTAAGCAAAATTTCGTTCAATATGTTTGAGCGTGAAGAAGTAACAAACATCCATCCATACATCCATCCATTCGCATTAATAATAAAGTAACACTGTGATATCAGTCATCTAGTAGGTACTCATAACACAAACTCTGCGTACTATGGGGCCAGATGATGCTGTATTATTTGTATTTATTTATTTACAAAAATCTTTGTAATTTACTGTATTAGGTATATCAGTTAACTACCCACACGCTTATTTTACTTTGGAGCTAAATGATGTTATGTAAATTGCCCAGCATTGAGGTTGCGATAGGTACATATACATTGTACATAATAATTGTGAACAATATTTACTGAAGAAAGGATCCCAAATTGACAAGTTCAAATAGTGTTTAAAAGCAACCACAAAAAATATATTTTTATGTTAAGTATTGCGGAATTGTTTATATCTTTTATGTAGATTCAGTATTCAGTATTCGATAATTAATAGGTCAAGAAAATGCAGTACCTACATACCTTTAACGAATGTTCGATAAATATCGCACGCTCGAGAATGAGCCTCTATCCTTTCGCTCTAGACTCCTTTGATTGCAAAATCCGTTTAGTCAGTGGACAGTACATATCCATCCTTCGCAAGGAGTGGTCGGTTATTAGTTCACGCTTCGATTATTTGTTTAACAATTGACAAAAGTATTTTTTTTGTTTTTTTTTTGTGACAGTGGTGTTTATTTGTGAAGGTGAGTTTTTTAATTAATTTCTTACAATGGAGTGAAAAAGCAGGTACCTATTTATGGGCTCATAATAAACAATTATTTTTTATTGTTAATTTCAAATACGGTTAATTATTAACTACTTTATATTACTACTTATTACGAATAGGTAATTCTTTAGACGTTGATAAATTTTTCCGAGAACGAATATATATAATTAATTTTTCAAGAAAACGAGTAATGGCGCGAGATATAAAATCGCAACGTCGAAAATAAACGAAATAATTTGTTCTTACACGAAAATGATTAACCCAATTTTTTTTTTTGACATATTTAATAAGGAACACAAAGCAAACAACGCTTGCAATGCATTTAACGCTAAGCAATACATTTTCAATAATTTATGCGCATTTATGTAATTCATTCAGCAAGATTATATTTTTATTTTATTAGTCGCCTTTAATGTATTAATTACTGTATAAATAAAATAGAATAATTGTTATACTTTATTAATACAATATTAACATTTTACCTGCAATAAGTTATTCAGAAATATTATTTTGCGATCTTCGGGTGGGTAAAAACATTGATGAGGTACCTCATCAATGTTTTTATTAATTTCACTTAGTTACCTACGTACTTAGCATGAAAAAAGTATCAAAATGTTTATTAAAAACCAGACGTATAAAATTACTGAGTACTCCACTGTTACATCTAGGATCGACATCTTAAGTAGATGTCTTCAATGCAAATAAAAATACTACACTGGAAAACTTTGTAAAATTCATTTCATCAACATTTTAGAAATAGTTCCTTTTTTTAATTATATAGGTTTGCGTGAATCACTGATTCCCTAGTGGCATAATCCAAGATCAATATGGGATAGAACCATTTCGAACTTATTCAAGTTTCTATCCCGTTATCACAACGAATGAATCGTATGTGAAATGTGCCTTCTAAGTTTTACTTCGACAAGGTTCGACATTTTGATCACGCGCGGATTTAGTAGAGTTAAAATGTATCTACGTCCAGAATTGGAGCGTACGCAGCAAACGTGGCGAAGGTATTTAAATAAATAAAATAAATATTGCTGGACCATTCACACAGCATTATCTAGCCCCAAGCTAAGCAGAGCTTGTGTTATGGGTACTAGATAACTGGTATACATAATATAATACAATACAGATATATATTTTTTATTCTACATGGAAAACGACCAGAACACCCTGAACAAATGTCTGCAGATCGTATACACATTTTTTCCGAGGTAGGAATCGAACCAGAAACCTCCAGCGTCGCAGGCAGACCTTCGCCCACCGGTCCTGCGCCACATCGGTCAAGTCAACATTTACAATGTGCCTGGCATCAGTATCGGCAGATATGCCGATCCAGTGGACGCTGTACCATATAAATGCAATGCAAAGCAATAAATCATTAGGCTCCGTACGCTCCAATACCGGTTCAGTACACGCGCACCTTTAGTCCGGGTTCCAGTTTCCACGAAAAAGTTGGTTGTGGAGACGTTCATAGAGCTCTTAAGGGCTTTTTTTTTTGTTGACACACGTTTTTTGCGCCGTGAGAATTTGGGTTAGTTAATTCATCTCGTCCGCGAAAAGAACCCCTTGAAAAGTAACGATTATCTTCTCGCGGGCGAGTTGTTTACATCACATTCTGTGGGTACAACTCGCCTGAATCAAAAATCAAGAGAAATTTTCGAGTTGTACCCCTACCATAATGTGAAGTGGACAACTCGTCCGCGAGAAGATAATCGTTACTTTTCAATGGTTCTGCATGGAAATGTTATGAAAATCTTACGGTTTACTCGCCGTGGAAAAACACGATCGTCAGTGTTGTATAGATCTCTGTGAGAGCTTGATCACGGCACGTTTTCTCCTCGGCACGGCACGGCGGTGCCGGCATGATTTCCATGCATTGTCAAAAAAAACCTTGCCATTTCATGTAGTATATTAATAAATCCTTAATTTAAGCTTTCTAGGATATATTTACTCCATATTATTATGTTTAAATAAACTTCTGGTTTTCCAATAAATAAATTAATAAAACTTTATTTCAATATACCTAGGTTTCAAAAAAGTAGGAACAATCACTTATAGAGTTAGGTATTATCTATCTTATACGTAACAATAAAATTAAAAAGCTAAGACCGTTAAGTGGGTACTATTTTTAGGGTTCCGTAGCCAAAGGGTAAAACGGGACCCTATTACTAAGACTTCGCTGTCCATCTGTCCGTCTGTCACCACGCTGTATCTCATGAACCGTGATAGTTAGATAGTTGAAATTTTCACAGATGATGTATTTCTGTTGCCGCTATAACCACAAATACTAAAAAACAGAATAAAATAACTGTTTAAGGAGGCTCCCATACAACAAGCATGTTTTTTGCCGTTTTTATAGATAATGGTACGCAACTCTTCGTGCGCGAGACCGACTCGCACTAGGCCGGTTTTATTAATATTTTATTTACAACATAAATCGTTTTAAACAAACTTAGCAATAACAGGAAAAATTAATAATTTTAATAGATTCATAGAGTAACTACGTGTGTTTATAAATAACACGAAAGTTTTCCTACTTCTTAATAAAAGCTATGTGTAAGTAGGTCGCACGTTTTCTGAACCGTGCGGTGTGCTAGCCGGGCTCTCTTTTATCACGGTACGGCTAGAACGCCGCGAAAAACGAAAAACGTATCGTGAACAACAAAAACAAGACGACGATAACGAGTTTAAGTCAGCGAAAGTATTTTGTAATTAAAAAATGACGATATTAAAATGAAAGAGGCGACTCTACGCCTTTCATTTCTCGAATTTAACAGTAAAAGGTGAAAGCAAGGAGTAAAAGAGGAAAAAAGTGTATTATTAGTCTCTTACCGAAATGGAATTGGAACATTTCGCGTAGAAATTTCCAGAAAGTATTCACTTAGCTAAGGATACCTACCTATTACGGGTAGCCACTTTGACTTCTTTCTTGCTCTTAGAGTTAATACATAAAAGAACTATAAACTATGGAATTCCCCGAACCTACGTAGCTAAATTGTTTTATAATTCGTCCGTTTTTGCGAATCGTACCTAATGTACTACCGCCATATAACTAAAAGTAACTCTAATGTTACAAAATTGATTTTAATTAGTGTTATATTAAAAACGCTAAGTGTGATTCGGTGTTATTTTTATTGGTCACACATTTTTTAAGTCTAAAAAGACTAGAAATAAATAAAGGCAGTTGATTAAAAAATCAACCGCCTTTATTAGTCGATTGCTGCGCGTAAGCTTCCCCCAATAAGCACGATAATTAGCTTTTATCATTTAGTGCGATATTCCCCACGTTGGGCATGCGGGTTGCAGATCTCAGGTCGGTGGTAGACTTATTCTGCAAGGGACGCTGCTGCTCGCCCGGTGGATATCTCTTTGTCGCCTCTCTAGACGCGGGAAGAATTTCGGTGCCGCAAATTCGAAGCCACCGCACGGTTGTTTTTATTAATAGAGTCAAATTAAAAGCTTGCTTTCATCAGACTAGCTTTCAGGCCTGGGCCACGACATCGGGCGATGCGTCTTGCGGTGCGTCTTGTGTCTTGCGACTGGGGTCGTTATGTCACTTTTCCGCAAGTCGCACCGCGGCGACTCATGGACACACTCAAACGACTTTTCTGTTCTCGCCGCGGACGCAGACGCAAGACGCGCGGGCGGGCATGTCGTGGCCTAGGGGTCAGACAGCCAACTTGCAGAACGGTGACTGTTTTCCAATCGGCCTAGGCTTTAGCTGAATACCGTAGCTTGGTTGACTGCATAGCTATTCAACTATCGGGCCGATAAAACGATCCGGCTACCACAGAAATCCCACTAATCCCATCCCACTAATATTATAAATGTCAAAGTTTGGATGGATGGATGGATAGATAGATGGATTGATGTTTGTTACTCAATCACGCCAGAACGGCTGAACGGATCTAGATAAAATCTGGCACAGAGATAGATTATAGTCTGGAATAGAACATAGGCTACTTTTTATCCCGGAATTCCCACGGGAACGGGAACTACGCGGGTGAAACCGCCAAGGCGCTGCTAGTACATAATATCTACATTATAAATACATATAAACATATCTTTCCATCTAATACCAGAGTGATTGAATTAAGAATGTAACTTACTGTTTTGACCACTCGTTGGTTAACTTCCTTCTGTTGTCAGTCAAATTCGGTACGAGTTAAACCTCTAAACCGCCGTTTACGTGTATAGTGTTTGCCTTTGTGCGCCAATAAATAAATTTCTTTCTTCTTTCTTTCTTTCTAAAAGTAATGATCCCATACGATTGTGATCATGCTATCAAGTATCAACGCTATCCAGTAACTTGTTTCAGTAAAACGTACCCCCACACCCCAGGGCGCCAGTCAAAACGTAATCGCAGTGCATGTGACGAGTGCAAATTTATATTATACTAGCAGCGCTTTGCGGTTTCACCCGCGTAGTTCCCGTTCCTGTGGGATTTCCGGGATAAAAAGTAGCCTATGTTCTATTCCAGACTATAATCTATCTCTGTGCCAAATTTCATCCAGATCCGTTCAGCGGTTCTGGCGTGATAAAGGAACAAACATCCATCCATCTATCCATCCATCTAAACTTTCACGTTTATAATATTAGTGAGATGATAAAATAGACCAAATGGAGCAAGAATGATCCTTGCGATTATTTTGCCCCCAGGGATCATCTTGGACAACCTAGTGTACAAGATGATCACTTTGCAAGGTTTTAAAATACCCATTTAATTTTACATGGTAAATTCGTGAGGTCCCTTTTGTGAAACTGAGGTTGTTCAGCTGCAAATAGTTGCGCAACGGGGCGTCCCTTTTGTGCAATTCATTTTGTTCCCTTTTGCTCAACTCGATAATTTTAGACGAAACAAGATAAAGTTAAAAACTACAACCCGACTACGTGAAAGTTATAAAAGTTTGAAACATTTACATTGACAAAATAGAATGACGTATCGGTCATATTTGATAGGCATAGAGTTGAAAATGAAAATAGGTCGTAGGTATTGTAATTTTTCTCTATGGGGCCTGCAGCCTGCGGCTACCTAAATTTTAATACGCGTTTTAAAGGCTTATTCGGGGTCGGAGCCCTAAATCCTATAGCCTATAACCATCGGGGTATTGAGACGAATCAATCGATACATAATTTGTTGAAATCGAACCAGTAGTTTCAGCGCTACGTGGGAACAAAGAAATCGGCCACATACATACAAACATACAAACATACAAATATACAAACATACAAACATAGGGTGCTAACCTCATAACCCTCCCCTGTTGGTAGTCGGGTAAAAAAGACAGTCATTAGAAACAACAACAAGATAAAGTTAAAAACTACAACCCGACTACGTGAAAGTTATAAAAGTTTGAAACATTTACATTGACAAAATAGAATGACGTATCGGTCATATTTGATAGGCATAGAGTTGAAAATGAAAATAGGTCGTAGGTATTGTAATTTTTCTCTATGGGGCCTGCAGCCTGCGGCTACCTAAACATTAATACGCGTTTTGAAGGCTTATTCGGGGTCGGAGCCCTAAATCCTATAGCCTATAACCATCGGGGTATTGAGACGAATCAATCGATACATAATTTGTTGAAATCGAACCAGTAGTTTCAGCGCTACGTGGGAACAAAGAAATCGGCCACATACATACAAACATACAAACATACAAACATACAAATATACAAACATACAAACATACAAACATACAAACATAGGGTGCTAACCTCATAACCCTCCCCTGTTGGTAGTCGGGTAAAAATTACAACATAATGTCAATGCTTGTTTAAGCGTAATTTCACTCCACTTTTGAAGTTATGGACTAACATTCAAACTTTCTCAAGAGATTTAGCAACCGATTTATGGTAATTTCTGCCAATCTATATAATATTATTAAAATGCTTGCAAAAATCTTGCGAAATTATTAATGTTTTACATAACACCTCGAAAACCGGTATCGAAGAGAAAACACTAATAACATTTTATAGATGCATGCATAAAAATTCCGCGATTGCAAGTTTTGAAGGTGGCACATTCAAAAAAAAATACTGATGACCTTAGTGGCACAGTGGACGATGCCGGTTCGATAATAAAGATAGAGATACGATACTGATACCGGGACAAATATTTGTTCGATCTGCAGTTATTTTTTCCGGGAATCGGGATTTTATGGGTGATTTCCAAGATTAAAAGAAATGTCTCTCTTTCATTTGATTTCATTTCATTTATTTCACCGTAGGTATAACATACCCATGGGAGATTTACAGGCATAATCCATCTAGATATGCAAAATTCGAATTGAACGCGGGTGAAACGATAGCTGATAATAATAATACTAATAATTAAAGTTATTTTGATTCTCGAAAGAACTTAACTTCTGCCTTGCTATGAAAAAAGGTTAGAACTATTAGCCTTACCTACTTGTTGAAATCGCCCACACTGTTTTATAAAGGTCTTAGTTCAAATTGTACCTTCCACACGTAAATAGACGTAAAAAATAAATTATCATTCTCATTATAAGGTACCTACGGTTACTGACGTGTGTTTTGTTTTGTTTTTATAGAATAGAAAGAAATTTCCAACGGAATTACGTCAAACGGAAACTAAATTACTTTCCGTATTATTCAAAGTGTTCCAATTTGTGAGGAATCATAAATATTTTTGATAGTTTTCTTACAAAAGGCAAAAGTTTGTGATTTAGGATGTAAACATGCTTGGTACCTAAAATATCCAACGTCACGATGACGACTCGATATTATCGTTTACACGAACTTAGGGTGCTTTTTTTGCTTTTATTCACAACTTAATTCGACTTAAGCACGGCACGGGCACGTCCATACTGTTTGATGAACGAAGATTTTTTTTATTTCTTTAGTAAACAATACACTTTACCGTAGATATTCGGGTTTCTTTATCTGGGAAAAGCACAAGTTGGCTACAGGCAAAAACCAGTACGAAAATAGAGATTCTTTACCACTAGCTCTATTTAGCTTGGAGTTTGATGCTGTGTGCATAAGGCATCTTCATCTTCAAATAACTGGATACAAACTAAGCACCGAGTCTAGTCAAATTTTATAATATAAACAACTTTATAAATAGTAAATATTATCAAATAAAACAGAAGATGTTATCGATTTTATTCAATTAAATATTTGGTCCACTTGTGGAAGAAATGAAAAATAAACCGCTAGTAAATTTATATATCCCACACTAATACATGACTATTCGCCTATCTAAGTCTAAATGTAATGTAATTTAGATACAATTAAATATCTATATAAAACAAACTAAGCTTAACACTATTTTCCATAAATACTATTGTCGATGCGGAACTTCCAAAAACGTCTGCGTTTCCAAAAAAGAAAAACCCTTTAATCTCGAAACTCAACGTAGTGTAAACGTAGTGTAGAACGCCCTCCGGCCAGGTGGGATGATGATCTACGAAAGACTGCAGGCAGATGCGGATGCGTCAAGCTAAAGACAGGGCGTTGGTTGTGGCTCATTACGGCGCTAAACTAGTGCTGTACACCTATTTTATCTTCTTTTTACGTTGAACAAAGGAAATTTCAAAAATCCACAGTTTGTTAAAAATAATAAAAAGCTTTTTTAATGCCTCTGTAATAGTTTTATTTTGTATAGTTTAGACGGAGATTCGAAGGTGCCCTTGGTGGCCACCAAAATCTATTTTCGCGTCTTTGGCTTTAGCCTTTTTTTAGTTTTATTCTGTATATAAATTATACAGAATAAAACTAAAGTAGAGGTATTCAGAAAAGCTGTTTTTATTTGCAGTCTTATGATTCAGTTTCCAAGTTTTATAATATCCATTCTTAAGAAACCCTTTGATAGGTATCAAAACCTTATAATACGTACCACAAACTGTGTGTAAATAAAGTAAATTTCAAAAATCCATCGATTTTTGAAATTTACTTTATTTACGACTTCTTTTTTGACGACCTCTGTGGCGTGGTGGGCGAAGGCCTGCCTGCGACGCAGGAAGTTGCGGGTTCGATTCCCGCCTCGGGTCAAATGTGTGTACGATCTGCAGGCATTTGTTCAGGGTGTTCTGGTCGTTTTTCTATGTATAATAAAAAATATCTATCTATGTATTGTATTATATTATGTATATCAGTTATCTAGTACCCATAACACAAGCTCTGCTTAGCTTGGGGCTGGATAATGCTGTATGAATTGTCCAGCATTATTTATTTATTTATGTAACGTAATAATAAGTTAAAATAGGTGGAAGCGCTAGTGTGCGCCGGGGTATCACCTTAAGGGAGGGCCTTATAATTGCTTCATCATCGGCATGACTTACATAGGCCGATAATAAAGTACTTTTAGTTCATACATATCACTCTCGGATTATACAAACTTCTATTAGCCTCAAGGACTTCAGCAAAGCAAACGTTTCTCTTTTGCCAAAACAGGTATTAAATAACTATTCATTACAATTCATCAAATCTAGGTTACTAAATTACATATAACTCATTTACATAATTACATATATTAGGAATAGTACAATTTTAGTATTGGATCACTAGAGCAAATAAACCTGTACTAAAATTAATAGTAATCAAAACAAAGGAGAAAAAAACTATGAAAAAAGTAAAACTATGTAAATTTAAATCATAAAGCAATGTTTAACCACTCATTCATTAATTTTGAAAGAGATTGTCTTAATTATTTTTATGTAAATTTTTTGTTAAAATATTTAACTGTGCATTAATATTAATTCATTACAAGTGTTTTAGAAATATACTAACTTTATAATGTATTTTTTTGCAAACTTTGAGACTCTCAAAGTTTGCAAAAAAAAATACATTGAGAATACGTAATGGTTTGAAGTGGTTGTCGTTGAAAATTATTAACATAGTTGCAAAGTAAAAAGTATTAGAGATTTTGAAATTTTCGGCACACAAGCTCGTTTGACGTAAACATGGCCCCACAATTATAACACATATAACACATAGACAAAAAACAAGAACTTTTTTCAATTTTTCCGGATTATTTTCGAGATTAAAATGGTGGTTATTTATTTAGAACCAGTTTTGTGAGAAGGTCAGTAAGCATGTTATAGTTAGTTAGTAAATATTAGTTTTTGACCGTGTTCGACAAGGTCACTGTACTTTGGACGTAAAATTATATCCGCGTTTGTAATCTTGTACCCGACAATAAATCAAATAAACATATTAGAGGAAAATCTTTTGCAAGATGTCGAAAATGAAAAAAAACTGACACATCAAATACTTTCTCTTAATGCAAACTTTGGCAAGGTTAGGATCTTAATGAGTTTTATTTAAATTTTATTTTAATAAGGTCCGATGTTTTTCAAAGTAAAAAAATTCATAAAAAAATTCCTTTGTTCCTGAAAACGATGAAAAGGTATGTAAAAAATATCTTTACCAGTCTGGGCGAGACCAAAAATAAATAAATAGATAATGCTAGACAATTCACCCAGCATTATCTATTTACAATACGTTACATAAACAATACGTTATATAGATAGATATTTTTTATCAAACATAGAAAACGACCAGAACACCCGGAACAAATACGTAAAACGCAGATCGTAAAAATATTTGTCCCAAGGCGGGAATCGAACCCGCAACCTCCTGCGTCGCAGGCGGGTCTTCGCCCACCGCGCCACAGAGGTCGTCAAAAGAATCCGGGCTAGACTTACGCCAAAAAAAAAAACTAACGATCGGGAATCTTACTACTGAAGAGCTCAAGAGATCTCAACAAATCCTTTGTTTTTCGTATTTATCTTTTGAACAAGTAAATAAATTCATTATAATGAGGTACACAGGTTAGATTTCATTTAACTCTAAATCATGACCATAATAACAATAACAAAAAATAAAGACTTCAAGATAGATCAAATAAAAAGAGATACCTTTAGATCAAATGGTCTGAAACTACCGAAAAGGCTTAAACTCAATTACGAGTATCAACCAAACATTAATCTTACGAATTTATTACTCCTATATCCTTGACTTTGCAGCAAAAATATGTTTTATAGTTTATATTTCACGTATAAATCACAACACAGTAATTAAATTTATTAACAAGTTTTATGATACGCTCTATTTTGCTCGGTTGACTCAAAAAAAAAGATGGCGCCTCTAATATCTGTAACCTTTAAATGAAATATCACCAAAAAACTAGTCAGTGTTATTTTTTTTCATTATAATCTGTTATTATTAAAATTGATTTTATTAATTTTCAACTTTGAAGATACTTCAACTACTTTGGGCACATATACTTACTCCTATGGCTCAGCGACCCAAAGTGGATCTTGGCCTCCCACACAAGACTTCTCCAGGCATCTCGGTTCTGAGCTGTCTCTCGCCAGCTGTGGGCGTCGAGTTCGCGGAGATCGGCTTCGACTTCGTCGATCCAGCGATACCTAGGGCACACGACTGGTCTACGCCCCGAAGGTTTTCCTTCATACGCCTTCTTGACAGCCCGATCCTCTTCCATCCTCTCAACGTGTCCTAGCCAGCGAAGACGAGCGCTCTTGAACTCGCCTATGACGTTTGGTCTGGCATACAGGTCCTCTAGCTCTTAGTTTTTCCGAACTCGTAAGGATCCATCCGGTCTTCTGGTCGGGCCAAAGATCTTACGCAGCACCTTACGCTCAGCCACGAGGAGTTTGTCTTCTTCTTTCAGCGTTAGCGTCCAGGCCTCACGCGACCCGTACATCAGAATAGAACGTATGACAGTTTGGGCACATAGTCGTTTCAAATTTGTTTATTGTCTATCGGACAAAGAAACCAAAATTGAAAAAGAATTAAAAACGCATTTTCCCAGAAAAACTATTTTTTTTTTTACATTTTTGAATGCATATTTATTTTTTCAACATAACCCCTAAAATGACTTCGATAACTCACGGTTTCAGGCTTCCCCTCAGTGACCCTGAAAATAAACTCACCCTGTATAAATAAGTAAAATAAAAAGCCATATATTCCATAAACGTAATTACAATACCCATGCAATACTAATCTATACACTAGCCAAATTCGATGTGGAACGAATGTAAACAAACCACGACACAAAAAACTAAATCTCAGTAGCTTGGCATAGAATACAAGATTTTATTATAAGCAATATTTACTGAAGAAACTTTCTTCAGTAAATATTGCTTAAATATTCCTTTATGGATCTCATATTGACAAGTAATAATAACTTACGTATAATAGACGTGGCAACAGAGTGAATTTTAGGTTAAGTATGGGCGTTGTTTACTAATATATCACATCGAGTTTGGCTAGTAAATAGTTTGTATTGGAAGATAAACTACGTTTAAAACCAACTAGGTTTGTAAGTAGGCAACAGAGTAAATTTTAGGTTAAGTATGGGCGTTGTTTACTAATATATCACATCGAGTTTGGCTAGTGTACAGTTTGTTTTGGAAGATCATCTACGTTTAAAACCAACTAGGTTTGTAGTTTCGCTAATGTCTTTGGCTTATACTCATAAATGCAAAACGAAACAAAAACTTAGTACCTTTACGAGAAGTATCCTCAAATACTATTAGACTTGTTGACTTTACAAAAGCAAACATTCATTTACAAATAACATGATGATGCAATGCGAACATAAACAAAAAGACACCAAAATATGAACTGGGTATTTCATGAGCATTGTCGGAGTCCCTCAAACGGCGGAAATACGCTAATCTTGACCGAGGTTACCTATTGGAGCCGTTTGGGGTGGAAACCCTAGGTCCTTGGGGTCCTGGGGCACATGCAATACACAAAGATCAAACAAAACTCCTAATAGAGTCCACAAGTGATCGGAATGCTGGCTTTTATATCGGTCAAACAAATTAGCATTGCCATTCTTCAACAAAAAATCGAAGTGAGTATACCGCTTCACAACCACCACGGGATCCAAAGCCCGGCTGGGTTGGTTGAAATTTCGACCTTAATTCTGAGCTTTTGATTCTGTAACAAATTTTGGGCTGCAAGCCGGCGGTATGTCGTACCAACTGCGATTAGTCTAATGCCTCCATCTTTTTTTGAAAGTGCACATAGATTAAAATTTGGTCCATATAAAATGTCGATGATGTCTGACCTGTCCGGATAGCATTTTAATTAGAAAAGATAAGCAAATTTCAATAGGTAAATATACAAATGCGAATTTATAAAACGAAATGTCAGACACATTAATTTCAATGATAAAGAGTCCGGGAAATATTCATTGATATGATAGGAGCATTTTAATGTTAGTATCTTAAGGCTGGTATTTGGAAAAAAACAACATTTCCACGATCTTTGAGATACCACTGCTGTTCAAATATGACATCTAGGATTCTTATACTCCTATATCGTTTCGATATAGGAGTATAAGATCGTTTCCAATGAAAGAGTGAACGAGTGAGTTCACTTGGCGCGCGGAGCTCGGAGTGGCAACATCTTTGGTGGGACTCTGCCGTTGTTGCTTGGCGCTCTCAGTGTTAAGGTCGAGTATTGTGGTGTCCTGATGATGTCTCGTGGAGAGACGAAACTAGTTGACGTCTTGCTTTGATAGGTATTTTTTCATTTTGTAGTTGGCGTCGTTTTCTTCTACGGCGCGGACTACATTTTGTTGAAACTTGTCGGAGAGGGCTGTTTTTTCGCGGAATTGTTACTAAATATTTTCATCCTTATATTTTGCTGTAAGGGTAAGTGGCGAACTCTGAACGCCGCAGCCCTAGGGGTGAACACATTAAAGTGGCGATCACAATAGGCCTACCATGGCCGTAGTGATAAGAAAGCCACAAAAAGCAAATAAAAAAAAATACTCCTATATCTAATAGTCCATTTAATTCTGTACAAAAACGCCAAGATATTTTTTTGATTAGTTGCATATGTTTGATGAAAAAAAAACATCTTAAATATTTCAATTTTGATACATATCTGCCTTCTTCTCCGAACCAATATGACTTACTGACTTGATTTTTATATTGAACTCATGAACTCATCGACCGTGTAGAAACATCCTTTCAGCAGGATCTGGGTAAGGTCGCTTTCAAATTGGTTCAACCTCTCAGATGCCCTCATCTCCGAGGTAAAGAATTAAATAACCTGACAGCCTGATATTTGCTACAGTATCTTGCAACGTTTAATCTGGGACAGAAAGGTACCTCCAAATCCTTCCTTCTAGTTTTTAGACGAGCAGTCATTTGCTCTCGGGTTTCATATTTATGTCTAACTAGCTGTTCCCGCGACTTCGTCCGCGTGGAGTGGAGTTGGAGGTGGTCTACCGTCAAAGTAGACTTAGTCCTGCAATGATTCTTGACCTAGCGGAACATTTAACGTTTCCCCCTCTGGAGCGCACACAAAAATATGTCGGGCACATTATAGTAGGCCGTAAGAAAAACAATGATACCTTAGGTCGAGAATGTTATAGTAATACTAACTTAGGTCAACTCCTTTAATTTCTGTCCCTGCGATTTATTAATTGTCAAAGCAAAGCACACGGCTGGTAGGGATGAATGGTGTACGCGGTTTAAAATTATGATAATATCAGTGTGCAATTAATGTGATATTCCATCGCGTTCAATTCAAATAGACAGACGCGACTTCGTTTTCTATTGTAGTGATGTAGATTTTTAACCTCGGCATTGTGAGTTTGCGCGAGTAAAACACAGAATAACTTGACTATGTTAAAGGTTAATCGGGTTGTGCAATGAATTAACGACTTCAAACGAGTTGCAAAAGGATTCTACTGTTTTACGAGTATGAATTTTGCTATCGAATTTACATCACCGTTGTCGCCCAGTTTTCACTTAAAAGGAGAGTTGTGTAAAAACTACCTAAAGTTACGTAAATACAATGTATTGTGATCTCTTATTTTGTGGATATCCTTCCACACTGGTACAGAAAGGTACCTCCAAATCCTTTTAATTTTCAGACGAGCAGTCATTTAGATAATGCTGTGTGAATTGTCCAAGCATTATTATTATTATTATTATTACTGGTAGCTACTAAGCGGTTTTCCTCTACCTATTGTGTGTGTGCCAATAAATGTATTTTCTTTCTTTCTTTCTTTTCTTTCTATGTCATTCTTACCGCTGAGGTTTGGAACGCGTTGCTTCTGTTTTTCCGGCCATCTTCAATTCTAAAAACAGTTTCAGTTTAAAAACTTTCCACAAAAGAAGTCTGGCGGAAATTAGTGGAACAAATTTTATTGAAAGCTTAATTCACTAAACTCCTACGATCACACTGCTGACAACGCCGCGGCGGGGGACTTCTTTCGTGAAAAGCACTTTACAAGAAAATTTTATTACATGTCAATCGCATACAATTTATAAAATGTAGACATAATGGTGTAAACTAAGTAGGTTATAATTTTTCATCGTTATCGTACCCAACGAATTTCAATAATAAAATTGTGGATCTATGTTCTTTCCTATCCTGTGTATCTATTTTATTTGGTGTGCAAAAACGAGTAATTGCATTGTAAAAACTTTTTAAACTTTCGCGATTTATTAACATATTAGGTAAAGATTATTTATCGAGTATTTATCGCGTACCTTTTGTTTTGTTTTCCCCAACGTTTCAACCGCGTTACAGCGATCGTGGTCACGAATATCTAAATAATTGTATTGTATTGTATCTACGACATCGGTTTCATCAAATTTGTTAACTAACCTCATCTAGACTGTAGTATGTCACACTAGCATTCTCTTCAGTTTGTCAGTGACTATTGCCGTCGACGCGGCACTAGTTATGAAGTCCGGCAGTTATTGTAGATTTATTTTTTAATGGTGGAAACTTTGCTGGTTTAAGTGTTACTTTAGTAGTTTTTTGTTTAGTTTATAAGAACTATTTGTTTCCCAAATAATTTTTTTTTTATTTTTTTATTAGCCTATTTCGTCCCACTGCTGGGCAAAGGCCTCCCCCAAATCTTTCCACTCCGTGCGATCTTGTGCGATTTCCCACCAATCATTTAGGCAGGAGTTGAGGTCGTCCCGCCAACGCTTTCGTGGCCGACCTCGACCGCGGCTTCCTTCAAGGAAAGGAAAACAAAATAAAATAAAAAATAAAGTTATTGTAGATTTTCACACCAATACAGTCAGTTTTGTTTTTTGCTTTCCGTAATCCTATTTTGGGTAGTTTTAGTCGATGACGTGTGTGGTAGTTATGAGTTTCAGCCAAAGACATTTTCCACGTCTTTGGTTTCAGCCCACGTCACCTGACTTGAGTTTCAGCCCACGTCGTCACCTGACTTCAACCTGGGTCTCTTCAAGACAAGAAGGTGTCTCCTAGACCTTCGTGATATATCGTCGAACACATCGTCAGAGGATCAGGAGATATTGTGGTCATAGAAAGGTCTACTCGGAATAAAAAATGTACCTTCTTATTCGTGATGTAACGATGTTTTGACGAGTTTCGTGTTAAATGAGAAACGTGACGTCAAATGTTTAGTTTGACAAAGATCCATCACATTCTGATCGCGCGCGTTGATTTTAATTGAATAAATAATGCTGGACAATTCATCTAGCCCCAAGCTAAGCAGATTATCTGATATATTTATTATTATATATCAGATATATTTATAATATTAAGCTTGGGTCGGGTATGCGCCTTAAGGGACAAAACTTTAATTTATTTCCAAGAAACAGTTCGCAGCTAACCTATTTCCAATGAAATTACAATTAATTGAATAATAAATTAACAAAATTTCAATTGAATAGGTAATCCGGTATCTTAAATAAATTATTTAGGGACACGTAAGTAGGAAAATGTCACAAAATAATGAATGACTAATTACCTGATAAATAATTAATTAAAAATGCAGCCACAAACAACCTCAACATTTTGTTTGTGGCTGCATTTTTAACTAATTAAGGATCCAAAGAATGACGAAATTCATTGTCACTATAAATTATTCCTACGTAGGCCGTACCAACAAGTTCTTTATTTATTTCTTACTAGCTGCTCCCCGTGGCTTCGCACGAGCTTTTTAAGTAGCTTATGTCCGTCCTCTGGATATTATTTACCTCTCTACCAAATTTCATTAAGATCCGTTCTGCCGTTTAGGCGTGAAAAGAACAGACAGACAGACAGACCGACAGAGTTGCTTTCGGATTTATAATATTAAGTTTGGATACCTTTATTAACAAAGAAAATTACAATCAAATAATAGAAACACTTAGAAATAGTATTTACTTTACAATTGAAACAATTGAGCTAACTGTAGACTGTTGCAAACAATCAACAGTATGGATACCTCATCATACGTGTCCTTATGGCGATGGCGGGCGAAGGTCCACCTGCGACGCAGGAGATAGTGGTTTCGATTCCCGCCTTGGGATTAATGTTTGTACGATCAGCAAATATTTGTTTCTGATGTTTTGGGTACTTTTTATATAAAAAAAATACTATATTTGCTATTCATCTAGTACTCATAACACGAGCTCTGCTTAGCTTGGGGCTAGATAATTCTGTTTGAATTGGTCCAGCATTATTTAATATTACAAAAAAAAGGATATGTAATAAATTTTATTTCTCGAAATTATTCCAGTATTTAATTGTGCATAAGCGGATTGATTTTGCAAAATTACGTCAAGCCTTGTCTAGGAAGCCAGTTGACCGTGAGGCTTGACTGTTGATAGTTAGTTACGTACTTAGAATTCCTATAACTATATAGGTACTTACTTTAGGCCCGTAGCACACTTCCGCCACGAAAGCATAGCAGCAGAAACGCAGTGGTCTCGCCATGACTTGTCAGTTGTACGATAAGCGGAAGAGATACAGCGAAAATGCAGGTTTCTCATTAGTTCATCATCAGCTTAAAATTTGAGGACCTGGCGCAGCGGACAAAGGTCCGCCTGCGACGCACGAGGTTGCGGGTTCGATTCCCGTTTCGGGACAAATGTACGATCTGCAGGTATTTGTTCCGGGTGGTGTGATTGTTTTCTATGTATAACAAAGAAAATATATCTATCTATGTAATGTGTTAAGTATTTCAGTCGTCTAGTACCCATAACACAAGCTCTGCTTAGCTTGGGGCTCGATAATGCTGTGTGAATTGTCCAGCATTATTATCCTACTGGTTTTGACTGAAAACCAGCGCTCTATCAGTGACTATCACTATAGTTCCGCTATTTGTGTTAGAGCACCACGCTGAGCCAAGGCCTGTTAGACATGCCTACGTACACACGCTACACACGCTACACACGCTTTACCTATCCACCAACCCACGGATGAGCTGCTTAGTGCCCACTGATTTCCGGAGGCTTTTCAGCTTCCATGGTCTGCCTGTGACCATGGAAGCTGAAAAGCCTCCGAAACGTCAGGTTATAAACAAAAAATAAAATATACGCGATCAATCCGGTTAAAACAGTGTTTTATAATGAGTTCTCGCGAAAATAACTTTAGAATATACTATGTCTTTGTAGTTTTAGCTAGTAGATTCTAGGTATTTAAGTAGCGTCTCTGTGTATGTACTCTACCCTGGTTTATTCTGTTTTTATTTAAATTTTGTTATAGTAGTTGTACCTATTTGCGTGTACTATTTGTATGTCTTAAACTATTTCATTTCATTATTATTACTTACGCCAAGTTTGGTCAATGACCCTTCATACTCACAAGATGAATGTTTCTTATGAGTCTTCATCACGGATGTAAGCGGGTTAACTACGAACCTTATTTGTGTTATTTGTGTTAGTCCCTCGTTAAGGGATGAAACGTTGGTGTTCTTCCAACACAAATGAGGTTCGTAGTTAACCCGCTTACATCCGTAATGAATTCGTCTTATGAGTCTCTTAATAAAACGACCACGAAATGACTACTTATAAAAGAAAATATTTTTATCGCTAAGCTTTATTATGCAATATTCGAAGCGACGCGTGACCCGAGAGCCGGTTAGTACATTAGTATTGCTATACAGTGGGGCAATGCAGCAAGCGTCTTGGGGACGCGCGCGATCGGTTGACCTACTTCTAGATTGTTAGCAACAGTCAGCAGTTATCTCAATTTCTTCAATTTTAAACACTAGTTATAATTTGTTTGAGATAAACATCAAAATATAAAGGATGTCATGAAATAAGATCCTAAGCCGAAAGGGGGTGATTCGACCCCCAATGGAATCAAGTTTTGTTCAACGATTTTCAGAATTTCGCTTTTTTTTTACTTTTTAGAAAAGAGCTTGAGACGTTTCTCTTTATATTAGTAGGTATTTCTGCGTGTATTCTAACTCTATTATTATTGTATAAAATTTTCAAAGGATCAGGAGTATTTTTTTGTAATAACGATTTTACAACAAAACACTGGCCTTACAGAAAAAAAACAAGCAAAAAAAAATTGTGAGATATTTTAGCATGTAAATAATGTAAGAGGGCGTTTAAAAGAATGCGAAAACGACAAAAAAAATCTTTGACAAAAAATATTTGAAAATCGTAAACCATTTATGAACTCATGATATAACCAACCGGTATTCATTGGTATTTTTGGAGCATTTGAAAAATACGAATTTTTTGCTAAAAATTTACATTTTCCCTAATCTCAAACCCATCTTTTTCCGACGCACGGAGGTGTAACACCGCCAACTTCCTGACTCCGAGTTGTTACAGTGAATTTTTCTTGCAAGAAAAATCTCAATATCAATCACCGGTAGGTACGATTATGGTCTTGGCCTTTGTCCACTGGCTTTGACCATGATTGACCATGACCATGGTATAACTTGTATGCCGCAGAAGGTTAATAACCATTTTTTGTAAAATTTAGAATTCATGGTTTGATTCATACCTTATGCCCTTGGTGTCGAGGTTATTACAAGATTTTTGGATTGTTTCGCTTCCTATTTTTAACCGACGGAGAACAAAAGAGGATAAAATTCTATGTTCGGCTGTTTTTTTATGTACGTTCGTTGATATCTCCGTTAATTATGAACAGATTTTGAAAATTCTTTCGCATTTGTATAGACATAAATTTCGAGATGGTCCTTTAAAAATATTAGGTATTCATGAGGGATTTATTATTTATCTCAAAAACTTAAAAACAGTGTAACGGGAATAAAAAATATATAGTATATCCCGACGTAGCCCCATATATTTTTATGGGGCCACTTTGACCATTTTCTATACAGTGACGAAAGAATTTTCAAAACCGAGCTTATTCAATTCAAACAAACAAATCTTTCCTCTATATAGTACTAGCAGCGCCTCGCGGTTTCACCCGCGTAGTTCCCGTTCCCGTAGGAATTTCGGGATAAAAAGTAGCCTATGTCCTATTCCAGACTATAATCTATCTCTGTGCCAAATTTCATCCAGATCCGTTTTGCCGTTCTGGCGTGATAAAGGAACAAACATCCATCCATCTATCTATCCATCCATCCATCTAAACTTTCAAGTTTATAATATTACTAGCTGTTCCCGCGACTTCGTCCGCGTGGAGTGGAGTTGGAGGTGGTCTACCGTCAACGTAGACTTAGACCTGCAATGATTCTTGACCTAGCGGCACATTTAACGTTTTCCCCCCTGGAGCGCACACAAAAATATGACGGGCACATTATAGTTGGCCGTAAGAAAAACAATGAGACCTTAGGCCGAGAATGTTATAGTAATACTAACTTAGGTCAACACCTTTATTGTCTGTCCCTGCGATTTATTAATTGTCAAAGCAAAGTACACTTGTAGGGATGAATGGTGTACGCGGTTTAAAGACACTTTCGCCTGAGCCACATCCAATGGGAATCGCAGCCTCAATAAAATTTCAATGTGAAGCAGTTACTTTCAGTCGCGTTCCATTGCACAATTTTGGTAGTGTATTAACAGCATTATTTGAACGCCGACCTTTAGCGTGACATTGTGTCCTGAAAGACCACTTGCTGCGGTAGTAAACTGAGAAATCCAAATGGGTAACTTGTGGTTTTTTCCTGGGTATCGCGACACTGTTAATCGATGTGTATACTACCTACTATAATTTTTGCTAAAAAAATATATTTATTGAAGCGGCTTGGTAAATTCTCAATGTAATAGGCACCCCTGCCCATTCACTCCCCCGTTTTTCTTACTAACAGGTACTTAGCCCTGCCAAGTTACATAATTGCTTTTGCAAACATACTGCCTGTTGTAAATATAAATGAACATGGCCCAAGTAATTTTTTTTTATCCCCCGTTGTTCTGTCTTACTGGGACATTGCCATCCCAAACCACCTAATTGCTAGTTGATCACTCTAATGTACAACTGTTTTTGTGAACATACTGCCTGTTGTAAATATACCTAAGTGAGCATGGCCCAAGTAAAGGTTTTTTTTTAAAGGGGGGGCTCCGCCCCCCCAACCCCCCGTTTTTCTGTCTTACTGAGACATTGCCATCCCAAGCCACCTAAATGCTAGTTGATCACTCTAATGTACAACTGTTTTTGTGAACATACTGCCTGTTGTAAATATACCTTAGTGAGCATGGCCCAAGTAAAGGTTTTTTTTTAAAGGGGGGGCTCCGCCCCCCCAACCCCCCGTTTTTCTGTCTTACTGGGACATTGCCATCCCAAGCCACCTAAATGCTAGTTGATCACTCTAATGTACAACTGTTTTTGTGAACATACTGCCTGTTGTAAATATACCTAAGTGAGAATGGCCCAAGTGAAGGTTTTTTTTTAAAGGGGGGGCTCCGCCCCCCCAACCCCCCGTTTTTCTGTCTTACTGGGACATTGCCATCCCAAGCCACCTAATTGCTAGTTGATCACTCTAATGTACAACTGTTTTTGTGAACATACTGCCTGTTGTAAATATAAGTGAACATGGCCCAAGTAAAGGTTTTTTTAAAGGGGGGGGCTCCGCCCCCCCAACCCCCCGTGTTTCTGTCTTACTGGGACATTGCCATCCCAAACCACCTAATTGCTAGTTGATCACTCTAATGTACAACTGTTTTTGTGAACATACTGCCTGTTGTAAATATAAGTGAGCATGGCCCAAGTAAAGGTTTTTTTTTAAAGGGGGGGCTCCGCCCCCCCAACCCCCCGTTTTTCTGTCTTACTGGGACATTGCCATCCCAAACCACCTAATTGCTAGTTGATCACTCTAATGTACAACTGTTTTTGTGAACATACTGCCTGTTGTAATTATAAGTGAACATGGCCCAAGTAAACGTTATGTGTTAGCTAACACCTGCTCACTACTGCAGATTTTCTCTTGCTATTTAATGTTTCTAGTATATCAAAGAAAACAATTAGGTATAATTATCATCATAGTTTTTTATTAGCACACATTCATTGGTGCACTGTTTAGGAATGAGTTGGGCATATCACTAACTGCTTCAATAGTACCTACGTTTTGCAGTGTTTACGCCACGGCACCAAAACAATACACCACAACATCACACTTTGCTTATTTACTGGTATAGCACTGAAAAAAGCGGAAGTTCCTACGGATTTTTACTATCGCAGATGGAGAAAGGTTCCAGTGACTCCGTAGCGCGGTTTTACTGTTGTTCCAGTTCTGAGGGCTCTTTCATCAATATTCCTCAAAATAAGTCTGCGCTGATGTCGTAGCAAGAGGTTCCACTATCGCAATTCGCTGATATCTCCTACGGATTAATGTTAGATTTGGTTCATCTTTAAAAATTAAATAATTACGTTTTGTAGGCTTATTTGGGATTAAAACTCTTAATCCTGTCTCTTATGTGCAGCGTTGGTAGGAACATGCAAAAATTCAACTTGATCCATTCAATATTTTTGGCGTTTAGGTGCCTTAGCCAAACATCTTCACAACGGTTCATATTATGTACGTGTACTGATGAGGAGTTTCTTCTTACTGAGTTTTCTTGCTTTATTTATGCTGCTACTATATAATTTCACATTTTCATTTCATTTCGTATTTGAAATTTTGAATTGTTTTGTTTGTATACATTGTGTAATGGCATGACACCACGCCTGTGACAGCCTTAGTTCCAATCATTCCGTTATGGCGCTGCAGTCGTCAACAAAAAAAAAAACAGCACGTCCCGGGTGGCGCCATTTTTTCCTTCAGCTGTCAAATCGCGCAAGTCGAGTTGTGGTCGAATTCGATTGCCGGTCGATTTCTTACGTAGTTATTATATACTCTTTGGGTCGATTGTATACTCTCTGGTACCAAAAAAAAAATATGCGAGGAGAAAACCAAACTAACCGCGGTCGGTTATTTTGTTATTTTTAACTCGCATATTTTGTTTGCTTGAGTTGAGATACCTACCCGATTGATACGCCAATTTGTCCTCCCTCGCCTCATTTAGTTGAGATGATAGTGCATACGAATGTAGGTATGTACATTCATTCGTTTTATTTCGCCATGCCGCCGCTAAAGTGCTGTGTAGGGCGTTGCAATGCAACTAGTGAATCTCACCGCCTATTTAGTGTGCCCAAGGACGATAATTTAAGAAATTTGTGGATGTCTTTCCTTGTTCCGACTAATCCTTTCCTCATTGGACTTACGACAGAGCAGTTGTTGAGAAAACGAGTTTGTCAAAAACACTTCGACAAGGAACAATTCGATGAAGAAGGTCGAAGGATCCGCTTCTCGTATCCCTGCCTGTTTTCTTCGAAAGAAATAGCCCATGGATTACCTCTAAGTTCAGAAGGTATGTAGGTACATCCAATTACCCATACCTACTCTTCCGTAGCTTCTGTGGACTAAACTAATTAAAATGTGTTCTTTCAGAATATCATGTTCTGGATGAACATAATTATCACCAAAAAGATAATGATATTGATGATGTGGCTGAAGCTGAAACATTGATATTAATTCAAAAAGCAGGTAACTATATAGTGCACAAGTACCTCAAACATAAAACCGGCCAAGTGCAAGTCGGACTCGCGCACGAAGGGTTCCATACCACTATATAACAATACTATAGAAATACATCATCTGTGAAAATTTCAACTATCTAACTACCACGGTTCATGAAATACAGTGAGAGAGGGACAGACAGACGGACAGCAGTGTTTTAGTGATAGGGTTCCTTTTTTACCCTTTGGGTACGGAACCCTCATAACTAAAGTTTGTAATAATAAATCATATGATATCACATAGTGTAAAAGAGAAAATTTCACACAAATTAGAGTGTATACCTTGCATAATTATGATTATATTAATAATATAATATAAATAATCGCCTTATAATCTAATCAAAATATTAGAAAATTAGAGTCAAGAGAAAACGTATAGAAAAAATAAAGAATTTAAATAACTAAATGTTCATGTTTTATTTTACTCCAGAACCTACTGTAGTTTAGAAAATAATTGAATGAAAGAACCCTAATCGAATATACGAATAGAGAGGCACATCACTAGAAAATCGATTGATTTAATCGATGTGTGATGATCGTAATCGAGACGTTATCTATCACTAGTTGTCTACAGATGAGCCACAGAGTAAAACAATAAAATATGCGACACCAGCGCCAAAACGGAACATTGAGAACTGTTGAAAAATTTCACTGTCCTATCTGTACCTGGTACATATATAGTGATCTGTGCATGACACTCCAGATAGCATGACAGGCAGGACAAACTGACGGATGTGACAGTGACATAAAATAGTGGGTTGATAATGACAGTAGGTCGTATGTTATAGGTAGTATATGGCTGTTAGCTCTATGAAAAATTAAAACAAATCTATCCCACGGGAACCATCCATTTTACCGGGATAAAAAGTAGCCTATGTCCTATTCCAGACTATAATCTATCTCTGTGCCAAATTTCATCCAGATCCGTTCAGCCGCTCTGGCGTGATAAAGGAACAAACATCCATCCATCCATCTATCTATCTATCCATCCATCCATCCATCTAAACTTTCACGTTTATAATATTAGTGAGATATACTAGCAGCGCCTCGCGGTTTCACCCGCGTAGTTCCCGTTCCCGTAGCAATTTCGGGATAAAAAGTAGCCTATGTCCTATTCCAGACTATAATCTATCTCTGTGCCAAATTTCATCCAGATCCGTTTTGCCGTTCTGGCGTGATAAAGGAACAAACATCCATCCATCTATCTATCCATCCATCTAAACTTTCACGTTTATAATATTAGTGAGATGAGATGAGATGAGATGAGATGAGATGAGATTACTAGCTAACCCGACAGACGTTGTCCTGTCATTCAATGTTAAACAGCTGACAGTAGTATTTCAAACGTGCTTATCAAAGAGTATAATTATAACGCTGGCTAAGGTCACATTAAAAAAGTTTATATTAAAACTAGCAGCGCCTCGCGGTTTCACCCGCTTAGTTCCCGTTCCCGTGGGAATTCCGGGATAAAAAGTAGCCTATGTCCTATTCCAGACTATAATCTATCTCTGTGCCAAATTTCATTCAGATCCGTTCAGCCGTTCTGGCGTGATAAAGGAACAAACATCCATCCATCTATCTATCCATCCATCCATCCAACCATCCATCTAAACTTTCACGTTTATAATATTAGTGAGATAGGTAGTTGTTAAGTTTTCTTAAATTATCTAAATTAATATACAATTTTCTTAATTTTGAAATGAAAACGATGAAAACATTTAAAAATAAGATGAAATCGGTTAAGCATTTCTCAAGATAAAGCGTGACCAGGTGAAATAGGGATTAATTTTTATGTAATTATAGATATTACAGTGTACCTACGTAACTTCTTGGAGAGCCTAAGGTTCAAAGCGATGTCATTTACGAACAGATTTATGTAGATTAATATAATACACAAACGTATGTATTTAGCAGGTAACGCAAGTACGTACAAGATAAGCAAATACTGGTATAAGTTTAAACAACTTCTGTAAATAATGCGAGATCTCTAAAGTGTTTAAATTACTTGAAAGTATGAATTTGAAGGCAATGTCAAGACCTTGAGATGATGTAGAAGATTACGATGATGTCAACAACCATAAACATAAAGCCCATAGCAGACTGAGTTATTATAATAAATTCATTACGGATGTAAGCGGGTTAACTACGAACCTTATTTGTGTTGGAAGAACACCAACGTTTCATCCCTTAACGAGGGACTTCTTCAGGGTGAGTGCGGTTCTAGGCGCGCGCGTTCCGCGTCGAGCGTTCAGTGCTCGGAGGGAAGCGGAACGCGCGCGCCTAGAACCGCACTCACCCTGAAGAAGTCCCTCGTTAAGGGATGAAACGTTGGTGTTCTTTCAACACAAATAAGGTTTGTAGTTAACCCGCTTACATCCGTAATGAATTCGTCAAACTACGATAGTTTTTCTTATAATAAATTGTAATGCCACCTGAAGGGAAAGTACTCTTAATACTGTGGATAGAAAATTTTACTCAAAGAAAATATTTCATTATTTTTGAAAAGAAAGAAAACTATATTTAAAGATTTTATATGATAGCTGTAAAAATACACCCTGTACTTTTATTAAATCGATCGTTAGGGTCATAGGGATAAAATCTCTCAAAAAAATATTATGAATGAAAGGTAAACCATGAAATCGTAAACTGACTAATTTTTCATTCATTAACTCTGCGGCCGTCATGTCTTACTATACCAAAATATATCGTGCTATCTGTCGACATATTTCGGTGACGAAATAAAAATATACGATATAGCTGCGTCTGTGGTCACTCGCCAATTATCGTACTATAGAAAATATACCGTAATATACCTTGCTATGATTTATATGAATAAATACAGGATGTTCTATGTTCGGCTATTTTTTTATGTAGGGACGTTCGTTAGTTTTATCATGTCAATTAAATTGTCACCATAACACAAGCTCTGCTTAGCTTGGGGCTAGATAATGCTGTGTGAATTGTCCAGCATTATTTATTTATACATACCTAACAGGTAAAAAGCCACAACATTAAAGCTATCGCATAGGCCATTCTATCTAGAACTATTGCCAACGATATTGAGTCACTTTGCTATTGGTTATAAATTACATGTCATAGAATTAATGGAGCCTATTTGGGTTAGTGGTTATCATCATCATCATCATCAGCCTATATTAGTCCACAGCTGGACATAGGCCTCCCCTAATGAGCGCCATAGCGCCCTGTCTTCAGCTTGCCGCATCCAGCATCTGCCAGCAGTCTTTCACAAATCGTCATCCCACCTGGTCGGAGGGTGTACTACACTACGTTTGCTGAGTCGCAGTCTCCACTCAAGAACACGTTTACCCCAGCGGTTATCGGTTCTTCGCGAGATATGGCCGGCCCACTGCCACTTCAGCTTGCTAATTCTTAGAGCTATGTCGATGACCTTAGTTCTCTGTCGGATGTATTCGTTACGAATCTTATCCTTCAGAGAAACTCCGAGCATAGCTCTTTCCATAGCTCGCTGAGCGACTTTAAACTGGTGGACCAGCCCTACCGTGAGTGTCCATGTCTCGGACGCACTGATTGAAAACTTTCGTTTTCAAGCATTGCGGTATGGATGACGAGAAGACTCGTCGTAGTTTTCCAAACACACAAAGGGTTAGTGGTATGACTTGAAAATTAGAGTTGTTCCGGGCTCGTCCCACTCGCTTCGGCCGTGAGTAGTCCGAACACGGAAATAGAAATTTAATGTTGAATTCGTTTTGGACTCGTCCCATTTCGAGATTTTTAACAGAAAAGTAGAAAATTTGATATCGATTGTATCATGTGATGATGTTTAATTAAGCATTTATTCATAAACAACTTAAGTAGGTATAAATCAGTTTGGTAAAAAGACAAAACTAATGTTAACAAAGAAGTGAAAAAAAGCCCATTGATTTTTTTAAACCAAGTTTTGTTATAAGCAATGCAGCCAGCGTCTTACGGACGCTTCCGATTGGTATTGATATGAATCAGTTGAGCTACCTGTAGATTTTTTTCAGCAGTCTGCAAGCAGCTCATTTTCAATTGTAAGGTTCAATTGTTGCTATTCTCTGATTGTAATTTATAGACAATTTATAGAACAGAGGTTTCAAAGTGAAAAAAAAGTTAGGTTAGAACCAATAAAAAGAAAACTTTTCTTTTTTCCCAGAATGGCAACCACAGAAACCAGAAAAGAAGGAGGGGATATCACCTACATGGACATGAAGTGTGAAGTGGAATCCCTAGGAGAGTCTCAAATACGGAAATTCTTTAAAGGGAGTACGGTTCTGCTGACAGGAGGGACTGGATTCTTGGGGAAGCTGATTGTTGAAAAGCTGATGAGGTGAGTTTTAATGGTTTAAGCACATACATCCAGTACCGCTAACCCACAGAGCAAAAAAAAAGCATTCAATCATGGGCTTGTAAGCTTGTCACCTTTAGATTTATAGTAACAAAATGGCTTACCACAAGCTACCGCAAACAAAAGGCTCAAGAGCTGTCCGTGGTCTGAGGCTGTCAATAGTTTCAAGCAAATAAGCTTCTTACATGAAAAGTGTGCGGTCGATAGTACTTTTGCCTGCTTTTAAAGGGTGGGACGAATCAGGAACGATTTCAGCATAAATGTAAGTTTCCTGACTCGTCCCATTTTCAGCAGAATCCAGTTGGACGAGTCGAGAATAATTCGAAATATCGAGTTAAGGCGTGTATATATGAATTCACTTGAATTGGGTTACGTTAAAACCTTTTTTTCCCGTTATCTTTATCGGAATGCTTCGAAAAATAATACATAAAAATGTATGGGATACAAGGCAGATTCCTTTTGTTACAAAAATGAAAAAAAAAACTTAAATATCGGAAATAATTGTGCAAAGTACCATCTGTTATCTTGTCCATGCACTACATTTAGTGCATTTTGGAGTTAGCTGTGAAGTCCGTACACTACATGTAGTTCATAGCTCTGTTTCAAATGCATGAGATATCAGGCAGGATAATCGATCCATTTTGTGAAAAGGACAGGCATAGAATTTTGTGTTCACAAGAGTGAGATAGGGCACAGCAACGCAAGACCAAAAATCAAGTTTTTGCTTATTATCAAAATTAAAAAAGGTTTAGAGAAAAACTAACCATAGAATATTCTTCTAAACGTCGTTGCCTATTTTCTGACATGTTTTTTTAGAGTAAAACGTTGATACACTAGAAGTACAACAACAAAAACAACAAAAAACTATCCTTTCTTCGTAATTTTTATCATCAGGTGTAGTGATAAATATCGTGTTTTGAACCGTAGAATAATCAATAATGTTAATCCAACTACAACATAAATTTTAGTCCAATCAAAACAAAGGATATTTGATCGTTTTAAATTGAATCGAAAATTGGCTAAATTCGAATATCCTGGCCTTAAGAGATGCAAAGGAATTAGGCAGGGAGGTAAATAGTATCCCAGGGACGAACAGAGGCTACTCCAAAAGCGCGTGTGGAGCCGCAAGCATCTAATATTACTGTAATGTTTTTCTTAAAATTTAACACTTTAATGTGCATGTGTTCTATTAGCAAGAGCAGTTTAGCTTGTTCATCTAATTAAAGATGTCAGATGCGTATCACCTCGCCTTGAGAGTTGTGTAAGCTATCTGTATGCACTATGACTATCGGTTTGTCATACTGTGTGAATATACAAGATAGGTATCTTCTTTGTACGTAACATGAGATTACATTATTTAATTTACTTTATTAACAAAGAAAATTACAATCAAATAATAAAATTAAATTAAAACTAGTATTTACAATTGCAACAATTGAGCAACAGTCAACAGCAACAGTCTGCAGTTAGCAGACTGTTGATTGTTTACATCCGTACTAATATTATGAATTCTAAATTAACTCTGTCCGTACCTATATCTGTATGTCTGTTACCTAAACGGCTGAATGGATCTTAATGAAATTTGCAAGGAAGGTAAATGGTTTCCCGAGGCCGGACATAGACTACTTAAAAAGTTTCTGGTGGCTCAGGTTTCAATTGTAAATATTAGTTTTAATACGTTTCTAAGTAATCAAATCAATTTATTTTTATTCTTTAATTGTTATTAATTACGTAAATATAAATAGGCACTACGTTTTTTTGGTAATGTCGATTTGTTAACTTGATTGACGATATCTTAAACCGGTTATGTAAAGCGTAATTTTTTGTAAATTTTGAATCACATTACAGCGGTTATGGTCATTGCGTGATATAAATCTCATCCGATATAATAAAACTTAAATTGATGTAGTTTTATTAATGCGCGCTACGCTCGCGCTTTTCAAGTTGCCTAGGTCCGTTTCCGGGATCCCGTCTTCTTTTCTACCAAATTTGGTTAAAATCCGTTGAGCCGTTTAGGCGTGAAACGGACAGAGAGTCAGACAGACAGACTTACTTTCGAATTTATAACATAGTATGGATACAACACAGGCTGCGTATTGCAAAAATCAAAATATTTTTGTAGTTCAACGTTCAAAGTCCGGAATCACCCCAACATGACTCCTTACTTATGTTCTGTACCACCTTGTACATTTCAATATATCAACTCTGTCCTTCATAATTAATAATTTCGTATCCACTAGTAAAAAAAAAACACATTAATAAATAAACCTAATACCTACTTGTTTTACGAATCCATACAATACATAATACACCAAATTTCAACCTAATTATTTATTAATACAAAAATCTTGTTCTTATATTTTATGAAACTTCTTTCTCAGGTCAGTTATTTATGGAAATTATAAAAAAAATTACTTCCGAAATAAGCGTAATTTATGCAATGGATATTTTGTATAAACAGAAAACCTGCCCCAATGTGGTACTGACCTATAAATTACTTGTTTATAAGTTACCAAATCAAATAATGACATAAATCCAAAGACAGTTGCGAACCGGTTTCCCGTACCCGGGGTTCCGTACAAGTTTTAGGTGTTTTTTTGTAGGTACTAATACGATTAAAAGGTAACTACAAAACTACAATACTTTTTTCGAATTTTTCCTATTAGATACATGTGCTTTAACCTAGGTAATTCTTCCACAAACAAGAAGGTACAAAATTCACCCACGTCCTACATCAAAGAGAAAAACTAAAAATATTATAAAAACGTCAAGTGCGAATCCGACTCGCGCAACAAGGGTTCCGTAACTAAACATTATATTAATTGTATAAATAAGAGACCTTGTTCCTTGCCAAATATCATGATTCTAGCTCAACGGTAAGTAGGTACCCTAGGTTTTGGTCCATGCAGAGAATCAAAATAATGCTTTTTGGTGATTAGACTACAATATTACAGTTTTCGGATTTTTCCCTTTACTTGTGCTATAAGACCTTGCTCCTTGCCAAATATTACGATTCTAGGTCTACGGGAAGTACCCTATAGGTTTTGTATGTAGTATGTGATTCCCAAGTAAAATTAAATAAAAAGTAGACATAAACGGCTGTAACTTTTGGTTGCGTTGATTTAGAAGTTTGATTTATATCGAGGCTCCAAGAGGTTACGAACTTGAGTATATGATGTGAATTTCAACTCGATACTTCACGCGTTTCTGGGAAAAGAGGGTTGACAGACGGATAGATGGACAACAAAGTGATCCTATAAGGGTTCCTTTTTTTTCTTTTGCGGTAAGGAACTCTAAAAATGAGTATAAAAATATGGAACTGGATTTATCTCTGCTTGACATAAGCTCAGATCAATGACCTCAGCACCTTATCTTACTAGAGTGATTTTGCCTACCCTACGTACACACCTTATGTAATTAAATCTTCGGTTTTGACATTGTATTGAATTTTAACAACAGGTAATTTTATTTTTCGCTTCTTCCACTAGTGGATAAATAATTGAAACGAACAAAATCAATAACATTTTGTTTCTTGTTTGATACCTAATTACTATTTATAAAGTTGTTATTTATGTATAAAATTTGACTTGTCTAAGTGCTTTTTTGTAAGCCTAAAGAAATAAAGTTATTGACTTTTGACTTTTTTGACTTTTGATTATTTAATTTTAATTATGATTGACATGCATGATTTACCTGATATTAAAATATGTACCTTTATATTAAAGAACACAGTATTTGCCATTTTATATAAATTCTTTTGCAGTGCTCTACAGGGTGCATGTACTATTGACCTAGGCTAACATTAATATCTAAGCTGTATACATTACACATGTGAGCGAAAATGAACAATAAACTTCTAAGCGCCATCCTTACAGTCTAAAATATTAAAACATTGCTTTGAAAATTCGCACATCTCTGGTGGAAACCCCAGCTACCTCGCACTTCTCTGGTGGAAACGCAGCCTAAATCACCTCCCTTGGCAGGTGATCGCAGTCGTGTTAAAAACCACACAGAAAGGAAGCGGCAGCCCTTCCTCTGGTAGGTTGCCTTAGTCTACTCTTCCGACATTCAAGGACTGAGTTGGAGGAGTCGATGCTTAAGCCACGACAGCCACAATGTGTAGCCCCAAGCTAAGCAGACCTTGTGTTATGGGTACCTACTAGATGATTGATACATGATCCATACTATATATACTACTAGCAGCGCCTCGCGGTTTCACCCGCGCAGTTCCCGTTCCCGTAGGAATTTCGGGATAAAAAGTAGCCTATGTCCTATTCCAGACTATAATCTATCTCTGTGCCAAATTTTATCCAGATCCGTTTTGCCGTTCAGGCGTGATAAAGGAACAAACATCCATCCATCTATCCATCTAAACTTTCACGTTTATAATATTAGTGAGATCTACACTGATATTATAAAGAGGAAAGATTTGTTTGTTTGAATTGAATAGGCTCCGAAACTACTGGACCGATTTGAAAAATCTTTTACCATTAGAATCCTACAATAACCCTGAACATAGGTAACAGAATATACCTGTGTGAAGCCGGGGCGAACCGCTAGTAATATTACAAATTCAAAAGTAACTTTGTCTGTCGGTTACCGTTTCACGCTTAAGGGCAGGATATTCGATCCATTTTGTGAAAAGGACAGGCATAGAATTTTGTGTTCACAAGAGTGAGATAGGGCACAGCAACGCAAGCCCAAAAATCAAGTTTTTGCTTATTATCAAAATTAAAAAAGGTTTTGAGAAAAACTAACCGTAGAATATTCTTCTAAACGTCGTTGCCTATTTTTTTTCGTAATTTTTATCATCAGGTGAAGTGATAAGTATCGTGTTTTGAACCGTAGAAAAATCAATAATGTTAATCCAACTACAACATAAATTTTAGTCCAATCAAAACAAAAGATATTTGATCGTTTAAAATTGAATCGAAAATTGGTTTAATTCGAATATCCTGGCCTTAAACGGCTGAATGGGTCTTAATGAAATTTGACAGGTAGGTAAATGTACCGGGGACGTGCATTGCATATGCTACTTGATAAGCGCGTACGAAGACGAGGCAGCAGTTATTACTTAGTTATTAAAACATGTCCAGTTTCTTATAGCACCTAAGTCCAACCATATTTTTTTGTAGTTACTTATACGCAAACTGAGAATGACTATAATTATTTCCTTTTTACGATACAACAAAAACGCAACACGTAAATAAGGAAAACTCATGTTTTAAGATACTTACGAATTGCAGTTGTGTACACGTTTGAACCATAAGTAAAATTAAAAATAGAATTTATGATGTGACAAAAAATAACAAATTAAATGATAAAAACAGCATATAAATGATATTATATTATATAAAAGAGGTAAAACATCCTTGGTGTAGTCTTACAAATTAATAGTAAGTAAAAAAATGCCTTTTTTACTAAATAACAGGTAATTACCTGCCTGAAAGGCACCTTAGGACTAACGTTTTTTGCGTGCAAGCGTGTGAATGTCCGCCTGTGACGCAGATTTTGCCGAAGATCTCAAGAGGCGCAAATATGCAGGTCTTGACAGAGCTTACGCATTTGCACCCCTTGGATTCGAGGCCTTAGGTCAGTGGGGTACTGCGGGGTCATAAAAAAAATATCTGGTCGCAGCGCAACGCATCAGCATTGCCATACTGCGGGGCAATGCAGCCAGCGTCTTGGGGATGCGCGCGACTGGTTTTGATATCGATCAGTTGAGCTACCTGTAGATTGTTTGCAACAGTCTGCAGTAAGCTCAATTGTTTCAATTGTAAATACTAGTTTTAATTTAATTATTAATACTATTTAACGGGTATTTATCGCGTTTATTTACCTATTTATCCCGACGTTTCGACAGGTTTACACACTGCCGTGGTCACGGGATGACTGACCCGTTAAATAGTATTAATAATTATAAAAAAATAAAAAATAAATAATAAATAATGCTGGACAATTCACACAGCATTATCTAGCCCCAAGCTAAGCAGAGCTTGTGTTATGGGTACTAGATAACTGATATACATAATATTATACAATACATAGATAGATATTTTTTATTATACATAGAAAACGACCAGAACACCCTGAACAAATGTCTGCAGATCGTACACACATTTGTTATTATATATATATAATTATGTGTTCAGATCGCGTAAGCTTAAAAATAGTTTTAATTTGTTTCTATTATTTGGTTGTTATTTCCTTTGTTAGGAGATATAAGGGCCTTATCATACTAGCGGACTGCGAACGTCCTCAAAGCGGAGCGGGCGCGCAACGAATATGCCGCGCATGCGCAGCGAATTCGTTGCGAACGTGCAACGATATCGCCGCGAATAGCAGCGTAGACACCATTTCGTACTGTCTCGTACAAAAGCCTTTCTGCAGGTGACACTGATAACCTCAAATATGTGTCTTCATGTCTAATGTCAGTTTGTATCTGATGCAACAACTCATAAAATGTAGGTCTTGACATTCGCAGTGATAGAAATGTCACCGTGTCACTGTTTTTTTTAAGAATTTGACCTTTTCTATGTGTACATTTTTGTATTTATGAAAATAAAGAATTTTTGATTTGATTTGATTTATATTTTTTTATTCGTTTGCAAAACAACATAACATAGTCGCTCTCTTTCATTCGATTAATTGACAATGGATCTTCTCAAATTCGTCGATGCTTTCGTTTTCGTCTCCAGCATCGCCGAGTTAACAAAGCCAACAGCAGTTTCTCCTCGTCGGAATCCATTTTGTTACTGAGTGTATTGTACGTCGTTAACTTGTTACAAACACGCGACGAAAACGTTGCGAAAATGCCACGAGTCCGCGACGTCTTCGCTGTGCAGCCGAGGTGTGTTCGGGCCGTATTCGCTGCGCGCCCGCCCCGCCCCGCAGCCGCTCGCAAACCGCTAGTGTGATAAGGCTCTAAAGATAGTCCGCCAACGATATTGAAGCTCGAAAAACACATAACCCACGCCTTACGGTTAAAAATAGTATCACATCAGCCCCTACCTACGTAACACAAGTCACACCCAAAAATATCTGAGTCGGGTTTTTCCTTATTGATCTGTCGACGTCCATAAAGAGGTTAACCTATTGTTAAAATGTTATTTTAGTGCCTATTATAAATATTCAAATGATGGATATGGAAGGAATCCTTAATATGAGTTTCGCATAGTTTGTGAAAATAAAGTTTTTGTATCCTTCCCATAGATTTAGCGCCTGGTAGCGCCCCTAGCGGATACGTAAGAACAACTTTTCGTATAGTATGACAGAGATCTCGATTCAAAATTCTGATTCAAAAGTTCTACTTTTATAGAGAGAGAATCAAAAGAGCACGAGGTAAAAAATCTTTGCACTCGAGTGCAGCACGTAACTTTTGAAATTAGTTTCTGCCCGCGGTTTCGAACGCTTTGTTTCTATGGGAACGTTTTAAAGTTATTTCTCAACCATGGGAACTAATTTATGGAATAAAAAGTAGCCTATGTTTTATTCCGGGCTTAGAAATAACGTATATATGCAAATTTAAACCCGACTCGATCTGTAGAAGTAGTAGGAAGAAGACTTGAAGAAGTAACAAACATTCTTCCAAAATTTCGCATATTATAATACATATCCGTAATATACATACATACCCGGAAGACTGTGATATACTCAGATAAGTTGGGTGCTGGCATGTGTCTAGTACTGAGTGACTTACTAGTGCAAAATGTAGTGAATAATTGTTATCCGAATGCAAATATAAATAGAATAACTGATTGTATTCAAAAAGATGACTCATTGAACAAAAGCACCACCTTAATAGTTCAGCTTGGTGAGAGTAATGTAAAACGGTCACAATTGATTAGGCTTGTTGAAGTACTTATAGAAAAGGTACAGAATGGACTGGGGAAGCTGATTATTTGCTCCTTCCCCTACTCAAAATCATTGACATCAAAGCAAAATGAAAATTTGAGTCAAAATAACATGCTGATATACAATATGACATGTCGTCATAGTAATGATGTATTATTTTTTGATACTAATAAGTTTATTAGTAATACTTTTTTGACTAGGGATACAATGTACCTAACCAAACGCAGCAAAATTATAATTGCTAAATTGTTAGCATATAATATTTTTGATCCCGTTATAAATAGTATAACGCAGTTACCCGACGAGCCTGTATGTGTAGTTAGTAGTAGTACTAATGAGGGCATTAAAACGACAGTGTCAGCAAATGCAAATTTAAACTGACCACAACGACAACGGGAAAGCAAAAAGCATTTCATATAGTCCATCAGAATATACAAGGCTTACCCAGCAAAACTCTAGAATTAGAACTATTCTTAAATTATTTAAATGTAAATGTTATGTGCCTAACAGAACACTGGATTGTGAAAAATCAGTTACTTCCCTTTTATAATAACTATTGTTTTGCAAGTTCCTATAAAAGAAAAGCTGCAATACGTGGTGGCTCTCTGATTGTAGTTAAAAATAGTCTTAAATGTAAAGAACGGAAAGATATTGTAAAGCTCACTATTGAGAGGACTATTGAACTTTCATGTGTGGAACTGGAGCGGCATATCATAGTGTGTGTGTACCGCCCCCCCGACGCAAATCAGGTAGCTTTTGAATGTACTATGGAAGAAGTTTTGTTGAAAGTATTTACAGGTAGGAAGGATCTCATTGTTTGTGGCGACTTTAATATAGATATTTTAGCGAATCCTCTTGCCCATAGATTGCTTAATTTATTCAAATGCTTTAGTTTACAACATCTTTTTAATGACCCTACTAGGGTAACCCCTACATCAGCCACTTGTTTAGATAATATTTACTGCAGTCAATCTCCGACCCACAAAGCAGTAATCAAGCATTTCAAATCAGACCATTATGGTCAGAGTGTTAATTTTAGTTATAATCTGAACGATAAAAACAATGTAGAGAAATATACCTACAGGCCTATCACAGAAAGCCGTATTAGAAATTTTCAAAGTAAAGTAGAACTAGCAGTTACTAATATATCTTGTTCTGATGACCCCAATGACTTATTTGCCAAACTTTTAAATGTTATAAACAAAGAACACAGTGAAGTATTCAAACTTAAAACTTGCATAGTTAGAGACAAGGTCGGGTTCACTGATTGGGCCACTCCCGGCATTTATAGAAGTAGGAATAGACTATACGATCTTTATGGTGCTAGAGAAGCTATGTTACATGATCCTGCGTTTCTTTTGTATGTAACCAACTACTCAAAAACATTTAAAAAAGTCTGTAACACCGCGAAATGCCTGTTCTTGAGGGAAAAAATAGTGAACTCATCTAATAAAATAAAAGCAACATGGAGACTAATAAATAACGAAACTGGTAAATCCAAACCACGTAATAGAGAAATAAGGTTAAAAATTAATAATTCAATACTTATTCATGATAAAGATATTGCCGATGCTTTTGATGCATTCTTTTCTGATATTTCAAAAGTTGTTACATGTTCTCTAAACTCATCACCTTCAATGGCGGTTAAATTATTAGAATCATCTGTTGAAAAATGTAAGGAGGTTTTTACCTTTAGTCATGTTAATGCTTATTATATAGTGAAAACATTAAAGTCTGTTAACATAAAAAACACTGAGGATCTTTGGGGTATTTCAACCAAAGTTCTGAGTTCAATTATTAAGGAAGTTGCTCCTTGTTTGGCCTACATTTTCAATAGTTGTGTCGATGCAGGAGTTTTTCCTGATCTCATGAAATATAGTAAACTTGTCCCTCTTTATAAATCTGGTAGCCACACTGATCCGGCCAATTACAGGCCAATTTCAATACTCCCTGCAATAAGTAAAATTTTTGAAAAAATTATTCTAACTCAGTTGTCCTCTCATTTTAACCTTAATAGGCTACTTCATAAAAATCAATTTGGCTTCACCAAGGGTAGATCAACAACTGATGCTGGTACAGCCCTATTAAAGCATATATTGGATGCCTGGGAGAAAGCGAAAAACGCTATCGGTATATTTTGTGACCTTTCTAAGGCTTTTGATTGTGTAGATCATGATACACTAATTAGAAAATTGAAACACTATGGAATTGGCAACAAGGCACTGGACCTTATGCAATCTTATTTATCCGATAGAGTCCAAAAAGTAGATATTGGTAAAGAAAGATCTAGGGGCTCAAAAATTGAATTAGGCGTCCCACAGGGATCAATATTAGGACCCTTTTTATTTTTAGTATATGTAAATGATCTCCCTTTTTTAGCAAAAGATCTCTGTGATATAGTCTTATTTGCTGATGATACTTCATTGATTTTTAAAGTTGATAGAAATAAATATAATTATGACGATGTAAATAATTCGCTTTCACAAGTACTAGATTGGTTCACCGCCAATAACCTCTTACTCAATGCTAAAAAAACCAAGTGCATAAAATTCATGTTACCAAATGTAAGAGAACACCCAACTAAGATAATGCTAAAGGATGAGATAGTTGACCTTGTAGACTCAACTGTTTTCCTAGGGTTACATATTGATTCCTCTCTTCAATGGGGACCGCAAATTGATGCCCTTGCAGGTAGACTTAGTTCAGCAGCCTATGCTGTTCGAACAATTAGATATATTACCGATGTAGATACAGCTAGGTTAGTTTATTTTAGTTACTTCCATAGTATAATGTCTTATGGTATCTTGCTTTGGGGACGGGCAGCCGACATTCAGACTATCTTTGTTCTTCAAAAAAGGGCTGTACGCGCAATTTATAAATTAAAGCCACGCGATTCTTTGAGGGATCTATTTAAAGACATAAATATTTTGACAGTAATATCGCAATACATCTATGAAAATCTAATGTATACGCACAAAAATAAAGATAGCTTTTTGAAAAAATGTGATGTTCACAACAGAAATACAAGAAACAAGAACAAGCTACACATTCCATCATATAGATTACGTAAGGTAAGCAAATCATTTATGGGAAATTGCGTACGCTTCTATAATAAGCTTCCATCTGAAGCAACTGAGCTCCCTATTCGTAAATTTAAACAGTACATTAAACGAAATCTTATCAAGAAAGCCTTTTACTCCATAGATGATTATATCAATGATGTTAATGCTTGGCCAGATGTCGCCCAGTTCCGCACCGACAATAGTATTATAGGAGAACAATCTTAAGCTTAGTTTTATATAAATATTGACCTGTATCTAAATCCCATTGTATTTAGACTTAGATAGGCGAATAACATTGTATTAAATTTTTAAGCGTTATACACTTACTAGTGGTTTATTTTTCGCTTCTTCCACTAGTGGACAAAAAATTGAAGCGAACAAAATCAATAACATTTTGTTTCTTATTTGATAATAATTACTATTATTAAGCTGTTTATGTATAAAATTTGACTTGTCTAAGTGCTTATTTTGTAAGCCTAAAGAAATAAAGTTATTGAATTTTGAATTTTGAATCGAAAAATAACAACTAACAGGCTAAAGGTTTCTTCGTCGCTTCTTTACTTTAGTCTACATACCGAAGCGGCAGAAATAAAAAATATCACTTTCAGCGACACTGTTTTAGTTTACGAATTTGACCTTTTCTAAGTGTACATTTTTGTATTAGGGATATAAAGAATTTTTGATTTAATAAAACACTGTTTTAACCGGATTGATCGCGTATATTTTATATTTTGTTTATAACCTGACGTTTCGGAGGCTTTTCAGCTTCCATGGTCACAGGCAGACTCACACATGGTCAGAGTCTGCCTGTGACCAAGGAAGCTGAAAAGCCTCCGAAACGTCAGGTTATAAACAAAATATACGCGATCAATCCGGTTAAAACAGTGTTTTATTATGAGTTCTCGCGAAAATAACCTTAGAATATACTAATTTTTGATTTGATTTGATTCCTTTACAATCATTAATGTACGCAATGTATGCAAATGCGATATCATTATTGACCATTCTACCCTAGAGGACAATCCCCGGTCTTGGCCTGCTGTATAACAATGCTGATTACCATACAGAGCGGGGCAATGCAGGCAGCGTCTTGGGGGCACTTCCGACTGGTAAACGGATGGATCAATAAATTGCTTGCAACTAACAATTAGCTCAAATTTGTTTCTATTCTCCAATACCTTATATTTTTTTATGATCAAGCACAACTTTAAACCGACTTCTAAAGAAGGGGGTTCAGTGAACATAATCATGTATTTTTTGTGTTTTCACCCATATTCTACTTAGCTTGGGGCTAGATGATGCTGTGTGGATTGTCCAGTATTATTTATTTATTTATTTCTCTGTTAAACCGATTTTGATGTTATTTTGATGTTTTTGTTTTTATATGTTTTGTAAATTTTGTTCCTGCGAAATTACTATTTGTCCTGCAAAAGATAAAAAACAGTGTGTATAAAGGAATTCGAAGTAGGTTTTTCATAAAATAAAAACATCAAATGATGTACTTACGGTTTCTCTTATGAACTCAATAATAAAACCGGCTAAATGCGAAAGGACTTGCAAACGAATGGTTCCGTACAATCGCACGAAATATTTCGCAAAACTAACCCTAAAAATAGTTAATTTTTTGGAAAGATTCTTAAAAAAGGAGACAGCCAACATGACGTGGTCACCCATCCAAGTACCGACCGCGCCTGGCGTTGCTTAACTTCGGTGAGTACTCAATGCTGTAGGGACGTTGCCCTCCTAAATTATTAAATTTTTTATTATTTGTTGTTATAGAGACAAGGAAAATTTAAAACAGTGAAAATTGTAATTGTCTGCTTTTAACGGTTCGTACAGCCCGCTGACTGACGGACAATCGGACGAACAGACCAGACAACGGAGGCTTAGTTATAGGGTCCCGTTTTCACCCTTTGGGTACGGAACCCTAATAATACCGTAACGTACCCAATAATACAAATCGGGGTCAATAAACGGTGTGTTATTTACAACTGGACAAAGTAAATATCTAAATATAGGTTTAAATGCGTGCGCTTAGTGACGCCATTTCGTGAAAAGGATAGGTATAGGATTTCGCGTTCATAGGAGCGGGACAGAGCAGAGCAACGTCAGTGCAAACATCAAGTTTTTGCTTATTATCTATTTATTATTCCAAATATAAGCATTAAATAGAAAAAGAAAACGATTACTTAAATAAAACATTAGTCTGGTTATGCAAGTCGTAAAAATAGTGCGATGTTGTCGCTGATAATTTAGAACATTTCAAATAAAACCTTTTTTTAAATGCGAAATTTTTATTTTTATTATAAAAGAAACCAGTTTATTTTTATAAATTCTATTCTCGGCTTCTACAAGTATTTTCCTTACCTATCGTATTTTTTTAATCTAAACATTTACGTTCGGTACCATAGATCTAAATGTTTAAAAACACCCAATTTGCACAACATTTTTGCAATATGCGGCTTACTTTTAATTCCTTAGAAAATCACAGAACCAACCATTTTTAATCTAGTAGCTTATTTCATAACGATTCCAACGATATATGTTGTAGTTAAAGCTCCCTACAAAACTTAAGAGATAATCAGCATTTTTATTTTTTGTTTTTTTTGCGCACCGCAAAATAAAATGTCCGTTGAAGGGTCAACAGAAATAAATATAAATATGACGATGTAAATAATTCGGTTTCACAAATACTAGATCGGTACACTCGCCTTCCCCGCAGACCACGTCCACCTCTATTTTCCTGATTCGCACCGCTGAGGTTTAGAACTCGCTCTGTCTTTCCGGCCAACTAAGTACGACCTAGGTCTCTTCAAGACAAGACTGAATAGGTCTCTAGTCTTTCGTCAATCAGCCACATCTTCACTTACCATCAGGTGAGTATGGTCAAACGAACGTCTATCCACGATAAAAAATACAATACCCAATATGGAGTCATTGGCGTCACTACACAGACATAGTTTTTTTGCTGTTATAATAATCTTCCGATCAAATGGTCAAAACAAATTATTTGAGATCACAGATACCATAATAGTTAAGACATGTACTATCTAAGTATGGCTCAAAGTTATTTAGCGTTGTAAGTCCATGCTAAAGGTACCACGTGATGGATCGACGACCTAGTGAAGGTCACGGGAAATCGCTGGTAAACCGGACATTGTGGATAGGCCTTACTGGCCATATAGTCAGGGTGGCGATTGCCAGCCGTGCCCTTGATAGGGTGAGAACTAGGGCCCAGTTCTGTTGTAAGAGACTTGCGTTAGCTAGGACTCGGCTCTTGCAACTTTTAGATAAAGAAGATAGTTCATACTCTTCTCAGATAAAAATGACAGAGAAAAAAATAGCATTTTTTGAGGATACAGGCGACTGGGCCCATACATAACTAATAGGACCGCGGTCCCAGTTACCTGATCACATTTTTGAATCGGTCGACTGGGACTGTACAGTCAGTGGCAGATTCGATAAGAGTTTTCTATTTTCTTTCGTTTATGAGTAAACTAGCTGTAACCCTGTAAGCTGCTTTAATTGCTCATAATATAGATATTCTAATCGGAAAAGATTTTCGATATTTTCCGTGTTGACTGTGAACAGAAGACGTTTCTATGGCACGAAATTTCCTGTGTTTGTAATTCAATTATAAATGTGCATTTATTTTCTACTATAATGAAGCGTATACATTGTCCTCTCGTTTCGCGTCTCGTCAAGTGACGTCTCGGTGTGAACTGACTGCATATTTTTTATCGATAGTAGGTACGTTAATGCGAAACGCCGCTATTTCTCTTCTAGGTTACTTTAATATATAAAAAACTTTAGCTTAAACTTTTTATCATACTTTTACTGACCTTAAAAGTTGTAGGTTGGTGATTAGAGGAGCGCCTCTATCGGGTACAACAATAAATTCTAACTGACCCTAGGTATACTGTTGTTTGACCCGAAATCAGGAACGGATTAAGAGATGCGCTGGCCCCTTGTAATTACTTCTATTTTTTGTAGCTCTACACTGAAAGAACGGTGAGTGACGGCTCCGAATAAAAAGTATTGAACAGCTTTTCGCAAAAAGTAGAGGAGTCTAAGAAAAAACAAGATCCGTCAAGTGCGAGTGTGCCTTGCTAAGGTTTCGTTCGAAGTTTTGACAATTTAACAAATACCAGGGTACCGGGAAGAGACGACAATCTGTTGAATGTATAAAATCAGTTGGTGCATACATACATTTCAGATGAGAAATAAAGGACGTAATGGTTAACTTTTCGACTATTTTATAGAATATAGAATAGAATATAATTTATTTTGTTAAAAGACTTACACAAACGTACACTAAAATACACAATAAACTTAGAATAACATACAAAAATGTAAGCCCAGTAACAAAATGGCTCTGCCTCAGCATGAGTTTCAATATATTTCAAAAAGATCTTAAGTTTTTTTTATTTTTCGCCAGCCAGCGTCTTGGGGACGCATCCGACTGGTATTGAGAGCTCAGTTGAGCTATCTGTAGATTATTTGCAACAGTCGGCCGTCTCAATTGTAAAAGATTCCGCCAGAGTACAATCTTGGAGTCTTCAAATCCAGAGTGAATAAGTTCCTTCTGTCACTTATTCAAGTGAGATGGTGGCCAAACGATTGACCATCCTCAGTAAAAAAACGATATTTTGATTTTATTGTTGCACTTTTACTAATTTGTATCTAGGTAATATTTAATTGTTATTTTGCTAAGAATAACATTACTTCGAATTCTTCTACCCATTTCTAAAAACGTTTTACCAGGACAAAAAGTAGCATATATTACTCTCCATCCTTTTAACTAACTCTATGCCAAAAATCAAGTCGATTGGTTACTTAGTTAGGGCGTGAAGGAAGGACAAACAAACAAACACACTTTCGCATTTATAATATTAAGTTAGGATAAGGATATTTTAAGGTTTTTTTTTATAGTACTAACCCGCACTTTGGGTATCTATAAGAAATGAAATAAGTTCCCAAAAATTTTCGGTTTCGGCGGGACTCGAACCCGCGCCCCACCCTCAGTACGGGTGTGCTCTAACCAACTAAGCCACAAAACCCTTAGTCGGTTCAACCGAAAATCTTTGGGACCTCTTACGGACTATATCTCTTAAGAGAATATTTTGTCCCAAAAACCCAATTAAATCAATGTTCGGTATACCGTTACAACTCCACGTGTGGCCCTTTAATATTCTAAGCAAGGACAACTTAGCATACATTATTGTTAAGGCCAGGATATTCGAATTTAGCCAATTTTCGATTAAATTTTAAACGATGAAATGTACTTTGTTTTGATTGGACTAAAATTTATGTTGTAGTTGGATTAACATTATTGATTATTCTACGGTTCAAAACACGATATTTATCACTTCACCTGATGATAAAAATTACGAAGAAAGGATAGTTTTTCGTTGTTTTTGTTGATGTACTTCTGTGTATCAACGTTTTACTCTCAAAAAACATGTCAGAAAATAGGCAACGACGTTTAGAAGAATATTCTACGGTTAGTTTTTCTCAAAACCTTTTTTAATTTTGATAATAAGCAAAAACTTGATTTTTGGGCTTGCGTTGCTGTGCCCTGTCTCACTCTTGTGAACACAAAATTCTATGCCTGTCCTTTTCACAAAATGGATCGAATATCCTGCCCTTAAGATACTATGATGTACAATGGATTTTATTTTTGGATCAATAGTGACTCATCTTGAGTTGTTTCTGTATACATAGTTCGAGCATTCAACTACTCAGAGTTGAATGATACCTACCTACAAGGATGTAGCTATACCTATATGGTTGGACAATAGTTAAATTGTCCATCCATCCGATAATAAATAGTTTAGACAAACAGTTGGGACAGATCTGGTAGTCTCAGCTGGAAATAAATGAAACTGACAAAATCCCGCGAATTTTATTCACCGTGCGTGTAAGTTAAGATTCTATGCGCGGAATATTATCCGTGGGAAAAATATCGCGCGGAGAGATTTTGCAATGCGGGTTAGCCTTAGCTTTATTTTCGGTTCAATAGTGACTCATCTTGTGTTATATATAACTTATAACTTTAGTTCGATCATTCAACTCACAGGTAGGTACCTACAAGGATGTACACAGGTACAGTAGGTACACCTACAGTGTCCATGCGAAAGTAAATCCTGTCTGTCTGTCTGTTACCATTTCACGCCTAAACGACTCAACGGAACTTAGTGAAAATTGACAGGGGAATAGATGGTATCCCGAAAAAGACATGGGTTACTTTTTATCCCATAAATCAGTTCCTGTGGGATAAAAATAACCTTACCTTTATACGTTTATATAGAAAACAATCAGAATCAATCCTTTATTTGCAGAATACAACAATTACATGCCAAGATCTTAAAGCTTATGTAATGTCATTATATTCAACCCGCAAGCAGGTGTGCCAATATTTGATATGTCATTTTAAGATATAAAATTTCATTAAGTAATTAATTTTCTTAAAATTTAATGTTTAAATATTCGTTAACACTATAAAAACAAGTAGAAAGCAACCAAATATCTAACTTTTAATCAATAAAAAGCAAGGGGGTGCGATGCCGCGTGCAGGAAATAGTACTTACTTATTGTTATATTTTTTTAGTGAACCGACACGCAATTGCCGGTTTTGAAATTATATACATAAAAAATAAATAGAACGGCTGGCTTATATATATATTTTGGAGTTAAAACCTTATTAATCTTTCACAATACACCTATTCAACTCTATGCGAATCTCAAGCGTCTGCTGATTTGACGTTAGATCAATTCTTGAGGATGAGAGAGAAGAAATGGAAGAAACAGCTAAGTGGAACTCTAGATTTCTTTCCGTAGCAGATTCATCCATGTAAAAGCGGTCTCGCGATTCGTGTAGATAGACCCAGGCCTAGGTCTGTGTTTCAGAGCTGTGTTTCCATCTGGCATTACCTAGATACGCCCGCAGTTAACAAATAATGAACTTACTCCGTTATATATAAGAAAATGTTGAGAATAATTAATATCTAATTCAAATACATTAGGTATGTAAAAACTTTTATAGGTTTCAAGGGAATTTTAGGCACAGAATGCCAGAAACCTTTTTCCTTGACCATTTAGTATTCTATAGGTTATCTATTCCACGTATTTTATTTGATAAATATCATTACGTCTCGTGAGCTGCATCAAAGAATATAAAACGGAACGGTATCTCTATAACAAGTTAATTTACTATGAATTTTACGATCTAAGACTGTAGAATGTGAATTGACTCTTTCGAGAAAAAGTTTAACTTATTTTAACCGACTTTGAGAAAAGCAGGAAATTCTATGTTCAATTAGTGTGTTTTTATCGGTTTAAAATTGACCGATTTCTCGGTCAATTTTAAACCGATTTTGATCATTTTGACGGCGTTGTGGCGCTGTGGGCGAAGGCCTGCCTGCGACGTAGGAGGTTGCGGGTTCGATTCCCACCTCGGGACAAATGTATGTACAATCTGCAGACATTTGTTCAGGGTGTTCTGGTCGTTTTCTATGTATAGTAAAAAATATCTATCTATGTACTGATCACCGACTACTCCGAGGCTACTCCGAGGAGCCTATGACATATATAAAGCTGTTTATGAATAAAATTTGACCTGTCTTAGGTCCATATTATGAAAGCTTGCTCAGTCATAGATCTAAGCTTGAGTGACGTTTATGCCATAGAAAAGCATTACTCAAGCACAGATTGAACACCGAGCAAGCTTTCATAATACGGGCCTAAGTGCTTATTTTGTAAGCCGCATGAAATAAAGTTATTGAATTTTGAATTTTTGACAATCACAAATAACGTGACTTTCTGTTGGCAAAAGAATTTTCAAAATCGGTTCAGTAGATCCAAAGATTACCCCCTACAACCTCACAAACAATTCATAAACTAACTATTTATAATATCAGTACAGATATACAAAATGTAAATACATTATGTACGGGTATTCATATTTACATGGATAACTAGATTGACTTGGAATTATTAATGTAAACAAAGTGGAAAATATGCCGTCCATTATTATACGTTTTCACAGTTCATATTCTTGGATTTAATTTTGTGAATATATTAAAATATTACCTACCTTCGTACAGTACTTGAACAAGGAAATGCAACCAGGGGCATCAATCCGGATTTTACCATACATAATACTTAAGAAGTCTACTACACTATAATAGCCTCCCACAAATGCATTAAGCCTACAACAGACGGAGCTATAGGTAATATATCTCACTAATATTATAAATGTCAAAGTTTGGATGGATGGATAGATAGATGGATGTTTGTTCCTTTATCACGCCAGAACGGCTGAACGGATCTGAATGAAATTTGGCACAGAGATAGATTATAGTCTGGAATAGGACAAATGCTACTTTTTATCCCGGAATTCCCACGGGAACGGGAACTACGCGGGTGAAACCGCGAGGCGCTGCTAGTATTAATATAGTAAGCTATATATTACAGTATGCAAACTGCCACAGACGGTGGTTATGCTATAATAATATATTTTTGCACCGGCAAAAAATTATCGTGCTATACAGGGTTATTGGTAAATTAGTGACAATACGTGAACTGCAGGTTCAGCCCATCATCACAAATACGTCTGTGAAGACGCCAGATCTTAATTCTTAACTTTGGTATTGGTAATGGTCAATTCAATAATCGTTCGTTAGAGGTTTTATTTGAAACTCAACTTAAAAACAGCTCTGCCCTGAATTAACAGAAGATATGAGAGTGAAAGATCGGTCTTAAGTAACTCGTTGGGTTCCAGACTAAGATGTTTTTCATTTAGTATCAGAGGTGACTTATATTTTTTTTAGAATTTAAACTTGGCGCCTTCACAGACGTGTTTGTGAGGTTGGGCAGTATCTGCACGTTCACGTTCACGTATTGTCACTAATTTACCAATAACCCTGTATATTATTGCACCGGCAAAAAATTATCTTGCTATATCTGTCGACATATTTTGATGACGTAATAAAAATAATATACGTTATAGTTACGTCAGTGGTCACTCGACGATTACAATAGAGAATATACCGTAATATACCTCTTAGCAAGATATATTACTGTATATTATCTATATTAATTGGCAAGTGACCACAGACGCAGCTATAACATATATTTCTATTACGTCACTAAAAATGTCGACAGATATAGCACGATATATTTTGGTATAGTAAGACATAACGGCCGCAGAGCTAATGAGTGCAAAAATATATATTATAGCATAGTCACCGTCTGGAAGCTTGCTATACCATAATATATAACTCACTATATTAATATTATGTTATAGTCTTTAAACAGATTTGGATAACTTCAATGTTTCTCCTGTAGGTGGGGCTAACGGCGATAGAGCCGTAAGAGGTCCCAAAGATTTCCGACGAAGCGCGTGTCGATTTCCTGGCTTACTTGGTTAGAGCACACAAGTACCTACTTAGGGTGGGGCGCAGGTTCGAGTCCCGCAGAAATATAATTTTTTGGGAACATATTTGATTTCTTAGAGTAAAATAGTATCAGTTATTACCTATGCACAACCGGGAATCGAACCCCCATAACCTTAACATCGAAACAAATTCCATTGTTATGTTTTGCAATAAGAACTAGTACACACAAACAGTCGTGCACTGAATTATAAAACTACCTACTTGTTATTCCGAGCGCAATCGGCATTACGATGTTTATTGCGCACTGCGCAGTGGCAGCACATACAGGTTGTATCATGAATGAAGGACCAAACTTTCAGGGAGGGTTTAACTTTGATCACAGAACACGGGAAAAATATTTTCATGAAATCCCAACTTAAAAACACTAACAGAGTTTTCAAAAAAATTAATAAAATGATATTTATTTAATTTTTTCGAAATTGTTTTTACACTAGACACTATTAATTTTATTATCAAAGAAAATTACAATCAATTAATAGAAATAAATTAGAGCTAGTGCTTGCAATTGACTTAACTGCAGTCTGTTGCAAACAATCTACAGGTAACTCAACTGATCCATATCAATACTATAGTCGCGCGCGTCCCCAAGACGCTGGCTGCATTGCCCTGCTGTATGGCAATGCTGATGCGCTGCGCCAGATACTCACCAGCTCTCTCTCGGGTCCCATGTCATCACTAAACTAGGCAATAACTGATGCATATGTGCTTTATTGTCATAGAACCGGTACTGGTGACCGATGGAAAAATTCATGATACGACATGATGAATGTTGGGTCGTTGACAGCCGTGGTCACAGAACAGATTTCTAGATAGAAGCTACATGTGTACGTACCGCGCCTGGAGGCGAAGGGGTATAATATCCCCCTGCTCTTGCCGCGAACTTTAGTCCGCTCCCGACCGCTTTCCGCATGTGACGTCAGGTTAAAAATAAAATGCGTTATTGCTCAATAATTACTAGTAAAAACACCGATCTGCGCGCTATAATTGATACTTTTGAATCGTTTTCACGCAGCGGAAGTTGTACATTACTAAATTACACGGGTTATTCCCATCTCACTTGCGACGTCATAATACCTAATCAAAATGTTCCACGCTCGGTTTCAATACAAATCGGCGAGCTCTTAGCTTCTATATTGTTCTGTGGCCACGGTCAACGATCCGCGACGAAGACGTTTTGCGTTTTAAAGGGGATGTAAGCAGTTACGTATAGGCTTTTTTAATGACTATAAGCATATGCAACAGTCTAGTGGTGATTTTATTTATATTTACGGAAACTACTCGTATGTCGGTATTTTTTTTAACTCTTCCCTGAAAGTTTGGTGAGTCTGGCCCTAAGATTGGATAAAGTTACATTAATAAGCCTTTATTGATAATAATTACTATTTACAAACCGGTATAAAATTTGATTAAAATTTTGTTATAAATTTTTTTGTATAAAATTTGACTTCTAAGTGCTTATTTTGTAAGCCTAAAGAAATAACGGTATTGATCTTGACTTTGACTTTGATCTTTATGGCGCGGCGGGTGAAGGTCCACTTGTTACGCAGGAGGTAGCGGGTTCGATGCTGTTGCCAGCTTCGGGACGAATATTTGTTCAATCTTCAAATATTTGCTCCGGGTGTTCTGGGTATTTTCTATGTACCTATAGTAAAAAAATATATTGTATATCTATATAATGTATTGTATTATGGTTACCAGTTATCTAGTATCCATAACACAAGCTCTGCTTAGCTTGGGGCTAGATAATGCTGTGTGAATTGTCCAGCATTATTTATTTCATTACATATTGATGTTCAGCTGTGGACATAAAATACAAAACAAAAATTCTTTATTGCACACAAAGATAAAGAAAAACTGAACCGAAAAACCTAAATACAGAAACCGTTACACAATTGTCGGACTAATCGCTAAGAGCGATCTCTTCCAGGCAACCTTTGACGTGTCTGCTGATGAGATGAAAATCGAGTTAAACCATGTTATCTGTGAATGTAGACCGTCAATTAGCTTATAGTAACTCTTCAGTTATCTATAGCGGTGGACATAACTGCGTCCAGTAGGGTATTAGAGGTCAACTCGGTACAGGTTCTAATAAATAGCTTAGTTATACACAGCCAGCATTTTCTAACAAATAATACCTTATAACATTCTTAGAATAAAATAAATAACGTACTAGCATTGTTCATTCATTATTTTATTGTATTTATTTTATAGACAACTAGCTAGTCTAACCCTAGGGGGTAGATCTAATGAAAACACGAATATTAACGAAAGTCTAATATTTTGTCATCAAAATATTCGATTTAAATAAACAACAAATACATAATTATGTTTAGTTTATCCCCTCAGCGTCCAGAATCACCCCCTTTTGACTTAGAACACATGATCTGTTGCACCTTATACTTTATTTGGGTATTTTTATTTTGTTACAGATCATGCCCAGAGATCAAGAGACTGTACCTTCTCGCGAGGCCGAAAAAGAACAAAACCATTGCGAAGAGGTTACAAGAACAATTCGATGATGTGGTATGTAAGGAATATTGTTCTTAGCAATATTATAGACGTAAAACATAGTGATATAATCAATTAAATTGAACAAAATTGTGTGAAAAGATGATCTATAGTTTATCGAAGAAATGAAATAAGTCCCAAAAATTATCGGTTTCGGCGGGATTCGAACCCGCGCCCCACCCTCAGTACGGGTGTGCTCTAACCAACTAAGCCACGAAACCCTTAGTCAGTTCAACCGAAAATCTTTGGCTCCTCTTACGGACTATAGCGCCGGTGGTTGGGACTTATTTCATTTCTTAGAGATACTCAGAGTGCGGGTTAGCACTAAAACAAAAAAACCTTACTATTGTTTATCGCTAGACAAAAAGGCGGATTTAACTTAAAATAAGTAACGTGTTAATTAAATTCCAAAATGAAATAGGCAGCTTCGTAGGAAATTTCAGTTTTCGTTTTAATAGAGTAGGTACGTACCTACCGATTGAACGAAACGAAATTTCGTAATAAGTAGGTTACTAGTGTACAAAAAACTAACACATCTTTAAGCTTCTTTACTACATGAAATAAATTGATTGATTTTAAATAACATAGACCGATTTCAAATTCCATTCAAACTTCAAATTCAAAATTTGTTAAAACATGTGTAAATACTCAATTTACACATTTTTTAACAAAGAAAATTACAATGAAATAATAGAATTAAATTAAACTAGTATTTACAATTGAAACAATTCGGGACGGGTTTTTTTGAGACTACCTTGGTATCGTTTTCCATACAATAGCGAAAGAATTTCGCGTCAGAATATTCCTAATCGGCCCACAATTGTCGGAAAAATCGACCAGAATACATAAAAAATACATAAAGCTAAACATAGATCCTACTTCACTTTTTTTCTTGTTGCGTCGATTAAAAACTGCCGTAGCCGCAGGCGTGGTATAATTTATTTTCAATTGGTAAAAGTAATTTAAAACCACGGGTTTACAACGGTCCGTTTGTTTGGTGCTTTGTCCTGAATAACGCGGGAGAATAGCGCGTTTAAATCGTTTGTATGGAAAATGTTTTAGATTAGCCAGTATTCGGAGGTAATTCAAAATACCTATGAAGCGAAAAATTCGAACAATTTGTTTTCTGATACAATTCTAGTATGCAACGCCATCTCTAATTTTAAGGCGCAACGAAGTTTGTACTACTTTTTCATAACAAAAAATCTTGCAGCTCTACGCCCAACTAAGGAAACTCCACCCTGACTTCATAGACAAGATTACCATCATAGAAGGCGATGTCGGAAACCTTGAGCTCGGCATCAGTCCCAAGGACTGGACCACCATTGCAAATGAGGTAAGAAACTCGAAACTCTAAAGACGGAGCTGTATTATAATATAGTAAGCTATATATTACGGTATAGCAAGCTGCGACAGACGGTGGCTGTACTATCATATTATATTTTTGCACTCATTAGCCCTGCGGCCTAAGCCAGCTGTCGACATATTTTGGTGACATAATAAAAATATATGTTATAGTCTGTGGTCACTCGCTGATAACTATAGAAAATATACCTTATACCTTGGTATGATTTATAATAATTATAATAGAACTCCGTCTGTTGTGGGGTAGTTGTTATATTGTTCACGATTAGTTTTGAATTAGTATCAACTTTAGTAAATATTTATTTATTGAAAGAAAATCACAATATACAATACAATAATAATTACAAATAATATTTACACTTAAATCTATTTCCTAAAAATCTAAGCCGTCACCAGAAGGCAAAGTGCCCAGAATGCTGGCAGCATTGCCACGTTGAATGGCAATGCTAATTCGTTGACAGAAATAATCTAGTTTAGTTAAAAAAAAAGTTTGTTTTATTTTTGCAAAAGAGGATTAAGAACTTATTTCTTTTGGTTTGTACATAGGATTTCTTCGCACTGGGGTAATCTACTACGAAAATTTTTGGGACATCATAATTTTTTTTTTATTAACTCCTACCAAATATACCCAAAACAATTTATTTATTGGACTGAAATCACCTAAATCTATTCATTTTCCAGGTTGAGATAATCTTCCATGGAGCAGCAACAGTTCGCTTCGACGAGCCTCTCAAGACAGCTGTCGAGATCAACGTGAGAGGTACCAGGGAGGTGTGTAAACTGGCACGAGCTTGTACCAAGTTGAAGGCAATGGTCCACATCTCAACAGCTTACAGGTTGGTCTCTACAGATAATATAAATTTAAAATAAACTTTAGGTAGAGTAACATAGAATGGACACTCTTTGCATTTAACTTGATGGAGTTTTTTCACCCCGCCCCCCGGCGCCTACGTGTGGTGAAACCGTGGCCCAAATCACACTTCTAACGTATTGTCTGATAAAATAATGCAAAGTGTAATTAATATTTTTTCAAGGTCAGTCGTATTAGTTATAAAAACTAATTTCAAAGTTTGAATAAAATAATGGCGCGTCAAAACGATTATCTCTGTCATGGCTCCCGTGCTTTGAGGAATGACGTCACACGCCACACCACACCTAACAAGAATAACAACACGTACTTTATTCTGTATTAGATGTGACATCACCAGCGATGCAACCAAATGCACAGCGTTTTCGGTCACGTGATCATATATCAAAAATTGTGTAATTTTAATTCCGCTTTTTTACCTAAAATAGGCATATTTTTTAATAAAATCACCTGATTACGCTTTGTTACGTTGTTGTCGCTAGCTAGTATGAAAACAATTTGTAACTTATTTTCAATGCAGTCAAATAGCCTATTCTATCACTGAACTGCGATCCCCAATCCGCATGCCCAGTATTGGGATTATGAACATAAGCCCCTTTATGATAAACGTCAATACAGCTCTTACAGGGGGAGGCTTGCGTCGCGCATGGACGACTATAAGTATGTATTAATAAACATCTACCAATACTGGTCCATGAAAAATGCCGATTTTTTCAAATAATTTGTAACCGTAGGCTTCTTTGACAGACTGATTGTTGTTATTTGTTTGTAGTTCATTTATTTTGTAAAATAAGTTTATAATGTGTTTATTTCTATTAGGCACTATTAAATATGTCATTACTCTTTTCTTAGTATCTTGATATAGATACTAAGAAAAGAGTAATGACATATTTTCTTTTAATAATTGTGAATTTTTTAAAATATATAATGTCTTCAATCAAAGAGTTTTGTTCTATATTATTACTTACTATACCTACTTTTTCCTTTGACTGTACTTTATTTGCTTTGAACAATTTTTTCGATCGTTTCGAGAGTGGTCCCAGTTGCCGGAAGAAAAATAATAAACTTAAATCTATCCGGCGAATGGGACCGCGGTCCCAATACCTAGCGGTCCCAGTTGACGGAAGCCTCCTCGATCAGTCTTGATAGGAACCGCAACTTTTGGAGTACCAAACCTTCACCCAATGCACCACAGAGGTCGCCTTTTTAGCAACAACAAAGTAGAATCTTATCTTATTTATTTTATACCCCATAAAACAACATAAAGTTGATGTTTCAACACTTTGAATAATGGGATACAAAGCAATATGTAGTTATAGTTAGGCACGTACAGTGTTGTTACAGTAAAATCATAGCTACCAAGATCGTAAAAATTATTACACGGTTCAGGAATTCAAGATATTTTTTGTAGACAAAGGTTTTTGTCGTCATCATCAGGCCGTGTGCAACTACTGCTGAATATAGGCCTTCCCTAAATGACGCCATCGAATAGCGGTCCTGAGGTTTTGTTACCGCGGTATCGATTCCCTGCGTATCGAGGTCCCTCCGTTTCGACCAAGTTTTGACTTGACTTAGAGTACAGTTAGTAATAAAAGTGCTTTGAGCCGCCTTCATCGACTCCCTGTGACCGCTACGATGTCGTCGATCCATCGAGAGGACGGTCTTCGCTCACTCTGTTCCGCGTTGCCTTCTGGTCGCCACTTGAGTACCTTTTCTCCCCTGTTTCAGATGTATGAAGATGTAACAATAACTGATGACGATAAAAAAACAAAGCAATATAAAGTAAAAACTGATAATAGAAACATCGTATTTTTACACATCGCATATTTTTTGGCGGTATCGAAAAATATGCAAAATCTTGTGGTTACAACCAAAAATGGTTATGAAGTATTGCGATTTTTTTTCATTTTTCTTTTGTTTTGAAACCCGTTTCTTTACAAAAAAGATCTTGGTTTCTAGAAACTAGCGTAGTTTATGGTATTATCGTCTGCGCTATGGCTTTTGTGGTGACAAAACTGTTACCGCTAGGACACGGAACAAACAAATTGTACACTTCACTTCACTGAGATGGTGGTCAACTATCACCATCTGATGTTGAAAAAGATACTTTAATAGACTGATATCTCTAATAGTCCACTGCTGGACATCCTCAACATCCTATAACGGTCCCCTGCGGATGCAGGCCTATCTTAAATAGGCCTTCTATAGCATAGAAATATTAAATCTCGCTATTCATATATTTATTTTGCTATTCACATAATTGAGTATGAGTTGGAACAGTCGGAAATCAAAAGGCCAACTTATTTGAGCTAATCAAGTTCGTGTTTATCGATTTTAGTAACAAGAAAAACTGCATTCATACATTAAAAAAAAACTTGTACTCAGCTCAGGAATCGAACCCGGACGTTTTGAAAAATAAAACGAATACTATTCATATTTAGATATCGATTGTAGGTCTTATGCCGGGTACAGACCAACCGAGCGAGAGCGAGCAAAGGCTAACGAACGAACGCAAAAATACCAGTAGTGTGGACGTCATTGCGAAAGCAAGCGAGTCCAAACAAGGGCCTTCGTTCGTCTTCGGCCGTGCTCCGGCGGCTGTCGCTACATCAAAGCAATATGGAACGAACGTACCGATTGTAAAATCCCAATCGTTTGCATTCGCTCGCTCTCGCTCGCTTGGTCTGTACCCGGCATTAAGCGGTAAATGTCACAATGAAACATTATGTTTAAAATGAATAAGTAATTCATTTTTTAAGTTTGGTAAAGAGTTAAACATCACGCGGTCAAAGGTCGAGGCGAACAACAATAAGTAGTATTTTAATAGGATTTTTCGCATTTAAGTTGTTTCCTAGTATAGACCCATAGACTATACTTATATTCAATTAAGGATATAGTAGTAAATAAGGATATACAACTATATAATTGGTCATTGAGTTTACTTGGTTGTTTGATTGCATTATACAATACAATACAATAAAAAAATTCTTTATTGTACACCAGAAAATAACATTAGAAAGAGACATCACAAGAGATGGCCGAGTGTCGTTTAGCCATATTGTTAAAACAGTTGAGATAACTGTAGACACTTGACTCGACAATCGCAAACAATCTAGAGGTAGCTTAATTGATCCATATCAATACCAGTCGCGCGCGTGCCCAAGACGCTAGCTGCATTGCTTCGCTGTATAGCAATGCTGATGCGCTGCGCCAGATACTCACCAGCTCTCGGGTCACGCGTCGCTTCGACGCTCAGATAGTTTTTTAAAACACATTAATCCATAAACACGCTAGCTTACTGAACCTTTTTTTTCTTTATTTCAGCAACTGCGTCCAACAAGAGATAGACGAGAAGTTCTACGAAAGCCCACTGCCAGGAGACAAGCTGATTGACCTGGTGGAAACCATGGATACCAAGGTCCTGAACAACATCACATCAGGGTAAGCAACTGAGCTTTTTATTTGAATATTTCTACCTATTACTTCAGTCATTCTGTATGTTGGTGTTTGTTCGATTTTCGATTCAATTTTAAACGATCAAATATCCTTTGTTTTGATTGGACTAAAATTTATGTTATAGTTGGATTAACATTATTGATTATTCTACGGTTCAAAACACGATATTTATCACTTCACCTGATGATAAAAATTACGAAGAAAGGATAGTTTTTTGTTGTTTTTGTTGTTGTACTTCTAGTGTATCAACGTTTTACTCTCAAAAAACATGCCAGAAAATAGGCAACGACGTTTAGAAGAATATTCTACGGTTAGTTTTTCTCAAAACCTTTTTTAATTTTGATAATAAGCAAAATCTTGATTTTTGGGCTTGCGTTGCTGTGCCCTATCTCACTCTTGTGAACACAAAATTCTATGCCTGTCCTTTTCACAAAATGGATCGAATATCCTGCCCTTATTCCCTTCACAGTGAGTGTGGAGACACACTTACGCGCTCCGCGTCTCTGCGCATGCGCGCACTAACTAATGTCATGCGGAAACCAACTTGTGTTCTCCCTTCCAGGATCCTAGGAGACTACCCCAACACCTACGCGTACACCAAAGCAACAGCTGAAGACATAGTCGTGAAATATTCTAAAGGACTTCCTGTTGCGTTGTTCAGACCATCTATCGGTAAGTTTTTATGAGTATTTTATTATACAAAAGCAACACATAAGTGGTACAACAGCAACGTGGGTGGTGAATAAAATAGATGGGTAATCTACCTGAGATTACCCATCTATTTTATAGTTTTTTTTTGTGCTTATGATAAATGCAAAGAAGGCAAACGTACTCAGCGGAACGGGACTGCAGCGGAACTGCGCGGCACGAGAGGCGACCAGTTATTCTTTGTATGGTTTTATACAAATATGTATGAGTTAAAACGCCCCGCAAAGTTAAAACACGTCAGTAAAACGCGCGGCTTTTTTGGTGATTTGTTCTAATTTGACGCGCAATGCCACGGCCGCGCAATTCTACTGACGCGTAGTGCGTATTTATGTTGCAAAATAAATAATTTGTATTTTTGTATTCATATGTCATCATTTTTGTCATGCAGCCTCCATGTCACCCACAGCTGGGTCTAGGCTTCCTCAATCTTTGTCAGCCTCCTCTCTCCTGTGCCTTTCGCATCTAGGTGTGCCCATCGACTTTGACAATATCATCAACCCAACGAGCACTATATTCGGATCTCTGTCATGTAAATTTTTGTTTCAGTGATCGGTACCGCGCGGGAGCCGTTAGCTGGTTGGATTGACAACGTCTATGGTCCTACAGGGGTAAGTTAGATAACACTAAAATTTATGAATATTTTGAGAGAATGGATGTTTGTCGCAGCAGTCTTTCGTAAAAAAGCACTTAGACAAGTCAAACTTTATACATAAACAACAACTTTATAAATAGTAATTATCAAACAAGAAACAAAATGTTATTGATTTTGTTCGCTTCAATTTTTTGTCCACTTGTGGAAGAAGCGAAAAATAAACCACTAGTAACCTACCTATACTTACCTGCGAACGAAGATAGGTACACTTCCTTTTAATTTTAAAACCCGAGGAATATAACATTCGGGTCAAACCCCTTCGGGTTTAAAGAGTGTTATAAATTGAAGTCCTATGTATATTCTTTTTAAATAAAATAAATTTCTATATGTCAATTTCCAGGTGGTAGTAGGAGCAGGAGTTGGTCTCCTCCACGTCCTGAACTGCAACCCGAAAGCCCTCGCCGATCTCGTACCTGGAGACATGGTCGTCAACGCCTGCATCGCCACCGCGTGGAAGACTGCCAAGGAATACCCTGGGAATCATGAGGATGCTCCTCCGCTGGACCTGCCGCCGCCGGTTTATAACTATGTGTCGTCGGAGCAGAGGCCGTTAACCTGGGGTGAGTAATAATCTCGTTTCTGGTATTCTCCAATATTCTCGTTCCTTTTGTTATCCAAAAAAAACGTCAAGTGTGAGTTGGACTCGCGCATCAAGGGTTCCGTACAAACTTATACTCGTAAGTAATCAAACATGTTTTTTTGTGAATGGACAACAAATTTAACGGTATTTTTCCTTTGCTTGTGTCAGAAGATCTTGCTTCTTACCAAATTTCATGATTCTAGGTCATAGGAAGGTACCAGGTAAGGATATAGGTTGTGTGTGCATGTGATTCCTTTAGAAAAATAAAAAGAATTGGCCATAAACGTTTGTAACTTTTGATTGCGATGACTTAGAAGTTTGATTTTTGATGCGGCTCCAAGAGGTTACGAACCTAAGTAGGTACCTATATGATATGAATTTCAACTCGATACCTGCGTTTTGCATTTTTTTGTTTTGATCCTTGCGTTTCTGAGAAAAGAGGATTGACAGACGGACAGACGAATAACAAAGTTCTCCTATAAGGGTTCCTTTTTTCCTTTTGAGGTACGTAACCCTAAAAATGGATCATTTCGTTAACGTCCCGGTCCTATAATAAAGTGAATGGAATCAATAACACCTTTTTTCTTATTTGGTAAAGTTACTTTTTACTGTAGTATAGTACTGGATTAATAAGTCATTATTATACATTACAATCAAATAATAGAAAAAAATTAGAACTAGTATTTACATTTAAAACAATTGAGCGAAATGCAGACTGTCTCAAACAATCTACAGGTAGCTCAACTGATCCATATCAATACCAGTCGCGCGCGTCCCCAAGACGCTAGCTGCATCGCCCCGCTGTATGGCAATGCTGATGCGCTGCGCCAGGTACTCACCAGCTCTCGGGTCACGCGTCGCTTCGACCAGACGCTCGGATATTTAAAAACCGGAGAACCTCAGTATCCCACGGACCTAGGGTCAGTGGCGGCGTAGCGTGGGCTGGCACCCGGGGCGTTTTCCTACCAAGCACCCCCCCCTTCCCGGTCGGTTGACTATCCGCACCCTCAATTTCTAACAAAAGGAATTATAAGTAACGGCGAGCGAAGCGAGCCGCGATATTTTTTTTAGATTTTCGGGTTTTTGGTGAAAAGTAACTAAGTTTGTCATAGGTGACCTTAATAATTGACTTAATTGTGACCTTTTGAATATTAAATATGTGAATTTAAAGGTGACTTATAATTTAAAAAATAAATTTATCAATAACTACGGCTAGCGGAGCGAGTCCCAATAGGTAATTTCGGAGTTCGGTGAGGTTAGCAAAAATACAAGTATTCTAAGACCACGAAGAAATTATTTTTTTGGCTATCTACAACAAAGCTAAAAACGAATCGGCGAAATTTTTTTTTATTTTTTCGGGTGATCACAAACTAGTTAAGGAGAGTCTGAAAAAATTAATACCAGCGAGCCCTGAAACGTTTGGAGAAATTGCGGCAGCTGCGAAGATTGTTATGAAACAAATACAAAATAAAAATCACCGAGTGGAGTGAGCCACAACCTGTTTTGAAATTGGTGAGGCATAGTTAGCAAAAAAAGTAAGCTATGACAATGAATGAGAAAAGATTTTTTTTACGATTTACAACAAAATAAAGCACAGTACAAAGCAATTACTCATTATTGCACATCAAATAAAATAGTTACACAGGGCAGGGAAAAACTAATACAGATAAAGTTGTATGTACAATGCCTTATCGGTTTGAGCGATCTCTGCTAGGCAACCTTTCTACACCCGATTTTAAAGTATTCAAGTATTTATTTTGCAATCGTAATAAAAAACAACGGCGAGCGAAGCGAGCCGCAATTTTTTTATATGTCTGCGTGTGAGTTTTCGGTATCACTCCGGATTCGGATTTGAAGTGCCATCTGTGCGCCCCGAGGGGTGCCGAGATGGCACCCCTTGGAGCTCGGTACCCGGGGCGGACCGCCCCTCCGCCCCCCCCCTTACGCCGCTAGTGCCTAGGGTCTCGACACCAAGGGGAGCAAATGCGTATAAATATTTATTAACAAGTCTGCATCTTTTCCAGAAACCAAGGGGAGAAAATGCGTATATTATATTTATTAACAAGTCTGAATCTTTTCCAGAAAAGTTCATGAAGTACAACGAAGTGTACGGTCTGGACGTGCCGAGCGTGCAAGCAGTCTATTACTACCTGTTCCACCTGACTCCGTCCAAGTTCGTCTACAATCTCTACGTCTTCTTCTTGCATTGGATCCCGGCATACATTGTAGATGGCATTGCGCTTTGTATCGGGAAGAAACCTATGTAAGTAATAGAATCACACTAATATTATGATGGATGGCTGGTTTGATGGTTTGATGGTTGGATGGTTGGATGGATGTTTGTTACTTCTTCACGCCAAAGTTACTGGCGCCGCCGGCGGCGTTCCTGTGCTTGATATGATTATATCGCCATTTGCAGACAGGGATAAAAAGATACGATACATTCGTGCGTATAAAGAGATAGCGATATTATTAATATTATAGAGTTAGCGTATTGTTGTCTCGGTCACACCTAGGTACGTCTTTCTATATTTGTTGTTCATTATGTAGGTTTACATCACAAGAATGGAAATAGCGATCTATTCCGTTCTGATACCAAAAAAACTAATACCAATGGTATTTGTTTATTACCCTAATTCCGAACGAATAACATACTCAGAAACGAATCCCAAAACAAGTTAAATGGTACGAGATACAGTCAGTAATAAAAATTCTTTTATATTATATTGTACGTAGTGTTTATTTAGTCAAAATCCGTGTGTCTTTTCACTTTCATCTAAGCCATGAACTGCATTCTTTATTTATTTATATATTGATCTTTCGCAGGTTAAGAAAAGCATACAGAAAAATAGACAAGTTCTCCGAAGTCATTGGCTATTTCGCAGTTCGCCAGTGGAAATTTCACAACAACAACACGCAGAATTTGTACAAAGAACTTTGCACCGCTGACAAGCAGATGTTTGACTTTGACATGTCAAACGTAGACTGGGCAGAATACTTCTACAATTACGTCAGAGGTATCAGAGTGTACCTGCTGAAGGACCCCGTGGACACGATACCAGCTGGATTAAGAAAACATTTAAAGCTTAAGGTGACGCACTATTTCTTCCTCACAATTTTAGCTTTAATAGTTTTAAGGTTATTCTATGTCTTGTTTAACTCTATGTTTAGTGAATTTATGTGATATTTAGAGGCAATATGAAATAATTAAGTTTTTTTGGTGAATTTATTAGTGTAATTGTCGACATCTGTGGCACAGTGCTGTACCTGTGACTAGGGTTGCGGGTTCGACTTCCGCTGCGGGACAAATTTTTGTATGAATCTGCTAATATTTATTCCTGATCTAAGTGTTTACTTTTTTTACATAAAATGTATATTTTTAAAAGTGTATTTTAATATGTTGTTAATTGTGTACGAGTCATCTGGTTTTAATCCAAATAAATAAATAAATAATGCTGGACAATTCACACAGCCTAGCTATACACAAGTTCTGTTTAATATTTATTGATCTTAAAAGTCTGTCAAAGATATTATTACCATAAGATATTTATGTTAACAGTTGATGTTAAAAAAATACAAATTGAACAAAAAAACAATCTATAACATGTAAACATCAATTAGGGTACCTACATGCATGCGTGACTTTAAAAAACTGATAATTTTTATTTAGTCTTTATTTTAAAAATGTGTCTGCATAATTTATTTATGTATTTTTTGATGTTTAAATTGTGAAACATAATCATTGAAAAGTAGATTATTTTAAAATATTCTACTTTTCAATGATTTATATTTATATTATATTCTTAAGATTTAATCGCAAAATTTCGATATATTCCCAACCACCCCATTAACCTCCCCATCAATGGGGCGGTTGGGACAAAAAAAATCCCATCTGCCCCATTACAAAAGTCAATGGGGTGGATGGCATTTTCTGCCCCATTAACTTTTTAGATAGAAAGAATAAAAATATTAAATCTCGCTATTCATATATTTATTTTGCTATTCACATAATTGAGTATTAGTAGGAACAGTCGGAAATCAAAAGGCCAACTTATTTGAGCTAATCAAGTTCGTGTTTATTGTCAATAACATTTTTCGTAAAATAATCACAACGCAAATTTGTAAAATCAAATAATAATCTTAGGAAAAACAGTGAGTAATAAAAGCATCATACGCTTTGGTTTTCTAACTAGTAATCTCTTAAGTATTGTAGTATTGTTTTCAAATACTTTTTATATCACAGTGTAATCATCACATTTTTACAATAATTCGCATTCACTCAGCTACGTGCGAGTGTTTACGGCACTGTCCCTCTCTTCGGGTTAATCTTACTTAAAACAGGTAAATCCAGCATTATTTATTATTTATTTACTTCAGATATAAGTAAATAAATAACTCTACGCCCAATATTTGATAACTTTAGTTATTTTGTTATGGTTTGTTTACAAAAAAATACACCAAACTTGGCTGGCGTATACCAGCCAAGTTTGACGTATACCTACACAATTTTGTATATGATATACCTCACCTATACGGGTTAGGCATGCATTAGCCATGCCACCATGTGGCGTAAACTTAGTAGGGATTTCTTTTGTTGGAGTTAACTATTCAACACACAGGAATGAAGGAGTATATTGATAACTCACATGCTTAGAAGGCTTTAAGTAACCTACTCATCTGAGACCTCAAGACTAACCTTCTTAAGCCGGGGTATTGTAACGTGTCACACAGCGAGCATTCGTGTAGTTAGTACGGGGAAAGAAGGCGTTCACTACTCGCAACAAGATTTTTGACATTTCATGCTCGTTTGCGAATGGCATTACGCCCCAAAGCGCCGGTCAATAAATAGCAGACCAATGATTAATTTATTTGGATATGATTATAGTAAATTACGTCTAGGTCTTTAATGTGTCGGTTGCTGACCGCGAAATTGAAGATGGCTATAAGCGAAGCGTAGCGCAGGTCCAGGCCATCACACAACCTTCAGCTCTTGATGGCCAAACTGAAATGAAGACCGAGACCGACGGTCGAGGGCAGCAAGGGCTGCAATGATGACCAAGCTTGACCATAGCAAGCTTAGCTTGAGGCCAGCTTACCGTGGCCAGCAGGGCAGTCATTGCGGACCGAGACTTATATAGTGCTTTACTCAAACAATGCGAGTAATTTAAATTGGATTGGAGGATTTGTCGCTTAAAGAGTTCATTTTCACAATTTATTCACAAAAATTGATTAGGACGTATCATGCAAAAATTTTCAGCGCGATGCTCTTTTATAATAGCAGTTTCCCGCGTTTTCTTTTTTTATTCTAACCAGCCAGTGAAGCTTGCACTGCTCAGTATGCATAAAACCTTATTCACCTAACTATTAACAAAACAAATAGAATTCGAAATTCAAAATATATTACGGACCGCATAGAGCAGACAGTAATAATATTACTGTCCGCCTGTTTGGGTAGGCCCGAAAGGTCGACTTTACTCAAAGAAGGTTGTCGAAATAATCAGCAGATTACATGCTATGTTTGAGTAAAAATAAATTACAGCGGTCACAAACCTACCTAGACACTATTTACGTGTTTTAAGTAAGATTAACCCGAAGAGAGGGACAGTGCCGTAAACACTCGCACGTAGCTGAGTGAATGCGAATTATTGTAAAAATGTGATGATTACACTGTGATATAAAAAGTATTTGAAAACAATACTACAATACTTAAGAGATTACTAGTTAGAAAACCAAAGCGTATGATGCTTTTATTACTCACTGTTTTTCCTAAGATTATTATTTGATTTTACAAATTTGCGTTGTGATTATTTTACGAAAAATGTTATTGACAATAAACACGAACTTGATTAGCTCAAATAAGTTGGCCTTTTGATTTCCGACTGTTCCTACTAATACTCAATTATGTGAATAGCAAAATAAATATATGAATAGCGAGATTTAATATTTTTATTCTTTCTATCTAAAAAGTTAATGGGGCAGAAAATGCCATCCACCCCATTGACTTTTGTAATGGGGCAGATGGGAATTTTTTTGTCCCAACCGCCCCATTGATGGGGAGGTTAATGGGGTGGTTGGGAATATATCAAAATTTCGAAATGAACGTCACCGTTCGCCGTATTGACGATAGTATAGAAGTGATCGTAGTCTCACATTTGTATGGGATTTGCGTAGTTCCCTGTCCGCACGGTAGAGGCGCTGTACTTACCAAAAATTGTGGGAAAAATATATAAAATTGAAAACTCTAAAAACCGACTTAAGTCCCTTAATATTTACCGAGCTTTTCAAGTTTTTTCGTAAAAATACTTGTTCATTAAAGTCATTTAAAACTAGATATTTACCATGATTTGTTTTTTTTACACCCGAATATATGTAGAATAAATAAAAAAAAATAAAGATCATTTATTTCAGACCGACAGATCCATAGGTACACGATTTCCAAATTAATTAAATAAAAATTACATTAAATTACACAATTAATAAAATAGTAGAGCCTCGTTCTCTTTTGTTTTCGTTTCGTCGGTTAATGCGTCACGATCACGTCTCGATGCCTCCGTTAAATGTACTAGGGGTTCAGATTCTAAATAATATTAAAATATTATTTGTTAAGCGTAGTACTAGTGGATCGCGAGATCTTAGTTCACAGCGAACCTTTTGTGATTGAAATACAATATGCTCAGTTAGATTTAGTTTAGTAGTAAGTGAAATCTGAATTTAAAAATAAAATTGTTTGATATTTTTATTTTTTCTGTTTTACTTAAATAAAATAAAATTAGCCTTTATTTCCTACTAACTTATTTAACAATTTCTGTGGAACAAAGTCATGTTAGTTGTTCATGTACGTTTACATTTCTTTATTTAGGTTTGATTGTTAGTTAGCAGTCGCCGTTTTTGGCGTAGGCCTCCCCTAGCTCCTTCCAAGTTTGTCTGTCTCTGGCCTTTGTCATCCAGTTTGGACCAGCTCTTTTCAAAAAGATGTCTTGCCATCTCTTCTTTGTGGGTCGACTGAAGAAGAGATGGCAGGCTGGCTGGTGGTGTTCTGTTTTACTTATAAAGCTGTAAAACCCCGCTGCAGCGCACCACAAAAATTTGCACACGATTATGGGCTTTAACTCGTAAAACTTAGATGTATTTTCAGATACATCAAAATACATAACCCAGCCATGTGCTCAGTCATAGTTGCTTTAAGATGGCGGGCCACTATGTTGCAGCCACATATTGCAGACTAGCGGCCCACCTCGGCTTCGCACGGGTAGATAATAATAATAATAATAATATAGCCTTTATTCAAACTATTATATACATTTTATATTATTTACAATTTTGCACTCCTAGTTTGTTTGCCGCTTGGCACAGGCCTGCCCCAGCCTCCTCCATTCCTCCCTGTCCTGAGTTTTCCTTGTCCACGTCCTGCCTGCTCCTTTGACAAGCTCATCTGCCCATCGAGTGTAAGGTCTGCCCTGATTCCTTTTCCCTTCTCGGGAAAACCATGTTGTTAGGTCTTTGCTCCATTTATCTGGTCCTCTCATTATGTGGCCTGCCCAACTCCATTTGAGCTGTTTTACTTTGTCAGATATGTCATTTAGTTTTGTACTCTCTCTCTTAAGTGAGATTTTTATTTTGTCCTTCCTTTTTATATTTAGCATGCTGCGTTCCATTGAGTTTTGACATGTGCTGAGTTTTGTTAGACGACTTTTTTGTACATAATGAATGTTTTCTATAAAACTGTAGTACATTACTTTGCTCTATTGTTAATAGTTTCCGCAGTGTACGCGATATAAGGATTTTTCATGGTATTTTTTCACACCTTGGGTTACATTATCGAAGTTTTCATACGGATCCCTAACTCTTTTGAAAATATTCTATAGACTGATATCCTGATGGACTAGCTTTTGTCCATCTGGGATAATGTAGAATTCTAATGGGGAAATAATTTTTCAAATCGGTCCAGTAGTTTCGGTGCCTATTCCCGTCAAACAAACAAACATAGAAACAAGCAAACCAACAAACATACTATTATATTAATAACATATTATTATAGTATAGATAAAAAAATATTGCCCGTTTAGAAGCTCTATTACAAAGAGAATAAAACCAATCCGTGCTTTACTTTTCTTTACTACAATATGAAAAAAGAGATCCCCTTTAGATCTATGCTACAATACCATAAAGTTATTATAATACGAGCATACATCATCATCATCATCAGCCTACATCAGTCCACTGCTGGACATAGGCCTCCCCTAATGAGCGCCATAGCGCCCTGTCTTCAGCTTGCCGCATCCAGCATCTGTCAGCAGTCTTTCGCAAATCGTCATCCCACCTGGTCGGAGGGCGTCCTACCCTACGTTTTCCGAGTCGCGGTCTCCACTCAAGAACACGTTTACCCCAGCGGTTGTCGGTTCTTCTCGCGATATGGCCAGCCCACTGCCACTTCAGCTATGTACAATACCCTTCGATCAAAAATAAGTAGTTCGCAGCCTCCCCGGCAAAGCCGGAAATTTTTGATCGAAGACAATACCTACCTTCAATGTCATCACATGTCATAGAGATATATAGATTTTTTTCTCGATGGTAAAAACACTGTCAAAATATGACTTCTATATTCACCTCAGATGAATTTTTACCAAATATTTTACTTTACAATATTCATAACAGCTGCACGAACAACCGATTTGAGAGTCGCCAGAAGTGGTTTGATTCCTCCCTCGATCTGCAAAGTTGGACTAGAGTTCTACGCTGAGTTGAACAACACTTCAGCGGATGATCTCCAAGTTGAATTGATTCCTGATGAGTGCTGCTTGACCGGAGAAACCAAGGACTGCAGTAGTGTTCAAATTGTGGGGGAGTGTACCGAGCTTGTACCTAGCGGTAAGTACCTAGAACGCAGCCAAGGGCTACAGAACTCTATCCTAATTATTATAAATGCGAAAGTTTGTAAATATGAATGGCTTATTCATTACGAATGTAAGCGGGTCAACTACGAACCTTATTGGTGTTGGAAGAACACCAACGTTTTATCCCTTAACGACATCATTACATTCGTAATGAATTCGTCAAACTACGATAGTTTTTTATGAATGGCTTAGGCTACGATCACATTGAATGCTTCCATCATAAGGACCAGCAGACGCACAGAAATATCACGTAAACTAGTCGATAAATCACACAGTGTCAAACCAAAAATTTCTGCTCTACTTTCTTAATAGGCTACTTGACTACTGCTGGGAATTAATTCTAACGTATTGTCTGATAAAAATAACGCAGTGTAATTAATATTTCTTTAAGGCTAGTGGTATTAAAAAAACTAATTTTAAAGTTTGAATAAAATAATGGCGCGCCAAAACGATAATCTCTGTCATAGCTCCCGTACTCTGAGCTATGACGTCACACGCCACATCACACCTAACAAAAAGAACTCATTGACACTGTAATCTGTAATAGTGTGACGTCACCAGCCAATCCAACCAAACGCAGAACGTTTTCGGTCACGTGATCATATATATTAAAAAAATGTGTCATTTTAATCCCGTTTTTTTTACCTAAAATAGGCATATTTTTGATAAAAATCACTTGTTTACGCTTTGTTACGTTGTCACTGACTAGGATGAAAACAATTTAGAACTTATTTTTAATGTAGTCAAATAACCTTTTAATACGGCCCAATAGTGGAATGAGCTTCCAGAGTCATTTTTCCCGTTAGGGTACAATCTTGAAGTCTTTAAACCTCTACTATATACCCCCTATTTTAGTCAAGTACCTAACTACCTACTCGCGGTCTGTGAGACGTCAGCGATAAATCGCACTCGCAAAAAAAAACGAACCGAGATTAAAAATACAAAGTACTTTTTCAGTCTGGAAAGTCCTTTGTTACCTCTTCATGCCATGATAAATAAATAATAATAAATAATGCTGGACAATTCACACATTATCTAGCCCCAAGCTAAGCAGAGCTTGTGTTATGGGTACTAGATAACTGATATACATAATATAATACATAGATAGATATTTTTTATTAAACATAGAAAACGACCAGAATACCCGGAACAAATGTCTACAGATCGTACACACACGTCCCGAGCCGGGAATCGACCCCGCAACCTCCTGCGTCGCAGGCAGGCCTTCGCCCACCGCGCCATAATGACTCATAATGACTGAGCCGATCGGGCTGAAATCGATAGATGTAGCTCTAAGCCTGCAATCAAACATAGGCTAGCTTTTTATCTCATAAAACAGTTATCCTAGGATAGAAATGACCTTTAAATTAAACATTTCTATAGAAAACGCGAGCGAATCCACGGGCAGAAACCAGTTTATAATATTAGTGTGATGTGAATGCGATCTCTGAGCTTTATTATTAAACATGCGTCTTTTCACTACAAAGGTCCCCTAAGTACGGTCAAGTGCGTAGTTAAGAAATTGCATCTACCTATTTGAGCATGTGATCAACGCACGCATGCCACGCGTGGGGATTATAGACATTACGTACCCCCCAGGCCTCCATGAGATAAAAGCGAAGGTGCTTCAGGGGTTGGTTCGCGACCAGCAGTGGACAAAATATAGGCTGTTGAGGCGAGGAGCCTGGTGGAAATCTCTTTTATCAACGGGTTACTGTATTCGTTTATCGGGTTGCCGGTTGAAATAACTTATATTCAGAAAACTGCATCGCAATGGCGTCAAAAATAAACATAATGGCAGTAAATCTGAAAATTGGAAGTGTTTTAGAAGAAGCCCTATTCTGAGTTCTATAAATTTTCGTGACTCCCGGGATTTCCTGTGAATTCTATCTTAAATAAATATATCTATGCAGATCCGATATAGCGTTATATTAAAAAAAACACTCAGAATTGCCAAACATAGTTTGAGTACAAATTATGAATAACTATGAATATCTTTGATTTTGTTACAGAAACAAGCAAAGTACTGAAGCTAGTAGCACCTCTGTTAGACTCCTTTGAAAGAGTGGGTTTTTGCATCATTCACGTTGATTACAGACCAATCGACAGAAAAAGACAAATATCCAGAGAAACACTGACAATCCCCTTTGACACTAGAGGTAGAGTCAAAGATACACGAGACAACGAGAACTCAAGAAGCCATCAACTCAACGACACAGCAGCTTATTGTCAACACGAAGATCAGGACCCATTGAACGATTGCATGCCCGTTAACTGTGAATCGTATTACAACGGCAAAAGACCCTATATCGACAAAATAACTAAACGCTGCACTAGAGCACCGACTTGTCTACCAAACAGTAAAGAGATATACGATCCAGTGAATAATTTGTGCGTCAATCTTATACCAATCGCTGACCATGACATCGAGTTTGTTAGGTCGCTTGCGAAAAACAACAGAATTCATAAGGCTAATAATAAAAACATAGGGTCTGATAACCACGCAGATGACAGAATTTCGTCAAAGCTAGAGAACATAAAAATATCAAGTTCCAGCAATGACACAAAAGCTAAAAATATGGCAGATTCATTGTGCATATTAGCAGCGCAATACATATCGAAAAACAAATACAATATAGTTTTATTATGTTTTATTATTGTTATTCAATGTTGTATGATAATTGGATTAATGTATTGTATGACGAATTGCTCCAGCTGTACCAACAAGAATAAGGTATTCTGTAATTTATTTAACTACAGACAAGATGCATCAGTAACGACGCCTCTTATAGGCACAAGCAATGACTTCACCGAGACGACAGTATTCGATTTTGTAAGCGAATCGTCGAATATAGACAGAAAGATCAGATGTTACAAAGCCTGCCAGAAAGAAAATACCGCTAAAATCAGTATGTCTGATGATATTCTATCAAAATGCTTGAACAGAAGAGATTGGATGCCAATGTCAGTCCCCCAGAATATTGAAACTGATGCGAAAGAATCCAAAGTTGAGACAGAGGAAGCTATTTACGAAGAAAAGAAATCAAACTACAAGCCAGAAAGTGAACATAATCTACACCTGAGTAATCGAGAAGCATTACAAAAGAAAGACACGAGTAAAAGTAGTGTGAGTGAAAAGGATGTCGAGAGCTACCGAAATCAAGACATGAATGTGGACCATTCCGATAGTGCTGTTTCTGAAACCGAAATTCGATGTTTTAACTACAACTTTCAACATTCTACAGAGTTTAAATCTGAGGACACTCCACGAAAGCAAACAGTTTCAATGTCTACAGAAAAAGGCGCGCAGGCGTGCTTCTCCAACGATTCCATAGACGATTTCCTATCAGAACGAGGTATGTTATTCCTCGGCGAGAACGCATCGAAACTATCCTTTACTTCGTCAACGTCGCCTGGAAAATCGTCTATGTCGAACTTGACGAGTAAAACCTCGAAAAATAACATAGTCAAGCGTATACTGTCTTATTTAAATAAGTCTAAGTACGGGACGTCTTCGGACCCAGGAGATAGGAAGTCCAAAAACAAAGACCTGGAGCTGATACATATATCGAATATGTCAGCGTTTTCGTCCAGTGGCGAATTTGACAGAAATATTAGATTAGTAAAGGAGTCTAGAAGCTCGTTTTAGATTAGATTTTCGTTTTCGAGTTGTTAATTTTATGGATTTTAGGCTAGATTTTGATTATACGTTTACTTTACTGTAATTTTGTTTTATTAGGTTCGATTCTGCAGGCATTTGCTCCGGGTACTGCTCATTCGAACAAATATCAAATATCAAAGTGCTTTATTTCCTTTAGACCTTACAGGACTCTTGGACACGTACAAAATACAAATTACATATGTAAAACTAGGAAATAAAGTGATCACTTTGATTTTTTGTTCACTTCAATCTTTATAAGGTAAAGTAAAAAAACGAACAAGATACCTTTACCTTGTTAGAATGTTAGTTTTCGAGTTGGAGCAAAAGTGGTCCCAAGATTTTTTATCGTCTAGCTAGATAATCTGATATTTTGTAGTAAGCCTTTTTAATTGGCTTAATTTAATTTTAATTTAATTTAAATTAATCTTACTACATTTGTTTGAATTTATTCATTGATAGTTTTTGCAACTCACTTGGAGTTTTGTTGTAGAAGCGTATACACTGCCCTTTGAAAAATACATTAATCTTGTGTAGCCTAGTTGTGGGCACAGCGAGTTTATTGTTATTACTAGTATTTATATTATGTATGTCGCTATTTTCAGGGAACCTATTGATATTTCTATGAGTGTACAACAAGTTTTCATAAAAATATTCATTATATATTATAATAGGTCATTATGTTTGAACGATTTTTACACCATATCCTTCCACGAGTTATTGTCTCATTATCAAATTTTATCGATCCGTTTTGCCGTTCAATCGTAAACACGGAAAAGACAGACAGACAGTTACATTCTTCGAATTAATTTATAAAAAACAGATTCCTAACTGGACATACTCATAGGGACAAGATAGAGAGATAAGATCAAGAGAGAGAGATAAGAACGCATTGTTTTACATCTAGGTTAGCCTAGAAAATTTTCCAACGACCGGGTACGATGGAAATTTTTATTCTTAACCACCCCACTACTCAAGTCAAGGGGGCATTGATGGAGAGGTTAGTGGGGTGATTGGGAATATATCGGTCTATGTTTTATGCTGGAAACAGACCAAGCGAACAAAAGCGAGTGAAGGCTAACGAGTAGGATTCGACGATCGATGACGAACGATCACTCGCTTTCGCTGTTTCTCATGTGTTCGTGTGGTGTGGATACACCACACCACACGAGCACATGAGAAACAGTCAGCGGAGGACAGCCGAAGGCGAACGAAGGCTCTCATTTGGGCTCGCTTGCTTTCGCCATGACGTCCACACTGGTTCAATCGCGTTCGGTGGTTAGCCTTCTCTCGCCTTTGTTCGCTTGGTCTGTACCCGGCATTAGATTCAGATTTTTTTACTTTTAATTTTCACAGTCCCTTCAAAGAGACTAAAGAGACTTCGACCTCGACGATATCGTCCGATCAGCTGGCTAGACTGGCCAGATAATCGGACGATATCGTCGAGGTAGGTTTGGCCTCTAACCGGCCTCGTAACATACTCGTAGTTCCATATTAATTGAATAATTTTATTGTTTGATATCTAAAATATTACATATGCGAGCAGGAATTGACCAGAAAACGTTTTTATACGCAAAATTTTAATATCGTAAAATATTTATAGCAATATTTCACGCTTGGTTTTGTACGTATTTTGACTGTGAGTTCTTTTTATATAAATTCTGAAACTGGTGTAGAAATTGACGCAAAATAAACTAGAATAATCTAGGTATTAAACGCATTACCTATCGTTACTAAATTAGTGAGCTATGGAAAGAGCTATGCTCGGAGTTTCTCTGAAGGATAAGATTCGTAACAAATACATCCGACAGAGAACCAAAGCCATCGACATAGCTCTAAGAATTAGCAAGCTGAAGTGGCAGTGGGCCGGCCATATCTCGCGAAGAACCGATAACTGTTGGGGTAAACGTGTTATTGAGTGGTGACCGCGACTCGGCAAACGTGGTGTAGGACGCCTTCCAACCAGGTGGGATGACCATTTGCGAAAGACTGCTGGCAGATGCTGGATGCGGCAAGCTGAAGACAGGGCGCTATGGCGCTCATTAGGGGAGGCCTATGTCCAGCAGTGGACTAATATAGGCTGATGATGATGATGATGTATCAGGGTGAGGCCTGTAACTGCAGTGTAGTAAATTATAGGCTGTAGAATAGACATCATCAGTCAACTTCAATGAGGAACCGTTTTTCTTCAGTGTCTGCGTACGCCCATGGGCGTACGCAGACACTGAAGAAAAACGGTTAACTTATGATATTACATGTAATATCATAGTTTCCTTAACACAAGTTCTGTTTGTTTTGTGCCTAGATCTAGATTTTCGATGATGCTAATAGAGCTGTCTAGTGTTATTAATTCTTTAATTCTTAGTTTTATATAAATATTGGCCTGTATCTAAATCACATTATTATATTTAGACTTAGATAGGCAAATAACATTGTATTAAATTTCAAGCATTCTACACTTACTAGTGGTTAATTTTTCGCTTCTTCCACTAGTGGACAAAAAATTGAAGCGAACAAAATCAATAACATTTTGTTTCTTATTTGATAATAATTACTATTTATTAAGCTGTTTATGTATAAAATTTGACTTGTCTAAGGCCCGTATTATAAAAGCTTCCTCAGTTATCAATCGATGCTTGAGTAACGCTTTTCTATGGCATAAACGTCACTCAAGCATAGATCGGTGACTGAGCGAGCTTTCATAATACGGGCCTAAGTGCTTATTTTGTAAGCCTAAAGAAATAAAGTTATTGAATTTTGAATTAGGAAGGTACTTTTTTTATTTATTCTTAATTAGGTGCCTACGCTGTTTATAGTTCTAATATTTAAATGTTTTTTTCCAGGACAATGCGCACCACTATTTTGTTTGTGATTTTCTCGACGTTACTGGTATACATCAATACCTTGCCAATGGTAAGTTGTGAAAAAATGTAAGATTGTTTAGTCGAGACGCTCCACTTGCTTAGGAATATTATCTAAACAATACTTAAAAATGTATAATATACAGGGTTATTGGTAAATTAGTTACACCACGTGAACAGCAGGATCTGCCTATCATCACGAAAACGTTTGCGAAGGCGTTAGGTCGTAATTCCGAAACTTGGTAGATATTGGTTATCAACAATACCAAGTTTAGGAATAAAGAACGTTTATTGAAACGTTTGCAAACGATTATTGAATTGATTCGTTCGTTTGAGAGGTTTTATTTTGAGACTTAACTTAAAAAGAGTGGAAGATCGGTCTTTAACTCGTTGGGTTCCAGACAAAGGTTATCTCACTAATATTATAAACGTGAAAGTTTAGATGGATGGATGGATAGATAGATGGATGGATGTTTGTTCCTTTATCACGCCAGAACGACAAAACGGATCTGGATGAAATTTGGCACAGAAATAGATTATAGCCTTGAATAGGACATAGGCTACTTTGTATCCCGAAATTCCTACGGGAACGGGAACTACGCGGGTGAAACCGCGAGGCGCTGCTAGTATTTCAATAATCAATAATAAAATCAATAATCATTTCATTTTGAACTAGTGGTGATTTAGGCATTTTTTAAATAATTAAGAGCTAGCTTCTTCACGAACGTATCCGTGATGATGGACCGAACCTGCAGTTCACGTGGTGTAGCAAATTTACCAATAACCCTGTATAATGAGGAACAAAAAAATTAAGGAGAAAAGGTTATTGATGAACACCATTTCAAACAGAAGAGGGAGAATGATTGGATTATTATATGACATCATAGAAAGAAAAGTAGAAGGAAGACGAGGAAGGGAGTATGAGTCAGAGCGAGGAGAAAGCCGTCATGTCGTATAAGACGTAAAAGAGACTGCATTGGAGGGAGAAAGAGGAGGAAATCGCATCATAGCACCGGCACGAGCTAGGTTCTTTAATGTATGATTACTTAAACATGATTAGTGCTGGGGCAGTCATGGTCGAAGAATCCTCCCCTTCTACGTGGATGCAGTAAATCATGAGCTTCAGATTTGACTGGGAATGGCAATCATCCATGGTGTTTGATGGACAGAACGCGCTTGGACCATGTAATGGCTTTCAAACGTCAATTTTATTATAGAATAGGTGGATTTCAGTTAATCTTACATAACTTATTTCTCGTTTCTTTACCAACAGCCTGTAAGTATTTTTTATTTTAATCAGGTTTAAAGCTAAATTAATCACTGAAATAAATTGCAGTTATGGTTAAATTAGGGGAGGCCTATGTCCAGCTGTGGACTAATATAGGCTGATGATGATGATGATATTTTAATTTGTCTTCTACTTAGAAGTAGGTTAAAGGATGACTTACGCTAGACCGTGCCGGGTCCGAGCTGAGTGTCGGCGGACTTCTCGTTCGCTGAGTGTCGGCGGACTTCTCGTTCGTTGAGTGTCGGCGGACTTCTCGTTCGTTGGCCGTTGCTATCAATTAGGTAATTTATTACAACGTCAATATGTCTACATGCAAATTTGTAGAAAATTTTATGGAAAATCCAAATATATATAGATGTTACTAGCTATTCATACAAAAAGTACAAGAAATCTGTGAAAGAACGCAATAAGTCCCAACTCCGCGCGCTCCGTGCGGTGGGTTGGGCGGGGTATCAGCAGACGGTTTTACTAGCCGCGGCCGCGTATGGACCGCCAGCGGAGTGGATAGCGTCAGTGTGTTCATACAAAATATAATGTATTATTCGTTGACCGTGCTATGGCCACACTCGGTTCAGACTTAGCATGGTTTAGCGTGAGTGAGATTTACGAATATTGCCTTTTAAGGGCGTCTTCATTGTAGGTATAAAGAATAAAGCAAGTTACAAACCGGAGCGTAACGTACTATTCGCAGCGAGCATGATACGCACAGACTAGGTAGATGATACTAACAACACGCGTATTAAAATCTTAGATGAATGTAAAAAAGGGGAGATACGGTACGTTCGTTCAACTCAATAAATCAACCAATCGCCAAGACACACGCAATTTCCAATCTTGTGCAATACATACTTTGAACAACAAATATGGAAAGACGTACCAAGCCCATAGGGCGACGTCGAAGACACCGATAAGCTACCCATGCACGGCGACCCTCTACAAAACGTGTATTGCTATCTCTTTTTACGCATGAATGTATCGTATCTTTCTATCCCTGTCTGCGAGTGGCGGAATAATCGTAGCAAGCTCGCGGTAAACGAACACTGGCGGCGCCGCCGCCGCCAGTCCGACTATGACTGAGGTGGGTGAACCTTATTGGACCTAATTTAAGCCTTGCACTTTCGAAAAGCCTAATCTCTCTTTTTTCACTTTCATCTAAGGCACTAAGGTTAAAATCCATCTCGTTGCTCGTTGCTCACGCCATCTTTCCCCGTACTGACTGCACGAACGCTCGCTGTGTTACACGTAACATTACGCACAGTAATGCCGGCTAGTACTATAATATAATATAATATAATATATAATAAATACATAATCAACCACTTTTTCATTTTATAGCAAGACGAAGAAGAAGTAAGCGTTTTATACATGTATATTAATTTCCATACAAATGAATAACTCTATGTAGTTACTTTTTATAACTTTTATTTGATATTTTATTCGACAGCCTGTAAGTTTTTTATGATTATTTAATAACAATTTAAGTAATAATAAGCCGTGGCGGTCGCAGCGTTTGAATCGACCCCTCCACCTCAGCTCGTGGATGTCGTAAAAGGCGACTAACGGAACCTACCAGAGGAAAGACAGCCTGTGTATTTTGAACACCACTGTGGTCACTGATACAGCTGCCAAGCGGGGTGTTTAGTCTCCTCCAAACATGAGGATTGTTATAGGGGGCATAACCAACTATAATAAGGACAGATTACCCCCAATGATAATAAAGAACAGAAAAATCCCCTAAAATTCTTCATTTTCCTCTGTCTCTGGTTTCACCACTCGGCCAGTGGTTTTTATGTCATCGAACCATCGTGCTTTGGGTCTCTCTAAGCGAGAGTCTCAGCTGCCTAAACGCAACTCCTGGAGACCTATGTTAGCAGTGGACTAACATAGGTGGATGATGAAGCGAGGTGTCCACTATGTCGCTTTGCAACTCGCGTCTGTCATCCACCACATGAAGTGACCCGCCCATTGGAAGTTTGTGACTACTGCTTACTAAATATAAGGATGAAAATATTTAGTAACAATTCCGCGAAAATTCTTGTTCGATAAGTTCTAACAATATGTACTCCGCGTTGTAGAAGAAAAACAACACCAACTACAAAATGAAAAAATACCTATCAAAGCAAGACGTCAACTAGTTTCGTCTCTCTACGAGACATCATCAGGACACCACAATACTCGACCTTAACACTGAGAGCGCCAAGCAACAACGGCAGAGTCCCACCAGAGATGTTGCCACTCCGAGCTCCACGCGCCTGGAGGTCGAGTATTGTGTTAATGATCCAAATGTGTACTATAAGATCTTTAAAACATTGTATTTTCAAGCAATAAACGAACTTTGACTTCGACTTTTAAGGAAAAGAAAAAACGTACGAAGCCGCGGGCTCGTGTATACATGCACTAATATATTTCTTTTTTTTATAACAGCCCGTAAGTTTTTACATTATTTATTAATATCTAATCCAGATAATAACCTATTATTTAGTGAAGTAATCTTCAGTTAAGCTTTTCTTTTAAAAAATGTATTGGTTATTTGCCAAATTTTATTAAAATCTGTTCAGCCGTTTAGGCGTAAAAAGGTAACAGACAGACAGACGAGAGTATAATGTTAGTATGGATAGCTACAATTTGTTAATAATCCTTTAGCAAAAGTCCTCTCTTTAGCAAATAGGAAAACCAAGAAACGGGTTGAATTTTGTTCAGTTATCGACTTACCAAGTGTTATCGCGAGAAAAGCGTGCGAAGCCGCGGACTTGTGCTTACAACTACTAATCTCTCTTTTTTTTATAACAGGCAGTAAGTTTTTTCAATTATTTATTAATAACCAATTTAGATAATAAACAAATTATTTAGTTTAGTAATCTTTAATTCAGCTCTACTTTTTTTAAATAAATGCACCTCTTTTAAACTGATACTAAAATATTGTTCCGCAATATTTTTTTTGCTAATTACGCCCCCGTGCCTTGGAATGCACGTTAAGATGTGGGTCCTGCGACTAATCTCTCCCCGGTCGTGTGGGTTTGAAATCCTATCGGATTAAGAGAGAATACAAAGTGCCCCTGTGTTTACGCAGATTTTTTTTTATTTTTGTTTAATGAAATATAGTTTTGAGACACAGTGACTATGTCACTCCAACACAGACACTTGTGCACTATAAAATTGTCGTGTGGACATGTTTAATCTTCGTTGAGACTGGTAGTCCAGTCACTTTATTGTTTCACTTAACGATTCCAGTCAACCAGTTCGAAACACATCATCATAAATTCTGGCGTTTTAAAAGTTGTCTCAAAAGTCTCGTAAAATATTGTGTTCGCTGTGTTAGTTATCCAAGGCCACAAAGTCAGTGTCACAAAAATTGCTTTTTACACTAAAATTATTTAGGTTACGCTGGGCGGTCCCTGTCCTGTATCTCAAAGCGCATAAGAAAATGTCGGGAGAAAAATTTGTTGTAAACTTTATGCTCTACAATTTTATGACAAATGTCAACTTCATTCAAGTATATTGCTAACCTAGATAATTGCGAAAAACCAATTATTGTGACATTTGACGTTCAATAACTTACGAAACAAACACTATATTTTATGAGACTTTTGAGACAAGTTTTAGAAAAGAAAGAAAGAAGGTCTAAACAAGTTTCCAGCTGGTTGAATCCAATTGTTATACTGACCCAATTTTTTGGCTAAAATTACTGTGACCGTCATGGCCGAAACTTGGACAACATCTTGGTAATATTTTTTTCTTTTATCAACAGGAAGTAAGTTATATTTAATATTAATTAGATTTATCCATTGTTGTAGGTACCGCATTTGATTCATCTCATTAACATCGATATTTTTTATTTTATTACTAGCTCGCGGTTTCACCTGTGTAGTTCCCGTTCCCGTGGGAATCTCGGGATAAAAAGTAGCTAATGTGCTATTCCAGACTAAAATCTCTATGCCAATTTTCATACAGATCTGTTTAGCCGTTCTGGCGTGATTGAGTAACAAACATCCATCCATCCAAACTTTCACATTTATAATATTAGTTGGATTAAGTTTACTTTGTTTGGTATTTTAAATCGGTCATAATAAATAATTTGTTACATAAATAATTATACCATTTGTTTGTGCCTGCTTTATTTATTTATGTTTATTTTTATCAACAGGATGTAAGTTTCAATATATTAACTAAAATCAAATTAACTTAATTATAAAAAAAATATCTTATTTTTATCTGGACCTATGCATTACCGATCAAATATTTTGTTTGAGACACTACCATCGTTGCTTTTTATCGTGGCTTACATAAATGAATGTTTTACAGACCGTCAGTTTTCTTTTTTAATTTTTATATTTATTAAATATCTCTTTTCTTTTTATAATAATTTCATAAATTTATGAGCTTAATTTATCGACTTGATTGCCTCTCTCGTATCTTTTGCAATAAAAGTTTTCACTTGTACTTATATCATTTTATTTTTACCCCAGCCGGTAAGTTTTTTTATAAACTTGCGTGTTTAACCGTGGCATGGCAGTCAAAGCGTAAGAATCGACTCCCAGCTCGCTTGGCTAAAGCTTGTCGCTCACCTGAAAAGCACTGCTGCATGTGCATTCAAATCACAGACATACTTTAGGGCGCAGATAGTATTAGGTCTGTGATGTAGATATTTCTTAATGAAAGCATCAGATGACAGACAGCCAGACAGCTCTCGAAGCACTACTCGTTTGACTTTGAAGTTTGTGGGAAGCCATATTTGCAGCAAATACAAAGTTAAACTTATACTACATCTAAAAATAAACGAAACTTAGCCTGAAAAGTTGCGACCTGAAGCCTCTGAAGACCCGTTTATTTAATCAATGTGTACTGCCCACCATGAAAGATGTAATCTTAATCAACTCATTTGCTTTTATTGACAGCCGGTAAGTTTTATTTTGTGATTTAGTCACCATTTTTGTGGACGTACCTACTAACATACTGTTTAATATACCAGTCCAGTTAATTAATGATTTTATAAATGTAAAATTCGTGACTAGAAAGAAAGTGAACTCTTGGCCTCATCGATACAAGACTTCTCTATTTTTCAACGCATCAGCTGCTTGGTTACTTATTCTATCTTTATTTTTTTGCCAAATTATTAACAATAATTTAAATATTTTTCACAGGCGGCGGTAAGTTATATTTTATGGGTCGCGACTCGTGGTCCCACTGGGATTGTACCACTATTACTCGTGGTCCCACTATCCCTGAAATCATGGGTTCGTGGTTCCACTGCTTAGTGGGACTACCAGTCATAGTTAAAATCGTAGGTTCGTGGCCCCACTGCATCAAGTTTATACGTAGAGTAAATACTTGAATCACGAGCGTCTTCAGCGACTTGAATAACCAGTTACAATTTTTAAATCAAAATCTAGCTTTGTTATGTACCAACTTAACAAAAACAATACTAACTAAAAACTTTTCTTTCAATGAAATACGATTACTACAGCATTTTGCCTTTTTCTCAATAGGAAGGTGAGGAAGTAAGTACCTATTTTTATTTTTTACAATAATGATGAAAAAACGACTGCTCTGTGACGTTCAAATTCATCTTTAAGTAAATATTAAACATTTTTAGTTATATTATTTTTGACTGTGTTACTTGTATGTATGACCACATACTATTTTTTATTTTTTTTAGAAGGTGAGGTATTTTATTTAGTTAATACTCCAGTTGCTAAGTGACCTAAAGTGGACCTTTGTCTCCACCAAAAGACTTTCTTACGGTGCTTTATAACATAAATTCAAGCTATTAATACTTAATAAATAAATAAATAAAAATAAAAAACTAAGTAACTCTAAGGTGGGGGCGATCCTCTAAGCTCCCATACAAACGTACTTTCCGATTCATTTGGAAACTACGTCCCCGATTTTAATGAAATTTTGCATCCAAACAGCCAAACTTTCGCATTTATAATATTAGTACCTATTATGTGACTCACGAATATATTTGAATCGACATGCAGGCATCTTAATCCAGAGCTGCTTGATCGAGTACCTTAGTGATGAATTTTTTTTTCTTTATGCATAGTAATAACATTATTTAAATAATTTCAACAGCCTCCGTCGGTAAGCTTTATTTTATAAACCACTACTACTACTAATGGATAATGAGATTTTTTTTAGAAACTAGCCTATTATGACCTTTATTATGATATATAGTGATTTTGTTGGCACAAAACCGAAACTAAACTAGCGTTAAAATGTTGCTATCCCCTTTATTTCTACGAAAAAAAAGAGACGGCAACAATTTGAGGCTGGTTTAGTTTGGGTTTTGTGCCAACAGAATCACTAGGTAACGCTTAAAAAATTAGGGGTTTTTGATTTGCCTGAATCAACTACCTCGATGGGTGATAATGATTATCAGGCTTATTCCACGAATCCCCGTTGACAATCCCCGTCAACGGGGATTAGTGAACTTTTTGTTTCACCCATCGAGGTAGTTGATTCAGGCAAATCAAAAATCCCTCATTTTTTAAGCAGGTAAACTTAACAAAACAGTGTAACTAATGAATATTTTTATCACCTTTATTTACCAATAGGAAGGCGAAGCTGTAAGTTTTACTTCTTTTATGATAATAAAGATAATCAATGAGCCCTCGTGTGTTCAAATTCATCCCTTTTAAATTAGATTTGTCAAGTTTTTTTATTACTGTTTTGATACTTCTGGCAAGTATTACTTCTGTTCAATTTTTTTTTTAGAAGATAACATCATATATATTTATTAATATATATAACTCCTTACTAGTAAAATCCACTTTTCATTGAACACAGTTTTCTTAGTGTTATCAAATTAAGCGTTTTTACTGAACCAACAAAAACATAACAGTAATCTCATTTTGATTTTTATCATCGCCATAATAACCCACGAATGTCCACTGCTGGACAGTGGACATTGGCCACAAATAGCTGTCCTGAGCCGCCTCCATCCATCGATTATCTGCGTCTGCTACAATTTCGTCAGTCCATCAAGTAGGAGGTCTCCCAACACGTGACCTCCTATGTCCAGCATTGGACGTGTGGCTGATATAACACTGTTTTGTTACATTATTGTTTTGATAACAATTACGATTAAAGTTTAATCTTGACTTTGTGCCAACTAATAATATTTTATAATTTTTTACAGGCGGTAAGTTTTCAATACATTCGTTTTAGGGTTGCATACTTAAAAGGTGCAAAGATGCGACCCTTAATGTAATTGGGGTCCCGGGGTCTGAATTGTCCCAAGTGCCAATAGGACCTATTCGATTACTAAGCCTCCGCTGTCCGTCTGTCTGTCAGCAGGGTGAATCTCAGGAACCGTAAAAGAAAGACAGTGAAAACTTTTAGTTCTATTCCTGCTGTAGCAATTTTCTTTTCACTGTATAAAAAATACCTTTAAAAATTAAAGAAACGTAGTTTTCGGTTTTTTACTCGACCTCAGTATATCTGTATCTCTTAAACCGTAATTGACACATAAAATGTTTAAAAATGGATTAATACTATAGCTTCTATTTAACAGATTCTGAAAATATTACTTGATTGTTTTGAGAAGACAAAAACCTACTTCAATTTTCTTATTATTGAATCTGTATTAACAAAGAAAATTACAATCAAATAATACAACTAAATTATTATATTCAATTGAACCAATTGCCGACTGTTGTAAACAATCTACAGGTAACTCAACTGATCTATATCAATACCAGTCGCGCGCGTGCCCAAGACGCTGGCTGCATTGCCCCGCTGTATGGCAATGCTGATGCGCTGCGCCAGATACTCACCAGCTCTCGGGTCACGCGTCACTTCCACCAGACGCTCTTAGTTTTTACACTGTTTTTTAAGTTTTTCGGGTAACATAAGTACTTATCCATCGGGAATATTGTTTTTCATTGCACGTTAAATATATAAAATAATACTACCTATGTTGCTAATAACAAATACTATCATTACATACCTAGGCATAGAAACTTAATAAGTACATTAAACACGGCAGAGTCATGACGGTAGATTGCTCTTTAACTCTTGGGGTCACCCCGAGATAATTTTGCATACAATATCAAAAGAATTTTCTTAGAAGTCGGTCTTGAACTGACGGACAAATTGACGACCATACATACATAAACATACGAACAGCCGAACATAGGATAGGACCTTCTATTTGGTTTTTTCGTCAGTTAAAAATAAAGTTTACAAGAAGGTTCCCAAACGAGTAAAAATTCTTTTATTTTCTGACTGACCATTTCTAAACAGCGGTAAAAAAAACTTAGTGTTACTGTTATCAGATTATGTAACAACATGACTTCTTTGTACGGAACTCTTCGTGTGCTAGTCCGACTTGCACTTGGCTGGTTTATTTTTATCTACGTTACATAATATAATTATTATTTACCAACAGGAAGGCGATGTAAGTTTTTTTAATCAAATCAATCTGCAGATTAGTTCAGATGTTCTCATTCCTGCATTTTAGCCGCTCATTGGCTACAATAAATAAATAATACATTTACAGCCTACATTTCTTAACCTAAACAAGAATTGGTTCATATCCGGCTCGAAGGACCACCACACCCATGTACGAATTAAAATGCGTGGAATATAGGTTACCTACACTTGTTTGTTTGTTTGTTTGTACTCTGATTTCCGCACTAAGACTCGGATTGGTCCATTGTGCGTATTGGTTACACTTGTATTGATTTATTTTTAATAGGTTTAACAGAGTCAAAATGCAACCACTTGGTCAGTCATTAGAACAGAGAGAAACAAAAATTGTTGCCATTACAGATAAATATTTACCTAATCAAGATTATTGCCATAAATGGCATAAATAATGCTAAATTCACACCTAGACTATTTGGACCATAAAGCTAGTTAAAGACACTTACCTGTGTGTTAAGGCTTGGTCTGAACAATAACTATACACAAAAAATACTAATAAGCAAAGGGAGAAGATTCAGCTGCATGCAAGGTGCATGCGGCGCTGATTTAAAATCTACGCCCTTCGGGTAGGCGTTTACCGAGGTCTGATGAGGGTTATGAATGAAAACCAATCAGAGATTAACCAATAAGCGCGAGCGAGAAAAATTGTGTGAGCGGTACACTCGTCACGGTAATGTTACATAATAATAATAATAATATAGCCATTTGTTCCTATTTCTTACAAAATAGTAAATGTATTTAATATAATTAGAATTATGATAGTAAATATTACTTAGTATGCATCAATTTACCTAATAAATGTATTAAATTAATTTCAAAATAAATAAACGATTTCAATTTAAATTTTCTTTTTGGGATGTCCAGTCATGAACGTAGGCCTCCTATTACTAAAGAGACTCAACAAAATCCAAGGTTTTCAAAGATCTACTGATAAAGTATGCTAACTAACCGACCGAGTCAAAGGCAAAGACATACGCGCTAGAACAAAGATCATCGACGCAGCAATAATGGCATGTCGCCTGAAATGGCGATGGGCTGGACATACTGCGAGGACTTCAGATAACGGGTGGAGCGAAAGGCTGATGCATTGGTACCCTTTGTTAAGTCTACCCTGTGTAGCACTTAATGCACCCAGGTGAACTAAGTGCTACGCAGGGCTACGCGGGCTTTCAATAATGCACCGGGTAGACTTAATTCACCTAGAGTAAATCACCTGGGTGTATTAAGTGCTACGCATGGTAAATTTGAAGAACCGGGTAGACTTAATTCACCTGGAGTAGATCACCTGGGTGATTTAGTGCTACGCATGGTAGACTTGATGCACCTGGGTGAACTTAGCACAGCTTTCAATAAAGCACCGGTACTCTTAAATCACGCTCTATTTCAATAAGTTCATCTCAAGTTTGAGTTTGAGTCAAAGTTGAGCATTTTCAGACACTAGATAACATTACCGTGACCTCGTGGTACACGCATGAACAGGCGCATTCTAATCGACCAGCTGAGTGGATGCGAGTGGTCACGGGTCAATACACTTACTTTTTTTTAAATTTCTTTGAATCTTTGTGCATACTTACATGTCACCTTCTAATATTATTATTATTATTTATTACAACCAATAAGGCGGTAAGTTTTATTTTACTTATTATAATAATCAACAATAAAATAATCAACAAGAGAAAGTTGAAAACGGGGCTGCGCTGGTGTGAAGAACCATAGTACCTATTGGTTACTAGAACTTCGTATCGCATTAAAAAATATTTTTTCTCTTAGACCCCCCTTAATAGAGAGTAGTAGAGCAAACTAGCAAAAAAGATATTCAACTCAGTCAAACCGTTGATTCTACTAACGCAATAGACATAATTATATACATTTGCATTGGTTAAAAATCTGTAAGTATGTATCTCACTAATATTATAAACGTGAAAGTTTAGATGGATGGATAGATGGATGGATGTTTGTTCCTTTATCACGCCAGAACGGCTGAACGGATCTGGATGAAATTTGGCACAGAGATAGATTATAGTCTGGAATAGAACATAGGCTACTTTTTATCCCGGAATTCCCACGGGAACGGGAACTACGCGGGTGAAACCGCAAGGCGCTGCTAGTGTATTTATATGTATAAGTATCTACAGATTTTTAATCAATGCATATTTCAACACCCTTTACAGGGTGTAACAGAAATGAAGGACCTTACTTTAAGAGAAGGTTCTGCTTCGATCGAAGCACACACAATAAACGGAACACACGGGACAAATATTTTTCAAAATCCTGGTTTTTAGTTTTAAGCTTTCAGTTTGGTCCTTAATTTTTTTTAGATATTGTAAGACAAAAATAACATTTGTCTTTACTTATTTCATTATGTTTTATCAACAGCCTGTAAGTTTAAAAGTATTTTTTGGTTTTAAAACATTAATTGCTTGATTACGTACTTGTGCGATCTCTTGCATAATTATACTATTTTTTTTCCACAGGCCGTAAGTTTTTTTTTGTATTTTTATAATCTAGTGCTGGTCTAAGACCCATTGCATTCAGTACAGTTATGTATACGACACGTATACCATTTTCATCGCTCATCTGATAAGGTAGTTCGAAGCGGGTTAGCGCAACATTTTTTTTTTGTTTAATTTTTTATGCGTTCCACAGCTCCCAAGCAATAAAATTGCTACCTGCTACCTCAAAAAAAAAATGAGCTTTAAAAATAATACGAGACATGACTATATTTGAATCGGCAGCTGTTCAAAACCATCTTAATGATAAAAAAAAAAAAAATCATTAGTTTTTATTCATTATGTACCTGTATGATTAATTCGTTGTCGACTACATTTGTTTACAGTCTGTAAGTTATTTTAATAATATTTTTCATATTAAAATTTAAGCAATTCAAAATGTTGCACCTATCTGTTTCAGTTTTTCCAAATTGCCTTAAGTTTTTCAGTTTAATTAAATTCTTATCTATTTTATATTTTCCTACTTTGTTACGACACTATGTAAAGAAAAAAATTAATGTGACTCACTAAAGTTATTTTATTTTAACAACAGGAAGGAGGTGGAGAAGAAGTAAGTTTTTTTAGTATAGTACCTTCTTGGTAAAGCGGGAAAAATTTAAGTAGGTACTTTCAATGCAGCTAACTTTTTTTTTTTTAGTTAGGAGGTTTTATTCTTAGGAAGTTGAAGTTGCACTGTAGCTTTTTAATATTTTAGTTAGAGCAAATAATATCTCGTCACATTTCGTGGAATAGTATGGAAAACGTTGTTTTTTCTTATATTTGCAATAACTTACAATGTAAGTTTTGATCTGATTTGGAAAGTAAAGTACAAAATTGTCCCTCGTGAGAAATCGATTCGGTTGTAACTGGTTTTTTCACGAATGTCATTTTCTAAGCTGTATCTTCCTACATTTTACAAAGTTGTGGTTTTTTTTCAATTGGTTCCTAAAAAAACATTCTAAATTCAAAAGAAAGAGTAGCTGCCCTGAAGCTTTTAAAGCTTAACACTAACTCTGGTACGCTTAGTAATTTACTTAAATCTGAAATATAACGAAGTAGGTCTCAGTTGATTTGAGATTTGAGAAAATCCATAGGTACAATGATTCCGTTCAATTCAACTACATTAAATGGATTTTTGTTTTAAAAATTATACTTATTGCAAATTAAGTTTTCTGTCCGTGGCTTTGCAAGAAATGAAGGTCTATTGACTATAAAAAAAACGTTTATCCGGAAAAAATAGCCTTTGTCCGTCCCTAGGATACAATGTACCTCCGTGCAATTCGATTGATATACGTTCAGCCGTATAGGCGTAAAAAGGTAACAAACAGACAGACAAAGTTACTTTTGAGTTTGTCATTTTAGCATAGATATTAATAAACTATGGGTACCTTTAATATTTATATTTTACCAACAGGCGGTAAGTTTGTTTGATTATAATCATTTGCTTAAAATCCTTTCCATTAAATTCTCACTTCAACTTCGTTCTAGTATTCAAGATATTTTATGTCAACAAAGGCTCTTGTGAATGATAACTTGACAAAAACAGGAAACAGTATTAAAAAACAACAAGATCAGCAGAAAGGTAATTGGTCAAACAAAAGCTTTACCAATGCATAATTGACCAAACACAGCGACATAGGTTTAAATTCATTCAGCAAAAAAGTTTGAAAAAGGACGACAAACGTAAATACCTAATACGACTTTTCAAGAACTCTCACGGCTTCAGATTTACCCTATGAGGCCCTGAAAAAACTCATCCAGTATAACCCCTTTGTTTCCTGAAATACTTTTTCTATTCTAGAACCAAGTACCTATACTAAATCAATTTTATTTTAGTCTAGTTTATACATTTTAAATTAATATTAGATACACTCACTTGGGTATAATTTCATTTTTCTTTATTGTCTCTAAACAAGGTGAAAACATTTTGTTCATGCGTTCTTTAAGATGAAGATCCTGGTTGAATAAGTTTCATCTGGGAATGCGTGCTTCGTCTTAGGCTACATCTTCGCTTACCCACGTAAGATGGTGGCCTAACGCTTGACCATTACATTCCAAAAAAAAGGTGGGCTCCGTGAACTGTGGTGTGACTGTGACAAAATAACTCCCAAAATGGCCTCCGTCACAAGGTTTCTCCAGTCACATCCATTTTACGCTTACTCTTAATTAAAACCTTAATTTGTTTTTGTTTACAGACCGTAAGTTTTCTTTTCATTTTTTAATCAACAATTTTAATGTTAGTTTCTTGTACTTAACAATTTTTTTTATGTTGGAATGTAACAGTTATGCAGATCATAAAAAACCTGTTACTTATTTATTGTTTTATCAACAGGCTGTTAGACTCTGGCTTTCAAATGTTGAGACCGAAAATATTTGCAAACTTTTAAAAGGGCTCTTTATTCAAATGACAACATGAATTACAAAACAAATTGTCTATGGTTTGGTTTTGCGGTGACCCTGTATAAGCATATTTTTAATATAAAAAATAATATAGAAAATATTTGAAATTGGAGAAAACGCTGAAAATCGACTTAAGATAGAAAAAACAGGACCCTTTTAAGTGTCAACTCTCTAGTATTTTTCAAACTTACCAAAATGTAGCGTAAAACCTATACCTACTTATAAAGCACCTCGACAAGACAACATTTAATAATCTCTTTTACATATGTTTTAGACCGGTGGTGTAAGTAGTTTTTTATTATTATCATTTTCAGAGGGAACGAAGGAGGTCCTTTCCCAACAGTGGGCGAATCTGGCTAATGAAAGTTTTATATGTCGGGACAAACATTGAAAATAATGTATAATCAGCGGTTCGATTCAGAAAATTAAATTCTTATTGTAGTCGCTCATTAGTAGTAATCGAAAATTGTTGCCGTCTCTTAGTTTTTCGATGGAAAAAAGGGAAGAGCAACATTTTTACGCTACTTTAATTTAGGTTTTGTGCCAACAAAATCAATAACGATATTTTCCTGTGTATAGTGAACCAATAAAAATTTCTTATTCTTATATTGATTACGAAAAAAAAAACAAGAAAAACTAACCATTAATAGGTGAATGAGTGATCACGACATGAATACATCAGGAATCTTGATCGATTCAGAATTCCAAGAGTTCCTTTCATCTATGGATGATTCTGCAACTTTGTCATAGTAGAGGAGATCTAGCCAATCGGAATCAGATGGCAATGGGGATCACTCAAATAAACCAAAAATTAAAAGCGAGAGCGCGATGCCAATAATTCTTTACTTTACCTTAAAAAGATTGAAGTGAACAAAAAATCAAAGTGATCACTTTATTTCCTAGTTTTACGTATGTAATTTGTATTTTGTGACGTGTCCAAGAGTCCTGTAAGGTCTAAAGGAAATGAAGCACTTTGATATTTGATATTTGAATGAATTTAGATGCTCAGTCATCTATGCTCCATAGACCCAGCAGACGCACAGAAAAATACCACCCGTGGTTGATATACCTCAGTGTCGAACCAAAAAATTCTGCTCTACATTCATGATAAGCACCGCCATAGAGTGGAATGAGCTTCCAGCGCCGGTTTTCCCGCCTGAGTACAATCTTGGAGTCTTCAAATCCAGGGTGTCTAAGTTCCTTCTGGGAAAGCGTGCTCCATCTTAGACCGTATCGTCACTTATTCAAGTGAGATGGTGGACGAACGCTTGGCCATCACCAATAAAAAAAATGCTAGAGTAACGCTTTTCTACGGCATAAACGTCATTAAGCACAGATCTATGACTGAGTAAGCCTCCATAATACAGGCGTAAGTGTAAATTACACTTTTCATTTATTTCCAGAGTGATGATGTGAGTTTTATTTTCTAACTCCAAAAATCCAATTACGCATGCGTCTTTCAAGTAGCCTATTCTGTCCCCTGGATACCATTTACCTCATTGCAAAATTTCATTGAGATCCGTTCAGCCGTTTAGACTTGAAAAGGTAACAGACAGACAGATAGACAAACAGAGTTACTATTAAATCTATATCTAAACTATTTATACTAATTTTATTTACATTGTTCGCAGGGCGTAAGTTTTGATTTTTCAATAAAAAACTTATTTTGTTTAACAAATAACTTTTCGTACAGTGAAATTTGGGGTACTTATTAAAAACCATAATATTAATTGTTTTATCAAACCAATATTTCAGGCTGCAGTAAGTTTATTTCATTTTTTATTTTATCAATATTCAGGAAATAAAAAGCTTACTTATAGACTAGGTACCTAAACAAATAGGGGCTGATGGCTAATTACAAATATCCACCAATAGTGATAAAGTGTTTACACACAACCTTAAAATTAACGTTGCACATCTACCAATATACTAGCCAAACTCGATGTGAAATGTATGTTAACGAACCACAACACAAAAACAAAATCTCACTTGCTTGGCGTCGAGTTTCAATACTTATAAGCTTTATTTACTTAAGGAAGGATCTCAAATCGACAAGTAATGTAAATTAGGTATAAAATAGCGGCAACAGAGTGAATTTAAAACCTTAAATTCACTTAATATTGTGTGTAATGTTGTGTGTATTATATAAAACACCTAAACTTAACCAAGTTTAGGTGTTTTATATAATACATAAGTACTGTGTGCATGTTGCTCTTTTTCCAACTAAGATCACGTAGCTTAGTTGGAAAAAGAGCAACCCTGCGCTGAAGGGGAAGGTGCGGGTTCGAATCCCGTCGAGATCGTAAATTTTTGGGATTTATTAATTTCTTAAATAAATTTCTGTCCGCGGGTTCACATTCTTTTTTTCAGGATAGGAAGTAACCTATATCTTAGTTCAGAGCCCCGAGTCCATTTGACGATAGCATCTAGTCGTGATCGTAACGAGACACCACGTTATTTGTATGGTATTTCCGTAGTTCCCTGTCCGTACGATAGAGGTACTGTACCAAAACCTAAGGAAAAATTAGACGTCACGATGACGTTTCGATACTGTTTGATGTTTTCTATATCTATTCCAATTTCAGCTCGATTCATTCTGTAGTTTCGACGTGAAGCAGTAACAAATATCCAAAGTTTCAATCGGAGGTTTTATTTCTTTGGGCTTTCAAAATAAGCTTCAGAATAAGTAATATAAACTAAGTGGTAGTTCGCTCGTATTCGCTCATCGCGAGCGCACACCTTGTGCGCTCGCGATGAGCGAATGGGAAAAACACAATAAACATTACTTTTTTTTATTACAACCTTCTTTCGTGGTATAAAGTGGGTATTTATAACTATAAATTTTAATATCATTTAATAAGAAATGAAGTGTTTGTTGATTTTGTCTTAACTTCAATGTTTTGTCCACTAGTGGAAGAAATGCAAAAGAAACCACTAGCACTTTTGCATTTACAATACAAGTTACTGGGACTGGCGCGTTTTTACTCTATGACAAGTTATATATTTTATTTTAAGGCAATTTTTAATTATTTTGTAAAGTAACGGCAATTCATTTATTTTATTATTTTATAGACCGGTGCTGTAAGTAAAATATTAAGCTTTTATAATATTTATAGAAACTTACAATAATAATTACAACTAATATTTACACTTAAATCTATTTTCTAAAAATCTAAGCCGTCACCAGAAGGCAAAGTGCCCAGAATGCTGGCAGCATTGCCACGTTGAATGGCAATGCTAATTCGTTGACCGAAATAAAAGCCAGCATTCCGATCACCTGTGGACTCTATTAGGAGCTTTGTTAGATCTTTGTATATTCCATGTGCCCCAGGACCCCAAGGACCTAGGGTTTCCACCCCAAACGGCTCGAATAGGTAACCTCGGTCAAGATTCGCGTATTTCCGCCGTTTGAGGGACTCATTAATTATTACTCATTACCTCAATAATATTTATTATTTTCGCGGATAATTGAGGAAGCAATGGCGCTTTGAACTGGACAGCTTCGATCGTAGGTCCAACTGGCTCAGGATAGTGATGCATGGTGGGCTTCATCATAACTGCCCACACAGGTCCACTGCTGGACATAGGCCTCCGCGATACATCACGAATAGCGGTCCTGAACCGCCTTCATCCATCGACTCCCTGCGATCGCTACAATGTTTATCCCACTGAGGCCGTAAAAAATTACTGACGGAAATGTTTGTTCACCTCACAACCTCGGAAATATTCTGTTTCTCATTAGAAATCTGAGTGCAAAAGTGCATTTTGTCCTCTAGTGTGGAGAGTTTTTAAAATTCGAACCTTTCTATTCCATACTTCTCCATACCGCAAGTCCACTGAAAATGCATTAATTACTTATTGCACCTAGCGTTTTCCTCTCTGTAGCGAGGTGAAAAACTGTGTGTTTCACTCGGCAGCAAAGTTATTTTGCATCTCGTACCTTTGAAACCCTCGCTCCGCTCAGAATTCTATATTTAAACATTTTAAACCACTCGCTACGCTCAGGATTCTATATTTGAACCACTTGCTACGCTCAGGATTCTATATATTTGAATCACTCGTTACGCTCAGGATTCTATACAGGGTTATTGGTAAATTAGTGACAATACGTGAACTGCAGGTTCAGCCCATCATCACAAACACGTTTGTGAAAACACCAGGTCTTAATTCTTAATTTTGGTATTGGTAAATTCGTTCGTTAGAGAGGTTTTATTTGAAACTCAACTTAAAAACAGCTCTGCCCTGAATTAACAGAAGATATTATGAGAGTGAAAGATCGGTCTTAAGTAACTCGTTGGGTTCCAGACAAAGATGTTTTTTCATTTAGTATCAAAGGTGACTTCTATTTATTTTTTAAATTTAGACTTGACGTCTTCACGAACGTGTTTGTGATGATGGGCAGGACCTACAGTTCACGTATTGTCACTAATTTACCAATAACCCTGTATATTTGAACCACTCGCTACGCTCAGGGTTCTATATTTGAACCGCTCGCTTCGCTACTGGTCCAATCCTAGAATCCTTCGCTTGCTCGGGTTTTAAAACAAGTACTCGCACCAAAAACCAACTTTGCAGCCTTGCAGAACATAACTATTGTAATTTTTGACGACCTCAGTTGAATTGGTTAAGGTCTGCGAGAGAGAACTGTGGGTTCGATTTCCGCGTCGACTTCCACCTCTGTAAAGTTTTTTTTTTGCCTACTAATTTTTTTTTTCATTTTGTAGAGTGATGCTGGTGGCGTACGTATCTCGTTTAATATTTTATCAATATTAACAAAATACTTATGAGTCTACATTCAAATTCAGCTGATAAAATACCTACTGTATCTATATCTCTTTGGAAAAACATTTCGGTTACACTAGTTTAAATAATAATTAACTTATTCGTATTCAACAGGATGTAAGTAATTTTATATTTTTTAATAAAATAGTATTCATAGCAATTAGGTAGAAACAGAGTGCGCCCACGCAACGCAACGTACGTGCCTAAATGTAGGAACCGTCGCATACGTTGCGAACGTGGGACCAGTCTGTTTGTAGCTTTAGTCCTGACAATATCAAATCATAGTCAAAAATTATTTATTTCTATAAATTCAAAAAAGTACACTTAAAAAAGGTCAAAACATATAGAAAACCGTTTAAAGCTGTCCACTGGATCGGCATCGGAATCCCAGTAGGGTTTGGTCAAAATTATGAATAGGTAATTTAATCGGTTTGTGGTCAAAGCATCGATCAAAAAAGTCCGGCTTTGCCGGCCCCCCTTAGATTCACAATGCGCACGCCACAACCTTCAGTAGCAAAAGAGAAACATTTTGACATGTTAGGGAAGCTTTTCAACTAGTGTCATTTTAGCGTTCAGACAAAAAGCATGGGTAAGTGCTCGTACAAAAAATGCAAGAATCACTCGTCCAAAGTGCTGAAAAAGGATGGAATTTCTTATTTTCAGTAAGTTTTTATATATTTCTTACCCGTATATTGAGATGTGAGTCATATACTTGTGAAATCAGCATAAAATATTGTTGTTTGGTTTGCCTATGTTAAAATATTAATTTTGTTCTAAATTAATAAATGGAGAGGCTATTTCTTCTAAATTTTTTTTTTCATTTTTAGTATGTATTAATATATTTTTCATAAAAATAAGTTTAATATTACTAGTTGATGATTTTTAAAATAACTAGTTGGCCCGCCCTAAAATTTCATTTGCGTAGACTCTCTAATAAAAGAAAGACTAGGTTCTTACCTAGGTAGGTAAGAACCTAGTCTTTCTACCAGAAGTATGAATTTATAAAACGTTTATTTTTTGTCCCGTAAAAAAAACTCGTGCAAAGCCGCAGACAGGAACCAGATCTTTTTAATCTAGAGTGCCTGCCTGAAATTGTATTTTAAGTTTAAATTGTTGTATGTCTGAAATGACCCTTTTGTATAAATACCTACTGTTGAGACACCAATTTATAGTTTCATCAATAAATGATTCGTTATCTTTACCTGAATTCTGTTAATTAATCCTTATAAAAAATAAACTGAGTAGGTAGGTATATAATTCTCAGCAAGGTATCTACCTACTTACAAAATAAAATAAAATGAATTCGACTCCACCAATCTCTTGTTCCGTATGGAAAAAACTTGTCAGGCTCTGCGCAAACTGTCTGCGTCAAAACAAAACGTAGACAATTTTGATTGACATTTTTGTAAGGCTCTAGGAATCTACGGGGGAGGCCGCGAACTACTTATTTTTGATCGAAGGGTCAAAGTTAAAAATCCATTTTAACTTTGACCACGATTAAATTGGAAATGTTATGTTATGTTACATTGGAAATAAGTCAAAGATTTCCCGTTTCTCAAATTGACTTCAAATTTCGAGAATTTCCGGAAAATTCAGAACAGGAATTCCTGGGACCAAACCCTACGTAAGCTGCGTATGCTCCCATTCCGATGCGGTGGATGCACAGCTTTAGAGCGTTATGTGAAGTAGGTAACCTACCTTTTTTACTAATTTCATTTTATTGATTTTTATCAGGCAACGTCTGATGCTGGGGTAAGTATTTTAAACTGTTCATATTTAGTAAGGTACCTATTTAAATTTGACCATGTCGGCTTAAGAATCGACCCCTAGAAGTTGTGGGGGTCGATTCTTAAGCCCACATGTTGTTGTGGGCCACAACTCAGCCCTAGTGGATATCGTGAGAGTAAACTACCATAGGAAGGGCAATTTCTTTCTGTGCATTTTACCACTACAGTGATGACCTATCCGCCTTTTATGTATTACGGCGGGCGAAGACCCGCATGCGACGCAGGAGGCTACGGGTTCGATTTCCGCCTTGGGACAAATGTTTGTACGATCTGCAAACATTTGTTCCGGTTGTTCGGTATTTTCTACGATAAGTTAGATAGGTGCCACCGAAATTTAGCGACGTCAGTCAGAACTTACATAAATGTGTACTGCCTTCTCGAAAAACATTTTGGGAAAACGTCGTTTTCAATTAATTTTATGTATCTTACCTACTTATCCCTGTTTTTTTTTTCATTTGTAAAGGAAGGTGAAGCAACCACCGGCGGCGCCGCCGATGGTACAGGCGAGGAAGAGACGGTAGGTACTTTTTTATATAATTAATAAATGTAATTAATCATTAATTCGAATCTAAGCTTAAAATAAACGATGGTAAATGTAATTTATTTAAATTACATGAAATGAAATGAAATGTAAATATATTTATTCTGACAGTACAGGTAAAATAAAAATATAAAAGAAAACTTACATGATAGATACAATTGCAAACACGACACATTACATAAAAAATATAGGTACAAGATGAAATACATATAAATAGCTTAAAAAATAACATGCAAATTTGATTTAAGATGAAGCCGTGTGTGATGGTCAGTGCCGTGTTCCTGCGCTATCAGAATAGGTTCATTCTCAGCTGAATGTTGCGAGTAACCCCACAACGCCGATTTTCAGCATGTACCCTTGTGATGATGATTCGTGTGATGTGTCCCTTGTTTTTTTTACTATCGTTTATTTTACAAAAATTGGTAAGGTACCTGTTACCTCCGAATGATAATGAGCAGGACTCGTAGAGGTACCTACTCGTAAAAACGAAGTCAAAATTTCTGATTCGTTTTCGAGCAAACCCTAATCTAATGCAAGCGACATAATTATAAATGGTTTTGCACGAAAAAGAAAAAGAAACTTCGATTTTCCTTTTCCGAGTAGTTTCCCAGATCCCCGAGTTCGGACAAGCGATAGGATACCTATTACCAGATAATTTCGAAACGTTCCTTTTTTGTACGGGATTTGCGTAGTATAACGCCCGGTAGAGGCGCTGTACCGAATTCTATACAAAAATGACGACACGACGACATCTAGATACTAACGTTATACGCAAAACTCAAAAGTCCCGATTTCTTGACGATCTACCAAAAAATCGTCATTAGAGACATGCTCAAATTTGATTCGCGTTTGAGCATTCGTGAGAAGAATTCACCGTTGAAACTAAACGCGTTCAATTGACGCTTCAACGCGTTTCCGCTCTAAACTAAGTTTCGGTGGTACATTTAACATTTCACCAGTATAATCCAAACGTGTTTAGAGGAAACACGTTTATACATCCTACGCCTGATATTGTTGGTTTTACGTCAAAAACGCGTTTAATTGAATGCGTTTTACGATACCAACGGTGTATTCCACTCTAAGTTACTGATCGATGTTATGGGGCGTAATAATGTACCATTTGCAGCAAGCATGATAGATACCTTACGGCGTTTGCTATGTAACCCGTCTCGTTGTTCGTTGCTCACGCCTTCTTTCCTCGATGTATTCCCCATTGACGCTGTCCCCATTATGAAGACAGCGGGTCATAAAACTTCCTTCACGTTGTCCCCATTGACCATTGACGCCTTCCCGTTATTGACAACATGAACTTATAAAATATCCTTCCTTTTGTCCCCAATGACGTAAGCATAGTTTCTTCGTACTGACTGCACGAAGGCTCGCTGTGTAACATGTACTAACATTACGCACGTAACGCCACCGATTAGTACAATCAAGAACAATAAAATTTTCTCAATCTTTATCGCGGTGAATACTATTTCAGTTTGCTTGTATTGTTTTTTTTTTATTATTTTACAGACAAAGGTGAGTACTTCCCTACATCTGAGTCAACAGTTTTTTATCAAAGGAAATATCATGAAATACGTAGTAGTTATAATAACGAAAAACCTACCATCATTGTGTTGTATTATAATTTTTTCATCCACCCATCTTGGAAAGAGTATTTTTGCTCTTCGATATCTGAGTGTCGATATCTGAGTGATTCGATATCTGAGTGTATCTCTTTCCGAGATTGAGGTGGGATCAAAAGTTACGTGTTGCACTCGAGTGCAAAGATTTTTTACCTCGTGCTCTTTTGATTCCCTCGCTAACGCTTAGGATTCTAATTTTAGAATCCTTCCCTTGCTCGGTCATCAAAATTGAGCACGCGGTTAAAAAGCTACTTTGTTCTTTTGTTTATGAAATAACTATGGTTTGATACTACAGCAGGTGTGTGACAACATGTAGTTTGTCGTATCGTTGGTATAATATGTTTTCGTAATCTAGTTTTTAATCTACTCTTTATTAAAGTAGTTTTAACATAAAAATAGTAAGTAGAATATTACAACAATGAATTTAAATAATTACTTTTTACAGGGTGGAGAAGAGGGTGACGAGGTTAGTTTTTATTAATTAGATTTATTTATAGTGCGGAAGATTTTATTTCACAGATCCTAATTTGTTAAATTATTCAACATAATATGAAATCTAAACTGATATAATATGGGTAAGTCTGAATATAGATGCTCCAGATGGGATTCGTCTCCAATGCCGAAAAAGACCCAATTTCAAATCACAATCATGTTTTCATAGGCTAACTATGTAGCCTAGAAAATAAGTTAAATTTTCTGTAAATTTTAAACCAATCAATAATGTAGACTCGACAGAGCCTACGCTTGCTCCCGTCGGTGTCAAGACCATAGTCGAGGCCGTACCGAAGCACTCCGGGTTTTCAAAAATTTACCAACGTATCTGGTCGAAACGACGCGTGACCAAAGAGCTTTTAAAATGAACTGCAAAGAGGCAGGAGTATTTTGACAAAAGATCAGTCGTAGGTAATTGGTTTCGCACCATACCCTCAAACTTCGGCATATCCTTGGATTGATGACGAACACCAAGATTACCACCCAAGATTTACACCTCGGCGGGATAAGATCACGTAGCTTAGTTGGAAAAAGAGCAACCCTGCGCTGAAGGGGAAGGTGCGGGTTCGAATCCCGTCGAGATCGTAAATTTTTGGGATTTATTAATTTCTTTGATGACGCATATTTTAAACGGAAGGAAGTAGTTACTGCTCTCAGGCTGTGCTCCGGACACATTCCATCAAATAAATTTAGATTCTTAATGGAGAATGCCACATCACCAAATTGTGACATTTATGGTAGAACTGATGATGTTCATCATGTTCTAATGGAATGTATTCGAAACGCAAATGAACGACTTTTTATTTTTGGAGTGACTAACAAATATGATTTTGGTAAATGCAACAGTATGTTTACTATCAAAGAAAATTACAATCAAATAATATAATTAAATTAAAACTAGTATTTAAAATTGAGCTAACTGCAGACTGTTGTAAACAATCTACAGGTAGCTCAACTGATCCATATCAATACCAGTCGCACGCGTGCCCAAGAGCCCAAGTCTAGCTGCATTGCCCCGCTGTTTAACAATACTGATGCGCTGCGCCAGATACTCACCAGCTCTCGGGTCACGCGTCGCTTCGACCAGACGCTCAGATAATTTTTTGAAAACCCGGAGACAGTATGTTGTCCAATCCACTGTCTGATGAAGCTCGAAGATTTACAACCTTGCTTTAAGTTATTTCTGTAGAGATTCGTTTTTAAGTGTTCTTTTGTTATGAATTGTAAATGTAACAATTAGACGACGTGGTCGCTCAGCGACAAAGCCTTTTCTTGTGTGGAGTATAATAATTTATGTAAACTTAATATTATAACTATGGTAATAATTATATCTCTATTTTCAGGATATGGCAATGGTATGTTTAAAATAAACAAGATAATGTATTAAAACTGGATTTTAGAACATTTTAGAGATTTATGTAAGGATTTCTACCTTCTTATGAATAATTTAATAACAAAAATATTTTTTTCAGCTAACTGTAAGTTATTTTAGGTGTAGTTTTTTTCTGTTTTGTAAAAAACAACTGTTTTTCTTTGCAATTAATTTTATTTTATGTTGTAGATTGGGGTAAGATTATTTTTTAATAGGGAGTAAAAAAAAAAATTTGACTAAAAACACAATTTATTTTGTTTATACATTACATAACCATCATATTAATAAAATATGTTTTTAAACTTAAGCCGAGCCAAGTAAGTTTTAATTTTTTTATTCATAAACCTACCTAGACCTACGTACCTGTTAGTTAGCATATAAATTAATCATATTTTCATTTTTGAAAGAATATTATTTTTATTTAAAAACGATTATTTATATTCCCAGGACACGGTAAGTCTTGCAAAAACATCAGGAGCACAACAGTGGTGCTTTTTATAATAGTTTTAATGTTCTCTACATTTTTATAAACATGTTTTTATTACTTTTAAAACAGCCAGAGGTATGTTTGTTTAATCAATATGTATAATCAATAAGTTTAATCAATGTGAATAATCAATATGTTTAATCAATATAGATAGATAGATAGATATTATTTATTGAAACAAAGATTACATATTTTTGGTTCATAGTATCTTAAATCCTAAGATAGGTTTAACTAGACACTAGGGTTCTCTAAAAATAACAACAAAAATATTTTGTAAACACGGTAAGCTAGACAGTTACGCACACAAACACAGCGGTGTCACAGTCTTGTTGTAAGTCGCGGCATGCAGCACACAAGCGCTCCGCCAATCACGCGCAGCCAACAAATATGAAAAGATGAATCAAATATTATCCTACAAATATTAAAAAGGCGAAAGTTAGTGCCGTTGTGAAGATGTTTGTGTAAACACAACGCCACTACTGAATTAATCAAGCGGAAATTTTTCACGCTTAATGAACTGGAAAAAAAATCCTATATGTTACTTTTTATTAAGAAAAACCGCGTTGAAACCGCAGGCAGAAGCTAGTTAAATAAAAAGAAGTAAGAAATCGTACTCTACATAATCAAAATTTCAATTAATTTCAGAACGCGGTAAGTTAAAGTTTAAAATCGATTTATACTTAACTTGTTTCTTTTTGTTAGGTACTCAACATTGTTTGTACTTAATATTGTAATTATGTTATTTTCATTCACTTTTTAGGTCACCGTAAGTTTTGGTCTCGTATTTAAAACTGTTAGATTAATATTATAAAAAAGCTTTTGATTAGTTTTATGACCGGGAGACAACTATGGATACTAATTTAATATTACTTACGGCACCCGGTGCCTAGTACCTACTTTTTTATTTGTATACATGTCATGTACACCGCACCCGGTACTTAGTACCTACTTTTTCATTTGTATACATGTCATGTACACCGCACCCGGTACCTAGTACCTACTTTTTCATTTGTATAGATGTCATGTACACGTATGTAGGTATTAAGTGACATACTGCTGTAAATTTATTTTGTTCAGGCAATAAATGCTTTTCTTCCTTTTTTAAAACGTTGCCTAATTTCTGTATTTTCAGGACTTTTTTGTGAGTATGGAATTCGGCTACGTATACAATTATTAGTTGATAATTTTATGTTCATTCTAACTAAAACGTTTTATATTTTTACATGAATTGAATGCGGGACTACAACGGTTAGTAAAAATTATGTTTTATATGATATGCCTATACCAATTTTTAGTTTAATTTCATAGTTTTATTAATGAAGATGTTTATATTGATTTCAGAAATAGGGAGTAAGTTTTCAGTTTTTATTTAAGAAACGAAGGCTTGTAGGTTTAACAAGATCGCGTATACCATAATATATGATATTTGTTTATATCGTTATTTACAATTTACAGAATCCTGTAAGTATTAATAAAAATACTACCTCTCCAAAAATATTAACACGAACTCACAAAACTAACATGAATAATGTTTGCGCCCTGACAGAGTTTTTATTCATTGTGTAAACTACACCTGTAATAAAAAAAATATCATTATTATTTATGATTATATAATATTATAAGAACAATCAAAGGATTAGCAAGCTGAAGTGGCAGTGGGCTGGCCATATCGCGAGAAGAACCCACAACCGCTGGGGTAAACGTGTTCTTGAGTGGAGACCGCGACTCGGCAAACGTAGTGTAGGACGCCCTCCGACCAGGTGGGATGACGATTTGCGAAAGACTGCTGGCAGATGCTGGATGCGGCAAGCTGAAGACAGGTCGCGATGGCGCTCATTAGGGGAGGCCTATGTCCAGCAGTGGACTGATATAGGCTGATGAAACTGAACACATACATGTCATACATGCCCGGCTACGCCTTTTCTTTATTCTATTAATTCAAATAATGTACTCTTTTACAGCGAGTTGTAAGTTTCTAATTAATTATTTTTATCCATTGCAAATACAGTCATAGATTACGGCGGGTCCAAGAGTCTTGTCAAGGAAATATAAAGTATTTTGAGTTATAATTTATTTTTATTTAAAGATGTGAAATCTTCATGCTATTAACCTTCTTTTTCAGACTCATGTAAGTAATAATAAGTTTTGATACGAAGAGCTGTTTTTGGTATTTTACTTAGTATTGTTATTTGAATAATATAGTAATTTTGATGAAATTACGTGGTAATCTGGAGTTCAAGCCAACAGTAATGGGAGTCTGAGCAACTTGTTTCTTGGCGAGCTGTGAATTCGTACTTTATGACTTATGAGCCTTGAGAAAAGCTCAAAGCTCATAAAGTCCGAATTCACAGCTGGAGTACCTAGTTTTTTTTTAAGTTGAGGTTAAGCTTTTTACTTTCAATAATGAAAATAACAGATCAAAAACTAAGGCCATTTTTTTACTTTTAGAACGGAATATAAGTTAGCCTCTTGGTGTGATGGTGGATCGGAAATTATTTTCGTATGAGTAATTAATGAGAATACTTTTTAAATTATTATATTAATTACAGGAAGTCGTAAGTCTTTATTACACAATTTAACTTTCTTAAATTCACAATTCTTTCCATCCCTACGTTGCCTGGAAGAGATCGCTTCTAAGCGATAAGGCCATCCATTGTACTTATCTTATGAGATGTCTTTTTCTTGTTATTTTCTGGTGTACAATAAAGAGTTTTTGTATTGCATTCTATTGTATTAACGATATTAGCTAAAAATACATAAAAACGACGTAGGTAGCTGTTAGACACGTCACCTAGTTAAAAAAAAACACAATTTTGTTTTTATTACAGATTAACGTAAGTTCCTACTTGATTAACGACTTTTTACAAAGGTAAAGATATGCAAAAGGTAAACTTTGACATCCGTTTTGTTTTTTTTACAGTTTACGGTAAGAAATTCAAGTTGTTTTTCAAAATTACGTATTAAGTCACTCTACTATTAAGTAAAATTTAAGACTTGGATGTGATAACATTATTTTCACAGCCCATTGTAAACACTAATAGAACCAAAAATATATATTTTTTTCCAATTTCAGCTTCCAGTGAGTATTTATTAGAATATTTATGATTCAAAATGATTATATAACTTCAATACCTATTTATTAAAACCTTGTTTTACTTTTAGAATGGCGCCGTAAGTTTATTTTATTAGAATATAAATAGTTATTTGTTATACAAGAGTGCAAAGTTGCTTTTTAACCGCGTGCTCAATTTTGATGACCGAGCAAGCGAAGGATTCTAAAATTAGAATCCTGAGCGTTAGCGAGGGAATCAAAAGAGCACGAGGTAAAAAATCTTTGCACTCGAGTGCAACACGTAACTTATCATGCGAGGAAAGAGTATTTTTCAATTCAGTTTACTTTAACCTCTAGCGGATAAAAACGGCTTTTCAGCCAGTCGGATATCGAAGAGCAAAAATACTTTTTCCGATATGGGGAGATGAAAATAAATGTATGACGTGTAAAGTACTAATAACCAAATAATATTTCAATTTTGTATTTTTTATAGATGGTTGTAAGTATTATTTTATTTCAGACAAAATTATTTTCTGTTTGTTATCTAGTCGCTTACTAAAATCTCTATTTTCCATGTAGCAACTCTGGGTAAGTTTATGAAATTAAAATTACCAATTTATTCTATTTAGAGGCCAGATGGGCTGACTCTGGTGCCATGGAAAAATGGGAAGTGCCTGATCTGGGATGCAACTTGCGTCAGCACTGTCGCCGTCAGTCATCTAAGTCGTACAATGCTCTCTGCATCTGCCGCTGCCGAGGACGCCTGTTTAAAAAAAAGGCTTAAGTACGCTTCCTTGGAGCAGCTTTACCATTTTGTACCTGTAGCAGTGGAGACCTGGGGTAGTTGGAGTGTGGATGCGAAGTCTTTAGTGGGAGAATTAGGCCGTAAACTTAATGAAGTGAGAAGAGACTCCCGCTCCGGGTCATTCTTGGTGCAAAGGATTGTCATCGCTATTCAGCGAGGCAATGCTGCAAGTATTAAGGGCACCTTTGCACCGGGAATGGTCAGGGGCGGGTTTTTAATGACTAAGTTTTATACTGTGTATTTAATATTTATTCTATTAGTAGTTTATAGCAAAATAAACCAATTTTTAGATTCATACTTCATAATTATACTTATTATTTTATAATTACTCTTTTTAGACGGAAGTAAGTTTAAATGAACAATTATTACAAAATTTGCCGTTTATTTAAAAGTAGTTTTAAGCAGGCAAGCTGTCACGCCTTTTAATCGACTTATTATCTTTTGATTTTAGAAATTCGTAAGTTTTGTTTTTGATAAATCATAATGTATACAAATATAATTTATTTCCATTAACTACTTACTCTTTCAATATCAATGATTATTTATTTCAGTTTACGGCAAGTATTTGAATATTGATATTTATGTTTATTTTTGATGTTTTTTAATTCAGTAATTTAAAATTATGTATGATTGTTTACGTTTTACAGTTTTATACAAAAGTAAGTCAAACTTAATTTAGACACGTGATATTTATACGTTTTTTCTGTTCTTAATTTTTCTTTTTTTGTCTTATATTGTATTTTATGATAGTACTGTCTATATTTGTTTGTTATACAACCTACCGTTGTCTTGTTTAAAGCCTGCAACTGTAAGTACTTACTTATTATTTAGTTATTGTTGTGCACCTTTAGTAAATGTTGTGCATGCCTGTTAGAAGCACATTATTCTATACAAAGAAACTTTTTTTTAGAGAGGATTCTAAAATTAAATCTCGCAAATAAAATTAATTCTAAAAATTGAGCACGCTGTTAAAAAGCAACTTTGCACTCTTGTATAACAAATAACTATCGTGTTCATAGTTAATTTTATGTGTTTTGTTGGAATCGACTTATAAATAAATAACAAGCTTAATAATACTGTTACTTCGGTTAAATTATTACTATGCCTACGACTCCAAATTTTGCCTTCAGCCGACTATAAAGAGGAACAACTCGTTACCATTTTTGCAATATGCCTAATAAAAATAAGTAAGCAAGTAAACTTAAATAAAGTTTAGTTTAAGTGATAAAAAAAATATCTGACTAATAATTAAATATGATAATTTATTTTTTTAGATGGTAAGTACTAAAACAGTACCAACTGTAGCCAAATATTGACTATTATTAATGATTTTCTTTAGAAGTTTTAATTACCTATTCATAAAACACTCAATAATTTTCATTTCATGTTTTTAAATTTAGCCAGGGGTAAGATTTAGTATATTTACATTATCTACTTATTTTCATGAGCAGATTTACCAATTACAGTTCTCATTTCTTGAAATTAAACAAAGTATCTATAAATTTAATCCACCTTTAAGAAAACTTAGTATTTATTAAAGAGTTGCATAACTTAATCCACCTTGAAGTAAACATTAGTGTATATTAAAGAGTTGCATAATTTATTCGACGTTGAAGTAAACATCAGCTTAGGTTTAGAGAGTTAGAGTTGCATAATTTAATCCACCTTAAAGAAAACATTATTATTTATTAAAGAGTTGCATAATTTAATCCACCTTGAAGTAAACATTAGTGTATATTAAAGAGTTGCATAATTTTTCAGTGTCTATGCGTCACTCGTGGTCCATTAACCAAATTCAAACTAATTGGAAACATACACTTCAAATACATAAAGGTAAGTTATGTACCTAGTACAAAGCACCTGTTTAAATAAAAACAAAGTCGTGTGAGTTACAATATTTGTAACTCAAAAATGGCTAGACATATTTTAATGATCTTTGTTTTATTGGATTTGTCCCGAATAGCAAGATAACTAATAAAAATATGAAAAATTCATGATAGGAAAATATATGGAAAAAATCGTTTTTTCGTACATTTTTGTATTAGCGCCATCTCTGATTCTAATTCGGAAATAAGTTTGTCGGTTTTGCTAGTTTTTTATAAATAATCTACGTAGAATCCGCCAATTTTAGTTTGAATACAGGGAGAGGAGTAATGAAACTAAAATTCAAAAAAATAACCAGAGCCAATTATGAAATGGCGTGATCGTGACGACGTCGTCGTAACGTAAAGCGATCGTCAGTCAGTACCATAGAGGCGCTATTCCAAATTGTATGGAAAAAGGAGGTGCTACGCTCACGTCACGCTACCAAACTTTTTTAGCACTTGGGGCTAAGTTCCTTTCATTTTTAACAATTCATTAATATCATAGATGATTAATTTGCAAAAATCAACAACCGAATCCGTTGGTGTACAAATGGAGTAGTACCTATGTCATATTTTATGGTAAACTAGCAGCACCTCGCGGTTTCACCCGTGTAGTTCCCGTTCCCGTAGGAATTCCGTGATAAAAAGTAGCCTATGTTCTATTCCAGACTATAATCTATCTCTGTGCCAAATTTCATCCAGATCCGTTCAGCCGTTCTGGCGTGATTGAGTAACAAACATCCATCCATCTATCTATCCATCCATCCATCCAAACTTTGACATTTATAATACTAGCAGCGCCTCGCGGTTTCACCCGCGTAGTTCCCGTTCCCGTAGGAATTTCGGGATAAAAGGTAGCCTATGTCCTATTCTAGACTATAATCTATCTCTGAGCCAAATTTCATCCAGATCCGTTTTGCCGTTCTGGCGTGATAAAGGAACAAACATCCATCTATCTATCCATCCATCCATCTAAACTTTCACGTTTATAATATTAGTGAGATTAGTGGGATCAATCGTTCTATTTCCTGCAAAAGTAACAGTAGGATGCTGCGTGATGTGGATTATCCAGTATTATTAATTTATTTATTTTCAGGTGACCCCACCTAGATACGTGACTATCCCCACGCCGCCCTCGTCCACAGGCTGTCCGCCCTGCTTGTGTAGTAACTGCAGCTCCGTTCCCGGTTTCCCCTCTTGAAATATGATGTAGGTACCCTACAAAGGGTAGTGCTTAGGAGAATAAATATTTGTAAAACTGGGTGTGTGTTTCTCTGACAAAATAATATATTCGAAACAATATGCAAAATAGAATCAGAATTAATAAATTAATCTATGATTTGTACACTACTTGGTCCGTCTTAAACAATTTGAAATAGAAACATAATAAAAAACGTAAAACTCCAAAAGAAACTCAGTGCTTTATTTCGTTTAGACCTTACAGGACTCTTGGACACGCCACAAAACTCGCTAATAAAATAATGGCCGCTACCGTGTAGAACTAAGTCCATTATTTCATCATCATCATCATCAGCCTATATTAGTCCACTGCTGGACATAGGCCTCCCCTAATGAGCGCCATAGCGCCCTGTCTTCAGCTTGACGCATCCAGCATCTGCCAGCAGTCTTTCGCAAATCGTCATCCCACCTGGTCGGAGGGCGTCCTACACTACGTTTGCCGTAGTATAGGATCTATCTTTACGCGAGCGGAAAAATTAATTCGTAATTTTTCGAAATAACTTTGGGGCTATTTATTGCAGTGTGGATTCCAGTCTTATACATTTATTTCGGATAGTACCGAGTTGACGAAAATACCTCGTAACAGATTAAAAAAACGTGATTTAAACAATTTATAAATTTAATTATCATTATTATTTACACAGTGTAAATTAATTATTTAGCTTCGTCAGATTTTTCCTGGTAGGTGATCACGCCTTTCTCTATTAGGTCTGGAATTTCTACTGCTAGCCAAGGTCCGAGCTGGAACAAAAAATAACATCTCTGAAGATCTTTGAAAGGTTGTTAGGGCGTGGATATATGTGAATTGATGCGAACTGGGTTACGTTGAAACCTTTTTTCTCCGTTATCTTTACCAAAAAGTTTCGAAAAAAATACATAATAATCTATGGGATACAAGGCAGATACACTTCGTTTCAAAAGTTAAAAAAAACTATTTTAGTTATCAGAAATAATTGTGCAAAGTACCATCTGTTTTCTTAGTTAAAGCCGTTTTTCTCCTAAACTATCAATCACAAGATTTTTTTATTGTCATCACCGTTTTAAATAAAAGAATACTACCTACCAAGGGAACCTTTGGCTTATTTTTGCAAATAAATGTCTTAATTAATAGATATCACCAAAAACTTGATTTTTGCGCTAACATCGCTCTGCTCTGTCCCGCTCTTATAAACGCGAAATCCTATTCCTATCCTTTTCACAAAATGGCGTCATAATATCACCCCCTTAAAGAGAAGTCGGCGCTTACTCACTCCTCGGATGTCGGAAGAGTCTACTAAGAAAACCTCACCTACCAGAAGTATACTCCAATTTAAAAACCTGGATATGTGTTGTATACAAAGGGGTTTAAAAAACCCGAGGAATATTGGTGGAAAATATTTAACGACATTGGTATCATCGAAGCAAAGCACAGAAGCTCAAAACAATTTCTGAATAATTGTGTGAGTTCGACTCGCACTTGGCCGGTTTTATTTATTTATTAAGGCAGTCCTTTATCCAGCTGTGGACTATGTGCTGATCATTACTTACCCCAAGAGCCATAGCATGCGCGATCCCGAACCGAGGCACATTCCGGGCCCACAGCGGTTTGAAATGGTCCGTCAGGCAGATCTTTCCGCCTCGGTACATCTTAGCGGTTTTACCGTCGAGGCCTGGTAGAGCTAGCTCTGGTGCCGTGGTCGGGTACGTTATGGGAATCTGAAAATTTAATAAATAAATAAATAATGCTGGACAATCTACACAGCATCATCTAGTTCCAAGCTAAGCAGAGCTTGTGATATGGGTACTAGATGACGGACATAGATAATACAATACATTACATAGATAGATATTAATAAAACACTGTTTTAACCGGATTGATCGCGTATATTTTATATTTTGTTTATAACCTGACGTTTCGGAGGCTTTTCAGCTTCCATGGTCACAGGCAGACTGAGGTGACATTTGTCTTTACAAGTAATTTGAATTTTGCATGGAAGCTGAAAAGCCTCCGAAACGTCAGGTTATAAACAAAATATAAAATATACGCGATCAATCCGGTTACAACAGTGTTTTATTATGAGTTCTCGCGAAAATAACCTTAGAATAGATAGATATTTTTTTATCTACAGATAGTACAAACATTTGTCCCGAATGTTATAGAAACACAGCGTGCGATGAGCGGTATCGCAGAAACTAACCATAAGTGCTATAAAGAACACATTCACACAGCGTATCGTTACGTACCGACAATTTATGTTGGATAGTCGTATATAGATCAGTTGTAACTGAATCAACCGCTTGCGCGATCTAAGATTTGTTGTCTTCTTTAATTTATCATCGCCAGGCAAGCTGTCATTGGCTGGCTGACGGATGACGTGGGTGCCAGGCAAGCCCGGAACGCGGGAATGCCAGTTGATCTGGGGCCGTTGGCGGGCGATGTGCTGCTTGGCGATATGTGAACAGTGGCGAGCCAGTGTTTATCTAATTGTGTTTAACATCGGTCATCAGACTGCTACATGGATGCTGTGTGATTTGATTATGCCCTTAAGAATACTCACGTCAAATTCCAGGTCAAATTCATACTTCAGAAGGTTGTGGACGTACCAGCATTTACCGAACCATTTTGTGCCAGATTTGTCAGATTCTAGCCGGAACCAGTCGTTGTCAGCTGCCTTGTTATTTTGGACATACTGAAAATAGTAGAATAAGTAGGTAAATAAACAATGCAGGACAATTATCATCATCTAGCCCCAAGCTAAGCAGAGCTTGTGTTATGGGTACTAGATGACTGATATACATAGTAATAATAATATATAATTGTAATATATAATTGTCTTTAATGCCTTTTGTAATTTTATACCGGTTGTACCAAACAGACAGTTCAAAAAGAAACATGCCACACCCACTTCAACGTACCTGAAAATACCCCATGTATGTTCCCCAATTTTTCGTACTTTTCCAGTTAGGATTATATCTGCGGGGTCGGAATGTTTATAACTGTTTTATAATTAGTATTATTTTGTAGAATTTTAGGGGTTTTTTGTAATATGACCCTTTTGAAAGTAGCACTTTCTTGAATAAAATGATCAGTTTTCAAACAGTAATGCAAGTTATAACATTTTTATGTGAATATGAATGAATAATTTACGTATTTCGTACTCAAAGATAAATTATCTTTGAGTAACACTTCTGCCATAGAAAATCGGACTGAGTAAGATTTTATAATAGGCCCTAGTCAGCTCAGTAGTGACCTATCTAAATAGGTGATAAAATATCTGCACTACTTCGGAATGGTACCACTGAAGGGCCACTTCATTATCTACTTCGTATCTTTTTATTGTCTTTTATTCTAAATCTCTACAATATCTGTTAACCTGTCTAGCAACAGCAACCGAGTCTTTGCTTTTAATCTGTCATAGGGTAAATTACTTCCATGAAACTTGAACATCAAATGAGTTTAAGAATAACTTATGTTGATAATGTCACACTGATATTATATTCGGGAAAGTTCGAACTTGAACTTTCAATAGTGCAGAAATTTGGCATAGCAGCTATAGGTCCTGGAGTAATAGTACTTTTAATCAGATCCCATGGGACAGAAATACTATTTAAACGTTTCTATAGAAACAACACATGCGAAGCCACGTGCAGAAACTAGTAATTTATAGTGAAGGTATTCTAACTAACCAAATGAAAGTTGTATGAACGGCAGGAAAATGAGTCCTTTTATAGTTCACGAAACCTTGTGATTTCGGAACTTATGCCATTCCCTTAGTTATTTCTATCATAGGAATGAATATTATAAACCTATAAAACTTGTGTACGTGTATGAAATAGTGTAAAATACCTTGATAAGTGCCTGATACTCTTCCTTTAGTCTGGTTGTCCATAATTCTTTTTCTCTCGGTCCAGCTTTTGTCTGTAGCAGCGGAATACTGCTGAGAGTTTTTCTTGTGCTTTCATCTACCATTTTTACAACTTTTTGGTCCTTTATTGCATTATTATTAGTCAGAAAACACGAAAAGTTGCACGAATAAGTTTTTTGTTGACGATTTTTTACTCGTCAGCTGGAAATTAATTTGACAGTGACAGTTGGTTGACGTTTAATGTCAACGTGTCAGTTGTTCACAGATTAAAAAGGTTTGTACGTTCCATTCTCGGTCTACAACGAAATAATGTTCGTTTGTGCAACTTGTTACCAGTTTGTGCTGTGTCCCGAACTTTGCGGTTTATGCTGGTATAGATAACAAAAATCAATCAGATTATAATTATGTATTAGAACCTTAAGCTGTGTTTATGTATAAAATTTGACTTGTCTAAGTGCTTATTTTGTAAGCCTAAAGAAATAAAGTTATTGAATTTTGAATTTTTAACCTCGGACCAATTATTAATTGGTCCGAGATTAGAACCTTGTACAAAGAATCATCATCACCTACCCTTATTACATCGCATCGTGACTCAACGCAGAGCCGCGGGCAGTTTTCGTATTGCCAATCAAATTTGTATCTTTTTATGCAATAAATAAAGTAATATATTGCGTGCAGTGTCGCGTCGCGTGTCGACGTGTTTCTGTATGAATTAATCAGCTGACTTGACTTGACTGAGCTTCGAATGGCTATCTAGAATGATGTTGAGGATACAATGTGAATTTACCGACTTATACCGCACAAGTTCACGAGAATAAAAAAATTCATTCATCTAGGTTTATAAATAATTTATCTTTATTTGATAGCATAATTATGTACATTTACTACCTACCTATTGACTAAGCATTATGGAAAACTTTTCCCAAAGCCATTTCTTATATTTTTTTGAGGAACAGGTCAAAGCGTCCTCACTAATTCCATAATGAAATTAGCGAATATACTCCCAATAATAAAATTATTCTAAGATTTATTTCGAGCAGCGTTCCATACAAACGGTGCTAAACGCTTGTCTTCTGGTAAATTCGAGTTCAATTCCTCTATGTCTTGTAATGTCTGAAAAAAAAAACAAAAATTAATTAGTGATTACCTAGTGACCTACATAGTTGTATATAAAGGTAAATTATAAGTAAAAAAATTAAAATTCCTACTCATTTTTATATGTTGTTATTTAAGTTGTTTTTTTCCACTGGGAACAATGCAGTTTTTGTTTGGTGAATATGATATTTATTTAAAAAATTGTAAATGTATCTTGTGTTGTAGCAGCAAATAAATTATATGTCTATGTCTACGTAAAAGGCGAACTAAATTTGATTCTCAGTTTATTGTTTTTCCTATTGCCTTTTCACCGGCCATTTTGGCGGTCGGCAGCCATTTTGAGTGTCAGCCTGGACCATAGTGTTTCTAACCATACTAAATGTATGAAACCGATATGCCTCTGACGGGCTACAACACATCACATTAGTGTGGTTCTCGCTTTGGTGCCTGGATGTAACAAATATTTTCTCATTTAGAACTCGGAGCTACGTGCATTCACATCCGATTAAACCGGCCGCACGGGCCTACCAATGCAACGGCCGTGACCTAAATGAACGCCTACGGAGCAATCGCACATGACTCGACAGAAACTTCTCTTTACCTGATTGAGTATAGAGTTGCAGCGACTCAGCTGATGCGCTAACTCGTGCACGCGCGCCAGACGCTCGGCGTGCCGCGCGTTGCTCCGCTGTCGTTCTACCATGGACGTGTACAGTTTTCCAATTTCTGCGTCAGTCTGCAAACAATTTTTATTTCTTCATATTCCACCATTTCAAAATTTACAACAATACGAAACAGACATTCAAAAATGTATAAAATAATTGTGCGGTTTAGTGGGCGAAACTAGATCTGACGCCTGATATTGTGTGATTTAATATGCGAAACTCGATCTGACACCTACCATTGTGTGATTTAGTAGGCGAAACTAGATCTGACGCCTGATATTGTGTGATTTAATATGCGAAACTCGATCTGACGCCTACCATTGTGTGATTTAGTAGGCGAAACTAGATCTGACGCCTGATATTGTGTGATTTAATATGCGAAACTCGATCTGACGCCTACCATTGTGTGATTTAGTAGGCGAAACTAGATCTGACGCCTGATATTGTGTGATTTAATATGCGAAACTCGATCTGACGCCTACCATTGTGTGATTTAGTAGGCGAAACTAGATCTGACGCCTGATATTGTGTGATTTAGTATGCGAAACTCGATCTGACGCCTACCATTGTGTGATTTAGTATGCGAAACTCGATCTGGCGCCTACCATTGTGTGAATTAGTTTATAAAAATCCAAGTTCTCTGTTTAGTTTTCATTCTTTCTATGTATTTATGTGTGTGTCGAAATAAATGCTATTCTATTCTTGTTCCGAGGCAGAGTAAGACAAATAAGACCTTACCTCTTTGATCTTAGAGGCTAGATTGATCTCATCTGCTGCAAGAGGCTGGGCACACGCGGAAAGGTGAGCTTGCAGACGAGTGGTTAAACGCACCCAAGGGCGGTAGTCTAAACCTGAAACGAACGAACACTTTATGAAATGAAATCATACTGTTGTATATGTAAAAATTTGGATGTTTGAATGAATGATGTAATGCTTGAAAATGTGTCACCAAAATTTAAAAAAATTGTAATTTTAATCCCATTTTTTTACATAAAAAAGGCATATTTTTTAATGAAAATCACCTGATTACGCTTTGTTGTTTTTGGAACTTATTTTTAATGTAGTCAAATAGCCTATTCACGCAGCATTTCTAGTCTCAAGCTAAGCACTTCAAAATACATACAGCATATAAAGTTATAAACCCAGCAGTGGGAAAAAAATTATGATAGATGACCTATATTACCTTCCAAAGCTTCAGGGTCCCTGGCACCCGGCAAACCAAGAGGTCCCCGCATTATGGGCAGGAATGTCGGTATCTCCTGAAAATCATAATATTAATTTTATAAGGACCAACTTCAAAATTCCCGCGACGGACTATGACAGCACTATACTTTTTCAATTTCTCTTAGCCTTCGTTTTTGTGGCACTATATTGGTTTTGTGAACATCATTGAGGCGAATTATCGTATCGGTATTCTTTTGAACCACTTCTTTGTTTTTAATGGAAGCATTCTAAAATGTTCCTTAGTAATTTACACAGCTTTTTAAGTTATTTGGTACAATTGCTAATTTCTCGGGAATATTCTTTTTACAGAACCACCTACGGATCATTCTCCATATGATATAATAATTTTCCAAATATAATATAACCGGTTCATAATTAAGCGAGAAATCGACGAACTAGCATAAAAATAAAACCGGCCAAGTGCGAGACGGACTCGCGCACAAAGGGTTCCGTACCATTATCTATAAAAACGGCAAAAAAACACGTTTGTTGTATGGGAGCCCCCTTAAATATTTATTTTATTGTTATTTAGTATTTGTTTTTATAGCGGCAACAGAAATACATCATCTGTGAAAATTTCAACTGTCTAACTATCACGGTTCATGAGATACAGCCTGGCGACGGACGGACAGACGGACAGCGAAGTCTTAGTAATAGGATCCCGTTTTTACCCTTTGGGTACGGAACGCTAAAAAATACAGCCGAACATAGAAATTCCTCCTTTAATGTTTTTCGTCGGCTAAAAATATATACTCTGACTGAAATCCACAGGAATACTACTTGACTCGTATCAAATTTGGCGAAACAAATTAATATTTTCCGTAGTATTTGGCTTAAGAAATTAATATTTATCGATTTCAGATGTCAAAAGTGTAATATGACTACATTATTTTCAATATCAAAATTGTTTTTTTTTATTCTGAAGTTTGAAAACGAAAATAATTTGATTACCTGTAATCTCTGAATATCCTCGTCCATTGTTTCAGTGGTCGCAGTTTTAACCACAACAATATCTTTAGTCCGTTTCTTCCGAGCTTGCAAACTGAGCTGACGGTGGAGTATGGACTTCTTGCTACCGCTAGGCTGGCCTCTTTGGGAGTTCTTTGGGGAATCTGTAGAATACAATAGGGATGATGACAGTTACTAAAAATCATCAAAACTATGTATTAACCGCATTATACCTGAGCCATAGATTACAAAACACCTATTATACCTATTTTTTGTTATAATATATTATACCTATTTTTTGTTTTGATCGAAATTAATTATTAGTTTATAAAATGTAACTACAAAATACAGGAATCCGCCATTACACGTTAAACACCAATCAGAGAACACAATAGTTGTGACGTCATACTGTCACAATGTGCAATGTAAAATGGTAAGTCTGACTTTCCTCAATGAATAGCTTTCTTTGTTTCTTAACTATATTGTAAATAGTAGTTCTAGCCAGCTTCCGACTCGTATTGATATAGATCAGTTGAGCTACTTGTAGATTGTTAAGATATAAAGACGACTTTACAGGGAAAGCAAAAAACAAAAAAGAGTATTTCGACTGTAGTTTCTTTTTGTTTTTTTTTAGACGTAGGAAGACGTTTTGCCGTTTTTATATAATGGTACGGAACCCTTCGTGCGCGAGTTCGACTCGCACTTGGCCGGTTTTTTTTTTTAACGTTACACTCACCTCCTATAGGCCGGTCGACGGTGTACGATATGTAAGGTAGTTCTGAGTCGGAGCACACACTGGCTCCTGGTGAGTTATTGCCGCTAGGAGGCGCTGAGCCTCGTGGCGGTTCTGAAAGACAAATTTTTAGGCAATAGACCTTCGTTTGACCACAATCCCACCTGATGGAAAGTGACGATGTGACTGACGATGTACCACGAAGGTCGAGAATATACCTATAGACGATTTATACCACACGAGTCTACACCGTTTGATCTTTGGTCAAAGCGACACTTATCAACGCTTATACTTCAACTGCTGAACTTGCCTTCCTAAACAAGGGAGGAGTGGGGGGTTGGGATAGACCTGGAGAAAAGGTCTATTTACTACTAACACCTAGATTCAAAAACCTGGATATTTTTTGTGTACAAAGTGCTTATGACGACCTCTGTGGAGCGGTGGGCGAAGGTCTGTCTGCGACGCAGGAGGTTGCGGATTCCCGCCTCGCGCTCGCTATTCCTAAAGCATAAAATACTAACACTTTCGTCTCTCTACTTAATAGAGGTAGCACTTTATGTTAAGAATAATCCCCATTTGTTTCCCCGGCTATCGGACACTGTGTGCAGAAACAGACGAGATAATAGTAGGTTACGAACACATCAAGCTAACACGTAGGCTAACACAGAAAAGTGTTGTAAGTATGGCTCCTAAAATTTATCAAAAAATACCAAAACAGTTGAAAGAACTAAATGTTGAACTCTCTAGTAGGTACCTAAATAATAAGTTATTGCACGTCATTCTCTCTCAAATATATTTTTGCATGCCGATTGTCGGTTAATACAATATGTACATTACATTATATAGATATTTTTTTTATACATATAAAACGACCAGAACACCCAGAACAAATACCTGCAGATCGTACAAATATTTGTCCCAAGGAGGGAATCGAACCCGCAACCTCCAGCGTCGCAGGCGGACCTTCGCCCACCGCGCCACAGAGGTCGACTAAATTACTTTTAACTTCCTATGGAAATATTCCAGATCCACTATTTTTACATAGCCAATGAAAGAATGAAGTAAAAGTTGCGCTTACATGTCCGTATACAGTTAGCTCAATTTTCTTGAATTTTAATAAATAATAATAATATATAATGCTGGACAATTCACACAGCATTATCTAGCCCCAAGCTAAGCAGAGCTTGTGTTATGGGTACTAGATAACTTATATACATAATATAATATAACACATAGGGTAGTCGGACCAAAAGATGACCACCCCCCAGTAGATGACCGAAACGCACATTTTCTCGAATTATAAGAATTGAGTGGTACTCCCTGTAGTGGCGTATTTTTTCTTTAGAAGCGGTAACAGTGTTCCCTCTTTTAAAAATTAATACATCGTTATTGGACCCTCAGTCACGCTCCAGGACCTCATTTTGTGCGGACGTGTTTCGGCCATCGCCATTTTGTATGGAGAACGAGCTAAGGTGAGTAAACCAGTTTCTTAAGCTTATGAGTGGATTGCCGATTTCTTGATATAATTAGGCCCCGTTTATGTGTTCCCCTGCAATTATGACTATTATCTCAACTAGAAAATCAAAGAAAATAAGTAATTTTTAATACGGTTTTCGAGAAATTTGCTGTTCAATTACTGGTCTAAAAAAGATACATAAAATCCTATTTGTGACCGAGCGGTCAGAATTAGCTCCGACCTGCAAATTTTGTTTGGATATTGTAGATTGTATCTTTGATTTTTTATAGATTTTTTACGTGTTTCTTAATGGTTTTGGATACATAATTCTATAAACCAAAACATGACCGGAGGTTAATTACAGAAAAATCGTTGTTTTGGGCTGTTGTTTTTTAGCTGGTCATTTATTGTTCCAAACGCTCTATATGTGACCGAAGAAATTTGTTCGTTCATAATTTGGACCTAAAAACCTAATTGTGACCGGCTGATTCTGACTGTTGCAATAAAACTGTTGTGGAATTTTATTAGGGTTCTTCGTAATCAAAAGTAGACTTAAAAAACTCATCCTGACATAGACTTGTTACACAATTGTTACAATGCAGATAAAAAGTATATTTATCACTTGCCTAATGGTATAAAGGTTAAAACTTAAGATTCTTAGATATTTTTTGATGTTTTATAAATTAAAATGTGTAGGTACCTAGCATGGAGTTGGAATGTTTTCGTGGACTGATTGTTATTTTCTTATTTTTTTAGAATGATTGTTATTTTTTCATCAAGCAATAAAAATTATGAAAAGTACCTTAGTATATGCAGACAAAATTATGTATGCGGAACCCCACTTCTTTCAAATAAAGTCTCTTATTATGAAGATTTCGCCTTTTATTTGGTCGGTCATAAATAGGGTCGATTTCGGTCAGAATTCGTTCCAAACCGGTCACAATTAGGGCCAAAGTCATTTTTTTGATATTTTTGCAATTTTAACTTATTTCCAAATAGTTCAGAGTAAAAACAGTTTATCTAGTTGATGCACCAAATATCTACCTACGTATACAACCAAAAACATAGAATATTCCTTGAATAGGAGTTGAGTTAAAAAATAAAACAACTTGAATTCCGCTTAATCAGTCATCTATTGGTCCAACCACCCTAGATAGATATTTTTTATTATGCATAGAAAACGACCAAAAAATTAAACAACGAATTAAATATTTTAATGTGTACACTATTAAATTGGGTATCAAAAAAGTTGTACCTCTTATGAATAAATAAATATAATACAAACATATTCAAAACTGCACACATTTTCTCCTTTAAAATAATAATTAGTAGCCCCACATTCTATATTGATAGGTACAAACCTGGAACATTAGGCACTGCAATAGTGTGTCCTCTTCTAATGAGAGGTGGTCGCTGAACTGGCCTCTTTGGATGCTGGGATGTGGATTGTTCGGAGCCCATCTTCAACTTTTATTACCTGTGAACTGTGAGAGCATACTTTTAGTCTATGCCTTTGAATTAATCTTTATCGGTGATGTTATCGCTAAGCGATAAAGCCCTTAAATAAATTAAAAAAAAAAAACCATAAAACAAAATGGGGTTAGTAAGCCACTTATTTGTTGTTTATGGAATGGTGTATCCTCTGTTGGTGGTACCTACTAAATAAATAAATTACATTATGAACATAGTCATGTCATGATAGTTTGACAACCTCTGGTAGCACAGCGGGCGAAGATCCACCTGCGAAGCGAGAGGTTGCGCGTTCGATTTGCACTCGGGACAAGTGTTTGAAGATACGATCTACAGATATTTGTTCCGGGCGTTGTGGTTGTTTATATTATAAATTTATCAAACGTTAACAATACCAATAATATTTGCGGCAAGCTGAAGACAGGGCACTATGGCGCTCATTAGGGGAGGCCTATATCCAGCAGTGGACTAATATAGGCTGATGATGATAGCAATACCAGATGACCCTTGGTTGGTTTTGAGATGGAAAATTAGTTACTTAGCGTAATTGTTTTATTCTGATAATGCAATTCGCAATATTAATACTATCTTATCATATATTATTTCAAGACTATCATAAAATATAATTCGGAGGATTTAGGGATAAACAAAACCATTTTACCTGCTAATCTGTTCATCCATGCAAAATTTAATGTTATGGGAAACGTAGAATAGGTGAAGGCTTGCAAGTTTTCTTCGTGTTTGCATCTATTTTATTGAAATCTCTCAATTTCTATCTTTTTTCAGAAAAGACGTAGTGTTTATTTTATTCCCTTTTGAAAAGAAAAGATAGGAAAAGACGTAGAAATAGAGACATGAAAACACAGATTTATAAGTATAGTACTAAAGTACATGAAAACAACATCAACACAGATTTATAAGTATAGTACTAAAGTACAACATCAACTTCTTTTTATTGGCTCCTTTTACCAGTGCTGTCAGCAGTGTTGCCAGATGGAATTTGAAAAAAGCAGTAGAAATTTTGGTAAAATGCAGTAGATTGGGAAAAAAAGCAGGTAGATTTTAATATGTTATAAATTATGTTTTGCGAGTAATTTCATGCAAAAAAACATACAACAAAGCTACTAACCCATTTTTTTTATTTATGAAGCGTTTTCTTTGCGTTTCCGTTTTCTTTGTTTTACATGCCCAAACCGTTTAGCTTTGTGGAAAGCGAGGCCAGGCGGCCTGTCGGCTGTGCTTTGCTCAGTTCTTTTCAGTCTGATCGAACTTTGTTGTGTGCGTAAGTACCTACCTACGCACACAAAACTACAGAGGTATTTAGCTTTACTGGCTGTCTTAGGTACCTACATACCTACCTAAAAACTTAAGTAGCTGCCTATCTAAAAACATTTCATTTATTTGTTTAAATTAACCCGGTTTCAAAGAATCAATTAGGTAGGTACATGTAAAGAAAACAATAAATAAATATAGGCAGGTACAAAAGAGAAAAACGATAAAACACAAAAAAAAAAAACTACTTACACAATAGGTAGGTACGTATAGTTTATACGTTTACTAGTTTCTGCCCGCGTCTTCGCACACGTTGTTTGAAGTAATTTCTATCCCAAGTGAACTTTAAGGGATAAAAACTACCTACTGGTAAGTAGCCTATATTTTATTCCAGGCTTAGAACTACCTGTATGCAAAATTTCAGCCTGATCCGTTCAGTAGTTTTGGCGTGAAGAGTTAACAAACATCTAAACATCCACACTTTCGTATTTATAATATAAGTGTGATGTGATAGGTACAGAAAAACTGTGTGCACTTTGTTTTTCTGTACCTATCACATCACACTTATATCTTGCACAACAAAGTATGCGGCACTGCACAGCCTCCTTATTTCAAAACACGCCTAGAATAGTACACAGTACCGCGAATATTGCCAAAGAGTAAGTACTAATAGTGCAACAAGTTTCGACATAGTAAGTCCAGAGGTTGAATACTCAAATTCATGTTCATTCAGTGGTGTACAGTGGTTGGGCGTTGTTTCAGTTTTTGAAAAAGGAATTCTATGTGAGTATTTTTTTGTTTGCAATAAGTTTATACTAAGGGGATATTAGGAAACGTTGATTTTTTTAAACTAGGTACCTACCTAGGTACTTTAAAGAACGGAGGAGGATTTGTACCTTTTTTTGGCTGTGTGTATGTTTTTTATTTATTTTAGTCGTTTTTTCCGACAACTATGGAACGATTTTGAAAATTCTTTCCCTGTTGTAGATCAGATAGATTATTTTGATTATTCCCAACGGATTAGTATTTTTCACGCAAAACTTAAAAACAGTGTATAATTAAGTAATAAGAGATTCGAAGTGGGTCGTTAGTTTGTTAAAAAAATAACTATTTGTAATTTCATACATCAGTACCTACCTACTTTCATGAACTAAAAATTTTGATACTTCCGTGTAGGTATATTCTAGAAGCTTGTAAATTCGTAGGAAAATACCCTGAATTTTTATTAAGATTATTGACTAGGTACCTAGACGATACGTAAACAGACATAACCATAATAAACTTGTCACACCTGAATCAAAACTAAAATATTCATTACACAGGCCCAAATAAAATGGCGGCAAAGATTTATATAATACCTACTAGCGGCCCGCCCCGGCTTCGCACGTGTAGATAGAGGTATTTAACAAAAAATATAAAAATTGTTAATTTTAACACCCTCTTGGCAGACTTTCCATGCTTATAACACTCGATCAAGTCTGCTTTTGACAAAATAAACAATCAAAATCATCCGTTTGGGAGCTATGATGCCGCAACAACCCACAGACAGATACACATACAGACACATAGATCCACCCGTCAAACTTATAACAAACCTTTTCGTGTCGGGGCCGAATAAAAAAAAATTGTCTAAATATACTTTAGCGCTGGCCATATCTCGAGGAAACCGACAACCGCTAGAATAAACGTGTTCTTGAGTGGAGACCGCGACTCGGTAAACATAGTGTAGGATGCCCTCCGACCAGGTGTGATGACGATTTGCGAATAATACACACACACGTGATGACGATTTGCGAATATTTTCTTAATAATACACACCTATAATGAAATATAAGCTAAAATATACAAAATGCTATTTTGCATACTTTTACCTACGTCGAAAATGACATGATTTCGTCGTATTCGTTTTGTATTAAAAACAACAATACCTTACGTTTTGTTTGGTAGAGAACATAGCTTAAATTGTCTAGTTACAGAATAAAATCACAAAGTTGAAAATACAAAAAGTTTTTAGGTAGGTAGGTACTGATCATTTTTGTATTACGGAACATAATAATTTACGAATTCAAGTTGCAAGCACCTGTCGCCGGATCCTTAGGTAATTACAAGTAGAATGATGCAAGTTTCGTCATCGTAAGTACCTACCGACCGCTACCAGTCAAAAGTTCATTGTAAATACCTATATTTCATTCAGTTATTGTGAACGGTGCAAGAGAGTCGTCGGTGTGATTTCAGTTTTTGAAAAAGGAATGTTGTGAGTTTTTCTTTTGTTTTGCTGTTCATTCTTTTGTTTTTTTTTTTATGAAAATGCGGCATAAAGGTTTTAGTAATCAAAATAAATTAATAATGGTGGACAATTCGCACAGCATCATATAGGATAGGACCAAGCTAAGCAGAGCTTGTGTTATGTGTGTGTGGCTAGATGACTGTCAAAGGTACATAATATAATACATTACAAAGGAAAATATTTTATAGTAGGTATCCATAAAAAACACCCAGAACTCCCGGAGCAAATATTTGCAGATGTACATACAAACGTTTGTGCCAAGGCGGGAATCAAACCTGCAACCTCCTGCGTCGCAAATGGACCTTCGCCCACCGCGCCACATCGGTCACATTACTTTTTATCCCGAAATTCTCACGGGAACGGGAACTACGCGGGTGAAACCGCGAGGCGCTGCTAGTGTATATATATAATAAATATTTAAATTTATAAGGAAGCTACATAACAATAATAAGCTAAAACAAGTTTTCTCAATATTTAGCGTCAACTTGTATAAAAAGTTGAGATAACCTTGACTATAATTGGATGTTCATAATCTCGAATCTAACCCACGTATTGCCTCCTATACACTAGCCAAATACGATGTGATTTTTTTAAAAACAAACCACGACACAAACAGCTAAAACTCACGTTTAACAATACCTCCCTACTATACATTGCTAGGTACCTATAAAATCCATTCTATTAACGATCGATGACCTCTGTGGCGCGGTGGGCGATGGTCTACCTGCGACGCAGGAGGTTGCGGGTTCGATTCCCACCTCGGGACAAATATGTGTACGATCTGCAGTCATTTGTTCAGAGTGTTCTGGTCGTTTTCCATGTATAATAAAAAAATATCTATCTATGTATTGTATTATGTATGTTAGTTATCTAGTATCTACCCATAACACAAGCTCTGCTTAGCTTGGGGCTAGATAATGCTGTGTGAATTGTCCAGCATTATTTATTTATTTAATTTAAGATTATAAATTCGAATCTAACCCACGTAGTGCCTCCTATACACTAGCCAAATACGATGTGTTTTTTTTTAAACAAACCACGACAAACAACTAAAACTCACGTTTAACAATATTTAAGTACCTTTAAACATTGCTACCTACAAAATCTATATTATTATTACAAATTTGAAAGTTACTCTGTTTGTTACCTTGTCACGCCAAAACGGCTGAACGTAATGAGATGTGATTTAAAGTAAAAAAGGTAGTAACATTTATTTTCAGCAAATAAGTACAAAGTTTAACTTAAAAATAAACGAATTAACCAAAAATACATTTTTACATGTAGTTTTCTGAGATAATCTCACAGGTGATTTTCGTCATTTTCCGCACTAGGCTGAGCTTGTATCAAATCAAATCAAAAATTCTTAAATGTCCATTAATAAAAAAGTTAACACTTAGAAAAGGTCAAATTCTTAAAATAAAATACCTACTAACACACATACATAACATACTTCGATATGTAGCCTAAAAGTAGGTAAAGAAGCGACAAAGAAACCTGTTGGTTGTTATTTTCGAGTTGGAGCAAAACCCGTCCCAAGCTTTTTAGGGTTCCGCACCTAAAACGGGACCCTATTACTAAGACTCCGCTGTCCATCTGTCCGTCTGTCACCAGGCTGTATCTCACGAACCGTGATAGTTAGACAGTTGAAATTTTCACAGATGATGTATTTCTGTTGCCGCTATAACAACAAATACTAAAAAATTGAATAAAATAAATATTTAAGGGGGCTCCCATACAACAAACATGATTTTTTTGCCGTTTTTGTAGATAATGTTACGGAACCCTTCGTGCGCGAGTCCGACTCGCACTTGGCCGGTTTTATTTATCTTCTCTAGATAATCTAATATTTTGTAGTAAGCCTTTTTGCACGGAAAAGTTTTGACAATTTGTTTGAATTTATTTACTGACTAGTGGTACGCTCCGGCTTTGCAGGGGTATATTCTATCGCCTATGTTCATCAGGGATAATGTAGGATTCTTGAAAGAATTCTTCAAATCGGTCCAGTGGTTTTGGAGCCTATTCAATTCAAAAAACAAACGAACAAATCTTTCTCTATAATAATAGTGTAAATAGATTTTGCAACACGGAGTTTTATTGTAGAAGCGTATACATGCATTGCCCTTTAAAAGATACACTAACTGTTCCTCGCGGTTTCACCTACGTTAAATTCGAATTTCACATCTCTAGGAGGATAAAAAGGCTTTTTTGAATTCATTACGGATGTAAGCGGGTTAACTACGAACCTTATTTGTGTTCGAAGAACACCAACGTTTCATCCCTTAACGAAAAAAAAGGTTTTTTTGCTTTATAGAGCGTTACTCGCACTGGGTAACCTTCTACGTACGTACCTAGGTGTCGATCTCGTTGCTTATTGGTCAGACCGCACATGTACTAAAGGTGAGGCGCGGGTTCGAATCCTGCCGAAATCGAAAATTTTTGGGACATTATTAAAAGTTTTCGTGGAAGGATAAAAAGGTGTTTTTTCCCGTTCTGTACATATATTCCCATAAATCTTTTTTTTTTTTGTTATATGCTTTGTAGATAAGTAACATTATGTTTATAGGTAGCACACACTTGAGCTAATGTAATTAAGTAGATACTTATATAATAAGTACACTTGTTTTTGTTTCTCTTATAAGTGAACTGTATGTTTTTTAGAGAAAATAAAGATTCTTTAAACCGAATCTCCCATGGGTATTTGAGGTTTTACCTAGACAAAAAGTTACCTATGTTACTCTCCATCTTTTCAACCAACTCTATGCCAAAAATTAAGTCGATTGGTTGCTTAGTTAGGGCGTGAAGGAAGGACAAACAAACAAACGCACTTTCGCATTTATAATATTGGTTAGGTTTGTGATTATTCTTGTGAAGCCTGATCGAGGAAACTAACCACCACGTGATTATCTACTTACTGTATCTACCTGATCGGCATACCTAGATGAGAAGGTATTTCCAGTTTCCGCTACGTGTCGGAAAATTTTCTTGTACGCTCATCAGAGTTAATACAAATGGACAGAAGCACGGTTATTAAAAATAAAAATAAAATAATGCTGGACAATTCACACAGCATTACCTAGCCCTAAGCTAAGCAGAGCTTGTGTTATGGGTACTAGATAACTGATATACTTAATATAATACAATACATAGATAGATATTTTTTACTATACATAGAAAACAACCAGAACACCCTGAACAAATGTCTGCAGATCGTACACACATTGGTCCCGAGGCGAGAATCAACCTCCTGCGTCGCAGGCAGACCTTCGCCCACCGCGCCACATCGGTCGTCGTCGGTTATTGTAGTTATTATCTTTGTTTGGTCCGCTAGGTTATCTTTTGTGGCGTTTTTCGCAGAAGTATCGAACTTTTAACATGAGGAAAGGAGGAGAATTATTTAACTGGAGGTAATAATGTACCTATGGTACCTAATAATGGATACCTATACATTTCCATGATATCTGTACTTATATTAAAGAGGAATGATTTGTTTGTTTGAATAGGCTACTTGACTACATTTAAAATAAGTTCCAAAATGTTATCATCATAGTCATTGATATGTCATTTAAATTCTCTTTTTTACCTAAAATAGACACATCTTTTAAATTTCAAAATACGCGTTATTACGTTATCAGTGATAACGTAATTTCGCGTATTTTGATGGATTAAAAGATGTGTCTATTTTAGGTAAAAAAGAGAATTTAAATTACTTTTTTTTATGTTCGAGCACGTGATCGAAAACGCTCTGCCGTTGCTGAGCACTTAGAGCACACCCGGTGGGGCGCGGGTTCGAGTCCCGCCGAAATCGAAAATTTTTGGGAACCTATTTCATTTCTTGGAGATACCGAAAGTGCGGGTAAGCACTTTAAAAAAAAATCTTACATTAATGTTACCAACAGTTAGGCAAACTATTATTACTCAACAAACAACCTCGGAGATGTGTCACTTTAGAGTAAACTACACGAAATTTGAGAGTACGGCAAATATTTCATAATTTGGCAAACTACAGTTAGTAACACCTACTTATCGGTATCGGTGTGACTTGGCGTTAGAATCGACCTCTCCAAGTCCGGCCGTGGATGTCGTAAGAGACGATTACGGAAGAAACTTCTTAGTAATCTATGTAAAACGGATTCATCTTACTCTGTCTCTGTCTATCTGTCTGTCTGTTACGTTTTCACACCTTATCGGCTGAACGGGACTTGATGATATTTGGCAGGGTGGTAAATGGTATCCCGGACGCAGATATACTATTTACCTCCCCTGCCAAATATCTCCTTACCTTACAGAGACTACTTGAAAAGCACGTGAGTAGCCGCGAGCCGCCAGCTAGTTAACTAAAACACAAGCTTTGTTTAGCTTGGGGCTAGAAAATGCAGTGTGGATTGTCCAGCATTATTTATTAATTCATTAAGACGATACCCCGACAAACAAATGCGGCGCTAGTTTGAAACTAGCGCCGCCACCTAATAATAATAATATAGCCTTTATTGAAACTGTTATATATGTACATTTTATATTATTTACAATTTTGCATTCCTAATTTGTTTGCCGCTTGGCACAGGCCTCCCCCAGCCTTCTCCATTCCTCCCTGATTGTATCTATTTGAATTTTTATCATTATTGTTTTTCTTCGTTGTTATTGTAATGCCTCTTGGATGCTTCTTTCTAGAAAATTTTATTTTTCCGGTAGTAATTTTTATTTTAGCGCCGCCACCTATTTTATCTTATTATTTCGTTGAACAAAGGTTATTTAAAAAATTTCAATGGGCAATATTTTTGATCCTTAATTCATTTTTTTAATGCCTCTGTAATAGTTTTATATACTATAGGGCAGAGATATAAAGCGAAAAAAATTGCAAAAATAGAGTTTGGTGGCCACAAAGTGCAACTTCGTATCTCTTCCTAAACTATACAAAATAATAATATTACAAAAGCATAAAACTGTATTAACAAAGAAACTTACAATCAAATAATAGAATTAAATTAAAACTAGTATTAACAATTGAAACAATTGAGCTAACTGCAGACTGTTGCAAACAATCTACAAGTAGCTCAACTGATCCATATCAATACCACTCGGAAGCGTGCCCAGGACGCCGCTAGCTGCATTGCCCCGCAAAAGCACTAAAAAAGCTTATAATAGATATCACAAATTGCCCATTGAACATTTTGAAATTACCTTTGTTCAACGAAATAATACGATAAACTAAGTGGCGGTGCTAGTTTGGCTCGGGGTATCGTCATAAGGATGTAAGCAGGGGTCGAATTCTGTTAACCAATCAGTTTACTACATAGATGAAAGAACCTACGGTAGGGCTTGTCCACCAGTTTAAAGTCGCCCAGCGAGCTATGGAAAGAGCTATGCTCGGAGTTTCTCTGAAGGATAGGATTCGCAACGAATACATCCGACAGAGAATCAAGGTTGTCGACATAGCTCAAAGGATTAGCAAGCTGAAGTGGCAGTGGGCCGGCCATATCGCGAGAAGAACCGACAACCGCTGGGGTAAACGTGTACTTGAGTGGAGACCGTGACTCGGCAAACGTAGTGTAGGACGCCCTCCGACCAGGTGGGATGACGATTTGCGAAAGACTGCTGGCAGATGGATGCGGCAAGCTGAAGACAGGGCGCTATGGCGCTCATTAGGGGAGGCCTATGTCCAGCAGTGGACTGATATAGGCTGATGATGATGATGAAAGAACCTCGAGATAGTGCGTGCGGTGCTAATTGCACGGAGAGATAGATACAATGGTTTCAACCTTGGCACTTCTGACACGCGTCCCTTCACGTGTAGTTTCTTTCGTCAATTGTAAAGTGGCAAAAACTCTTATTTTGAGGGTTATGGTGTAGTGTTCAATTTAGTGGAGTAAGAGCCTTGTTAAGTAACATGAATGAAATGAAATACATTTATTTTTTAAACAGGACTAGGTACGCAATATAACAAAACTTAATTTAGAAAACAAAGAAAAAGCGCCTTATACTTAGCTCCGTTTTAAAATTGGCTCAGCATGAGTTGGATGACTAGCAAGCTCCAACGCTGATCTTCCGCCGGAGCCACTTGTTGGCGTTACGGATAAATTACTCACAATAATACATATAATTTAGCTAAAACACACAAAAAGTAACGAATAAATAAACGAATTAAAAAAAAAACACCATCAAATACGGTAGCTACCTACATAGGTATGTAGCTACCGTATTTGATGGTGGTCTATTTGTCTTCTTTATAGGCATTAGTGACTATTTCCGAGAGTACCTACTCTACCCTACACCATTCATAGGAAATAGTCACTAATGCCTATAAAGAAGACAAATAGACATTGACAAATTTATAATGCGCTTGTGTCGTGCCTAAGACTTTCCTGCTCCTTCTGATGATCAAACAAAAATTTCCTTAATTTTGTTCGAAATCCTTGTAAGCATTGCAGGTTCCTTATCGGCGGCCGGCCCGTAACATTACTGGAACGATTTGCCAGATTTGAGGCAGTATATAGGGTTATTGGTAAATTAGTGACAATACGTGAACTGCAGGTTCAGCCCATCATCACAAACACGTTTGTGAAGACGCCAGGTCTTAATTCTTAATTTTGGTATTGGTAATGGGTACCCCCCGCAATTCAATAATCGTTCGTTAGAGAGAGGTTTTATTTAAAACTCAACTTAAAACAGCTCTGCCCTGAATTAACAGAAGATATGAGAGTGAAAGATCTGTCTTAAGTAACTCGTTGGGTTCCAGACAAAGATGTTTTTTCATTTGGTATCAGAGGTGACTTATATTTTTTTTTAGAATTTAGACTTGGCGTCTTCACAGACGTGTTTGTGATGATGGGCAGGACCTGCAGTTCACGTATTGTCACTAATTTACCAATAACCCTGTCATAGCCCGCTCGCATCTATAATGAACCCGGAACAAATATCTGCAGACCGTACAAACATTTGTCCCAAGGCGGGAAATTACCGCAATCTCCTGCGTCGTAGGCGGAGCTTCACCCGCTGCGCTATTGAGGTCGTCAATATCATGGTGGGACTTTTATTTTGCAAAGAAATCAATTTTTTACTACACAAATGTAGTAAGATTGCGCGTTGAAATCTTTTGTATCAAAAATCCGTACAGAAATGAAATAAGTTCGCAAAAATTTTCGGTTTCATCGGGACTCGAGCCCGCGCCCCACCCTCAGTACGGGTGTGCTCGAACCAACTAAGCCACGAAACCTTAGTCGGTTCAACCGAAAATCTTTGGGACCTCTTACGGACTATAGCGCCGGTGGAACTTATTTCATTTCTTAGAGATACCCAAAGTGCGAGTAAGAACTATAACAAAAAACCTTAATCTGTAAAGAGTTGATAATACCTGATACCTAATAAATCGCACACATCATCATCAGCCTATATTAGTCCAGAGCTGGACATAGGCCTCCCCTAATGAGCGACACAGCGCCCTGTCTTCAGCTTAATGAATGACATATTTTGGTATGTTACCTTTGATAAAAGAAACTACAGATGGAGGGCCGCCTGTCAAAAGTGTCCAAGTTGAAACCGTTCTAACAATCCCTCCATGCAAACAGCACCATACCCACTGTCAAGAATTTCTTTCATCGATGGACTTTTGCGACGATACCATTATCATAGTAAAGCGATTTGCTAGCAAAAGCTCTGCTCCTGTACACATGTTTTTTACGCAATAAATAATACTTCATCTATTTGTAACTACAGTCTTACGGTAGTATTACAGTAAGTAGGGACTTAATTCTGTTTTATATAACGTAATTGCAATATTTGACACTTACAAAACGACCAAGACCTTTTTGGCGGAGTAGGTGAAGGTCAGCATGACGCGCAGAACGTTGCGGGTTCTATTCTTTAGTAACAGGTTCCGGGTTACCTATTCTAGGTATTCAATTAATAAATAAATAAATAATGCTGGACAATTCATTTAATGTATTTTTATTTCTTAATTGATAATAACAACTATTTATAAAGCTATTTATGTGTAAAATTTGACTAGTTTGAGTGCTTGTTTTGTAAACCAAAAGAAATAAAGTTATTGACTTTTGATTCTATTTTTATGGTTGTAGCAAAGTGAAGGAAAAAATCCGAAAACCGTAAATTTGTTAATTCACAAAAAAAAATTTGATTCTAACTATGGACCAAAAACCTATAGGGTACTTCCCGTTGACCCACAGAATCATGACGCATTGGGCAAGAAAAAAGGTCTTGTAATTTACAGATAAACGGTTTCATTTTTTGTTGACCTAAAGAGTTTGCATAATCGGATCAGAAGTTACCAAGATAAGATTCCAAACCATATCTAGAACTAGGTACTGACCCGATTTTGAAAATTCTTTCACTAACAGACAGCTACGTTATTCTTGATTATATTTTATCTTTTGAGTCACAAATAAAGCTACTTAAGGAAATGAGTATGGATGAAATAGATCTTTATGTCCTTTTTTCGCAAAGGAAATATTTAACAATAAAAAAATAGAAACAAATCAGAAAATAATATTTACAATTGAAACAGTTGAACCAACATCTGGTAGGAATCCCTGTAAAGGATAAAACCGCCGAAATCGAAAATTTTTGGGAACTTATTTCATTTCTTTTTTGACGACCCTTGTGGCGCGGTGGGCGAAGGCCCGCCTGCGACGCAGGAGGTTGCGGGTTCGATTCCCGCCTTGGGACAAATATTTGTACGATCTGCAGGTATTTGTTCCGGGTGTTCTGGTCGTTTTCTATGTATAATAAAAAATATCTATCTATGTAATGTATTGTATTGTATTATGTATATCAGTTATCTAGTACCCATAACACAAGCTCTGCTTAGCTTGGGGCTAGATGATGCTGTGTGAATTGTCTAGCATTATTTATTTATTTATTTATTTCTTAGAGATGCCCAAAGTGCGGATAAGCACTATAACAAAAAATACCCATCTATTGTACATAATGTATATCCATCTTACCTGCAATAAAGCTTATTATTATATAAAAACTGCAGACTGATGCAAACAGTCTAGAGCTTAGAGAAAGCTCAACTGATCCTCAGTCAAAAAATCAAACGAAGAGAAAATCAATTAACACTTTAATCAAAATTTTACTTTATTAACAAACATAATAATAATCAAATAACTAAAATTAGAACTAGTATTTTCAATTGAAACATTGAGCTAACTGCTGATTGTTCCATCAATCTACAGGTAGCTCAACTGATCCATATCAATACCAGTCGCGCGCGTCCCCAAGACGCTGGCTGCATTGCCCCGCTGTATAGCAATGCTGATGCGCTGTGCCAGATACTCACCAGCTCTCGGGTCACGCGTCACTTCGACCAGACGCAACTTTACTTGTAGGTATATGATCTTATTTTGAAAGAATCTTATTCATTTCTGAATTTAATTCAAAGTAATTTTTTGCTTGCCATAATCACCAGACATAAGGAATTTATAAATCACCTAAACAATCGAAAAACAATACGGCATGCATTTCGTAAGTTCCACTCTGCGCAACTACGACGAACGTTAAAGTGGTGCAACTCAACCTTGACGTCGTCGTCGTGCACTTACATTTGTACATGAAAGTACCGCCACTTGCAGAAATCATGACGGGCAAAATTCCGACGCTTGGAATGTAGGAAGTTAATGGTTCTTGTACTTTTATGGCATAGTTTTTTATACCTTGACCCAAAATATACCTTAGTTCTTTCTCAAGGGGGAAAACTGGAACGAGAAACAGCGTTAAGGGGGAATTCTGGACTTTTTAAAAATAAAATCCCAGATTCCCCCTCATGGGGATTTTTTAAGGGTAAAACTGGAATAAGCCGTTCATACGAGCCGCATGTTTTTTTTCGTCTAAAGTTGTAAGGTATTAGATACACAAGATTTATTAAATACTGGCTATTCCCGGTTTCACCCACGTTAAATCCGAATTTCATATTTATAAGGGGATTATTCCCGTAAATATCCCATGGGAATAAATACTAATAAAGTACCCTACTTCAAACTTCAACTTCAAATATCAAAAGTGCTTTATTTCCTTAAGACCTTACAGGACTCTTGGACACGTCACAAAAACCCAGGTTACAAAAGTAAAACTAGGAAATAAAGTGATCACTTTGATTTTTTGTTCACTTCAATCTTTTAAACGTAAAGTAAAGAAGCGAACAAGAAACCTTTACCTTTATGAATGTTAGTTTTCTAGTTGGAGCTAAAGTCATCCCAAGATTTTTTATCGTCTAGATAATCTGATATTTTGTAGTAAGCCTTTTTACAAAGGACATGTTTGACAATTTGTTTGAATTTATTCATTGATAGTTTTTGCAACTCACTTGAAGTTTTGTTATAGAAGCGTACCTATACATTGCCCTTTGAAAGATGCATTAATCTTGTGTAGCCTAGTTATGGGCACAGCGAGTTTACTCTTATTTCAAGTATTTAAATTATGTATGTCGCTATTTTCAGGGAACCGATTGACATTTCTATGAGTGTACAACAAGTTTTCATAAATATTGCGTATTGCATAGAATATTGCAAGGCCCGCTCCGGGCCCGAAACACCTCAAAGCACGCCATTTGTAATCATAGTTTTATTAGTGAGCTATTATTAGTAAAAAACCCTGACAGGTTAAATAAAGGGATTATTAGCTAGATATTATCACTAATAAACCATGACAGGTTAAGTAAATAATACAATTTTATCACTTTATTCTTTACGCGGCATGCCGTGCATAGCATGCGTGTATAGTGTGTAGAACTGGAGTGGAAACGTAGACCCACATTGTCAAACAAACGAACCTACTCACTTAGAATAATAAGCCTACGCAGCTATCCGATGAGAACTGATTTATGGGATAAAAAGCATTTCTAATATTAACGTGATGATTTGATCAAACATTAATTTACATTTCTAATAACTTAAAACCTATACAGATGCAACTTAAACCGACAAATCCGTCAAGTTATTTCTTGTTTCCTCTGTTTGTTTCTTTTACTTTTCTATTTAAATTTATGTAGATACCTATCATGTAAAAAATACTTAGTTGTTTACTTCACCTGTGTCATTAACTCGCACATGCTTTGCTAACTTTTATAAAATGTAATTTAATAAGTAAGGAATAACCAACCTATATATTGTAAAGAGTGTGTCCATAGCCAGTGACGCGCTCTACGCTAAGGTGCTACGGAAGACCAGCGCTGCAGTGCTCCCCGAGCCCCTGCAGCACACGCTGAGTGATATGATAGCCTTTTGGTCTCACATTGTTTTTTGATTAATTCTCATAAATCACTGCATTTTCTTGTGTATAGTGAACCAATAAAAAATGTCTTATTCTTATTTTTAACTTAACTTGGTCTTTACACAAATACTTTCGGTGAAATAATAATCCACAGTGAAATTTGAATAATTTTATAGTTAATCGTTCAAAGTCAAGGTTACAAGGTCATGGTTACAAAGTTAAAATAACTCATGCCATATGCTAATCGAAGTATTGTTTTATTTAAAAAAAACAAGCGGTGCTTGAGGTCAAGTTTGATGTCGTAATTGCTATCTTAGGGTGATGCCACACGGTGCGTTGTAACGCGATGCGGCAGCATTGCGGTGCGTTTTGAAGCATTTTTACTGCAAAAATAGTCAAACGTAGTATAAGCCTAAAAATTTTCATAAAACCACTGTAGAGCCGTGCTCAGATAGGCATCTGCCTATCTAAGCACGGAGATTGTTCTCTAGGGTAAAACAGACAACAATGACATTGCATCGTTGTACATTGCATACAATATTGAAGTTGAAGAAATGAATTTCAAATAATCTACATATTCGATGACAAAGTGACGTAATTTATCTCTATTCTACCCTAGACAGCAATCCCCGTGTTTGCCCTACTGGTATCTCATTTAATATGACTGTACTGAAACGAAAGAAAAAATATTTCTTGTTTATTTAGCGATTTAATTCTATTGAATATTTTTTTTACTTTTTGTTTGTGGACTTAACACCCCCTGTTAAATCCACAAGCAAAACAGTTCCCAATACAATTATTTCTCCAAAATACGAAAGGAAATGAAAATCTATAATTTGATTATTTTGAAAAAACTCAAAACCGACATCAAATAGGTACTGATCAAATACTGAATTATTGACTTTACACACATAATTGAATTTACACAGTTTTTTAAGTTTATCGGGGCAAATTACTTATCCTTCTGGAATATATATTTTATGGGACCATTCCGGGATCATTCTTCATACAATAGCGAAAGCATTTTCAAACGTAAGTCCATAGTAAATATAAACTTAAAAAACCCATACACTTGAACATAAAAAATCGTAACGCATCGATACGCGACTGTGCGATTCGCAACGCACAGTTTAGCTCTATCAACGTAAGGTACTACTTACTTTACAGCATAAAAAAATAACCCTGTCTGACAGACAGAGGGCGTGGAAATGACGAGGCTGTAACGTCAGTAGTGAACATTTGAGGAAAATGTAGGATAAACAAACCCATTAGGCAATATTGAAATGATTTGGTAAGCGGTAAGTGGCCACCGTAGGTATGACTAAGTCTGCCACTTCGTCTGTTATTTCATTCAAGATTTAGCGTTCGTCCTAGTAAGCCACTGTGTTTAGAAAACGAACTGCCTAATAGTTATTTTGTGAAGAAACTATTGCCAGGTACTAAATATCAAGTTATTAAGGTTTTTTATACACGGTGTAACATGAGTGGTGGATCATCGGTGGCTGGGGGGTGAGGGATCTCAGTACCTATCGATTTAACCCCCATATAAATTTAATAATTTATGTATTTTGATTTCCGTGTTATGAGTGTTAATTTCCGTGGACACGATATTTTTAAAATTGAATATCTTCGTAACTATTAAACCAATGAAGTTACCTCTTCTACCAATAAATTTCATATTCAATCTACATTTAGAATATTGCATGATTATGTCTAATTTCAAGAATACTATTTATAAAAACCAAAATAAGAACAAAATTCCAAAATCTAATATTAACATTAGCTTTGATTGCTTCTAAAAAAAATATTTCGTTTTTATATTTTTCTGCAACCTATCTAAAAAACTACTGGCTTTCATGAAGAATAAACCTTGAAATTGACGACCTCTGTGGCGCGGTGGGCTAAGGTCTGCTTGGGACGCAGAAGCTTGCGGATTCGATTCCCGCCTCTGGACAAAAGTGTGTACGATCGATCTGCAGACAATTAAGAAATTAATAAATCCCAAAAATTTACGATCCCGACGGGATTCGAACCCGCACCTTCCCCTTCAGCGCAGGGGTGCTCTTTTTCCAACTAAGCTACGTGATCTTATCGAGTCGGCCCGAAAATCTTTGGGAGTTCTTTCGGCACTTACGCCGTCAGCGCCACCTACAGAGGAAACAATGAAGTTATCCAATTCTGCTCAAAGACCAAATTTACATTTAGTTCTTTGACGAGAGGTTTTGCCGTTGCTTGATTCTAAGGTTTTTATTTATTATACTCTGGGTAATTTCTAAGAAATTAATAAATAATTTATTTAAATTAATAAATAATATTATAAATAAAATTATAATTATAATTATATATATAAATTATAAATAAAATTAGAAATAATTTATTTAAATTAATAAATAATTTATTAATTTCTTAGAAATTACCCAGAGTATAATAAATAAAAACCTTAGAATCAAGCAACGGCAAAACCTCTCGTCAAAGAACTAAATGTAAATTTGGTCTTTGAGCAGAATTGGATAACTTCATTGTTTCCTCTGTAGGTGGCGCTGACGGCGTAAGTGCCGAAAGAACTCCCAAAGATTTTCGGGCCGACTCGATAAGATCACGTAGCTTAGTTGGAAAAAGAGCACCCCTGCGCTGAAGGGGAAGGTGCGGGTTCGAATCCCGTCGGGATCGTAAATTTTTGGGATTGATACCCAGAGTATAATAAATAAAAACCTTAGAATCACTGCAGACAATTGTTCAGGGTGTTCTGGTCATTGCCTATGTATAATAAAAATATCTATCTATGTATTGCATCGATTATATATATGTATCAGTTATCTAGTACCCATAACACAAGCTCTGCTTAGCTTGGGGCTAGATAATGCTGTGTGAATTGTCTAAGCATTATTATTACTATATATTTAAATGTGATTGTTTTTTATCCATCAAAGACAAAAATAAAAATAAAATAAATCATACCTTTTCTCAATAAATAAAATAAATTATTTCTATCCTCAGAACAATGCCGGTAGACCAGTCAGACCTGGAGTCTCTTCCGGACCGGATCGCTCCCACCTTCTCCGGAATGAAGGTTTTCATCACAGGAGGAACTGGATTCATGGGGAAGGTTCTCGTGGAGAAACTTTTGAGGTAATAATAATAATAAATAATGCTGGACAATTCACACAGCATTATCTAGCCCCAAGGTAAGCAGAGCTTGTGTTATGGGTACTAGATAACTGATATACTTAATATAATACAATACATAGATAGATATTTTTTATTATACATAGAAAAAGACCAGAACACCCTGAACAAATGTCTGCAGACAAGACAGACAGGTAAGAATCATAACTCGCATTAAAGGTTGTAGATATGTTTATTTGTTACTTCATCATTATCCAGCATAACGGGTTTGGACGAAATTTTGTACAGGATAGATTTAACACCGAAATCACGTCTCTTGTCTTGGCCTATCAAGGGTTATCTTCAACAAGAGACGTGATTTCAGTGTTAAATCTATCCTGTACAAAATTTCAACCAAACCCGTTATGCTAGATAAGCGTGATGAAGTAACACATAAACATATGTATATATTTATAGGTTAGGTATGTATGTATTTTTATGTATCTTATATATAAAATATTGAGTTAATATGTATACATTTTTAGTTAATACCATTAGATGCACACCGATCTTACCCCATATATATCCAATAATCCTATCCATACCGGGTTGTCTGGCAGAGATCGCTCTTGAGTGATAAGACCGCCAATTGTCACTTATATTGTTATTGTTTAATTTGTAAATTCTTTTTAGTTTTAAGTGTGCAATAAAGTATGTTCTATCTATCTATCTATCTAACATACAGAAAAGATTTAAATCGGCCCTTACCCGAGCAGTTTTGTTGCCACACGAAGTGAGATAGCTTGCTCACTTGGACCGCTCTGCACAGAGTGCACACTTTTTAGACAGAAACATTTTCGATTTCAGGGCATAATAGAACCTTTATTTTTTAAAGAAGTGTGTGCAATATGATTGCACAATAAATGGTATTAATAATTCAATAACACTATTTTTATCTACTCATTAGTGTGCGTGCGTCGGCCTTTCGACGCACACATTGAAACCTTTTCGATTTCGAAAAAGAATTTCCTAGTGATGAAGTATTGATATAAATTAACGCGATAGAAACGTAGGGTAATAGAAAACAAAAAGTACCCATTATTTAAGTTGATAAATCGAGAAAGTACAAGAGTACTTTCTCGATTTTTCAACATAGTTATTGGGTACCTTTTCGATAATCTTGGTTCTCCGTTGGATGTATTCGATGCGAATCCTATCCTTCAGAGAAACTCTGAGCATAGCTCTCTCCATAGCTCGCTGGGCGACTTTAAACTGGTGGACAAGCCCTACCGTGAGTGTCCACGTCTCAGCTCCGTAGGTCATGACGGGTAGGACGCACTGATTGAAAACTTTCGTTTTCAAGCATTGCGGTATGGGTGACGAAAATTCGACGTAGTTTTCCAAACGCTGCCCAACCTAGTTGGATCTTCCTCTTGGCCGGTTTTACCAACTCGCACTTGGCCGGTTTTATTTCACATGTTTCTGAGTTCTGGCTGGCATTGACCATGTTCATTGCCAGAAACTCCGAAATCTTTATAAAATCAATCTTATGGTATAACTTAACGAAATTATTCTTTTTTTTTTTCAGAAAATGTCCTGACATCTGTCAGATCCTACTCCTCGTCAGAGAGAAGAAAGGAAAGACTCCGAAACAACGGCTCGAGGAGATCTTCAATGGAGCTGTAAGTTATTCATACCATAGATAAATTATGTTTGTACTTAGTGATTTACTTATTCCAAGGTAATTTTATCCAGTTTCTGTTACAAATTTTACGACGAAACGGCGCAACGGAACTCAATGAAATTTTGCAAGGAGATAGATAGGATTTATCTCGGTAAACAACATAGGCCACTTTTTATCCTGGAAAAACGTGTGACGCCGTGGACCGACGACGCTTGTTTCAAATATGTTGAAATTTGAGTCATAGGTGGGTGGGTATAAGCATCGAACGATTCTTGCTGCTTGCAAGGAGTTTACAACCTTGCTGCAATGGCAACCTACTTAGCTCTGCAAGCGCTTGCATCAGATCTCAGGTCCAATTTTTGGATGATTCGGTATCTAGATTTATACATATCGGAAATATTACGTATTTTTGAAATGAGATAAAAAGAGATCCTTTTGAAAAAATGCTACTATGAATAAAAATGAAAAAAATGCTACTTATTAAACTAACAAAACTCCTAATAGAGTCCACAGGTGATTGGAATGCTGGCTTTTATTTCGGTCAACGAATTAGCATTGCCATTCAACGTGGCATTGCTGCCAGCATTCTGGGCACTTTGCCTTCTACGTACAACCTTAAGTTCGGATGATCTGATAATCCTAACGTATTAGAACGCCAGCGTCTATTGTTTGGACGTAAGACCAATAGGCTACTTGACTTGACTGGGAAATAATTCTAACGTATTGTCTGATAAAAATAATGCAAAGTGTAATTAATATTTCTTCAAGGCCAGTCGTATTAGTTATAAAAACTAATTTTAAAGTTTGAATATAATAATGGCGCACCAAAACGATAAAATCTCTGTCATGTCTGTGCTCTGCTATGACGTCACACGCCACACCACACCTAACAAGAAGAACTCATTGACACTGTAATCTGTAGATATGTGACGTCACTTGCGTTGCGATCCAACCAAACACATAGCGTTTTCGGTCACGTGATCATGTAAAAAAATTGGTAATTTTAATCCCATTTTTTTACATAAAAAAGGCATATTTTTTATAAAAATCACCTGATTACGCTTTGTTACAATTTGGAACTTATTTTTAATGTAGTCAAATAGATTATTCTACGAGTTGTCAGGGAAAAAAATATGGATTCAACTAAGGGGAATCCCGGTTCAGTCACCGTAGCAGAAAGTACCTACTGGAAAGTCATAGGGAATACGCCTCTTTGACTTTCCAGTACTTTTTGCCACACAGCCAATAATCATCGTCATATCCACAGATCACTATAAACTTCAGGTCATATCGTTTTTTGACAAAAAGATTGCATATTTGTTTGATGTTACAAGCAAATAAAAACATCGTAACCTAGCTAGACAGACCTAGGTGCAACATCTCGGATATTTAGCCAATAAAAACATCATCGTCATATCGTTTTTTGATAAAAAGATTACGTCATGTTTGTTTGATGTTACAAGCAATTAAAAATATCGTAACCTAGCTACATAGACCTAGGTGCAACCTTTCGGATATTTAGCTCAGTGGGACACCGCCGTAATGCCTAGTTAGAAAGGAGTTGAAAGTGGTCTAGACATAGAAGGACCATTGCCTAGGCGTAGGTAAGTTATCGTGCAAGCTTTGATTGCTAACGATTGCGCACGCAACCCTTAATAACAGATTTAACAAATGTATTACCAAAAACCTATACCGATTTGTGTCATTGTGTGTATGTGGTTAAGTTGCTAGGTTTACTCCCTTTAATTTAAAACGAAAAACTGACTGCTTTAATAACAGATTTAACAAATGAATTACGAAAGACCTATTCCGATTTGTGTCATTGTGTGTATGTGATTAAGTTGCTAGGTTTATTCCCTTTAATTTAAAACGAAAAACTGACTGATTTAATAGCAGATTTCACAAATGAATTACGAAAGACCTATTCCGATTTGTGTCATCGTGTGTATGTGGTTAAGTTGCTAGGTTTATTCCCTTTAATTTAAAACGAAAAACTGATTGATTTAATAGCAGATTTAACAAATGAATTACGAAAGACCTATTCCGATTTGTGTCATTGTGTGTATGTGGTTAAGTTGCTAGGTTTATTCCCTTTAATTTAAAACGAAAAACTGACTGATTTAATAGCAGATTTAATAAATGAATTACGAAAGACCTATTTCGATTTGTGTCATTGTGTGTATGGTTTCTAGGCTTACTCCCTGATTCTTTTAAAGTTTTGCGGGATGAAAATGTAGTAATCCCTCGAGATTAAAATTTTAAGGGACTCAGCCGGGATCATAAACAAACAGAATAAAAAAGTAATCAAAATCGGTTCATATTGATGGAGACATCGGTGAACATAGGTACTTACATAAAAAACATCTACTTATAGAATATCCTGCTTTTTTCGAAGGCAAGGATCAGATGAGATGCTTACTTTCCATCTGCGTATCTTTTCGACCTTTATCATCATAATCATAATAATCTCTTCTTCTTCTTATTCTTCTTAGCCATATTCTACCCATTGGGTGTAGGCCTCCTTCATAGTTTGCCATTTCCTGCGGTCTTGTGCAATTTCCATCCATTTGACTCCAGCCGATCCTTTGAAGTCATCGTACCAACGCATTTGTGATCTTCCCTGTGGTCTTTTTAAGGTTCCGTACCCAAAGGGTAAAAACGGGACCCTATTACTAAGACTTCGCTGTCCGTCTGTCACCAGGCTGTATCTCATGAACCGTGATAGTCAGACACTTGAAATTTTCACAGATGATGTATTCCTTTGCCGCTATAACAACAAATAAACTAAAAAACAGAATAAAATAAATCTTTGAGGGGGCTCCCATACAACAAACGTGATTTTTTTGCAGTTTTTATAGATAATGGTACGGAACCCTTCGTGCGCGAGTCTGACTCGCACTTGGCCGGTTTTTTTTCGCCCCATGGTCTCCATTCTGCCAGTCGGTTACACCACGAGCCTTTTTTATTACGCACGACGTGGCCAGCCCTTTGCCAAATAAGCTTCGCAATGCCCTTTATAACGTCAGTGACTTTGCTTTGCTCCCTGAGCCAAATAAATCAAAATAATAATTATCATTTATTCATAAAAGACATGGTACAATAATTCATAGATGGTAAATAAAAATAGGTTCTCATATCTCGCCACATCTGGCTTGTGAATATGAAACATTAGACACTATACTATAAGTTTGGTACCTATCTACAAAAACAAACATCATCTCAAATTATAAGGTCAAAATAAATTAAAACAAAAATGAATTTAAAATTTACGTGACAGAAACTCGTGTCGTATTAATACTATGGTTTATTTATATACCATTCTTTTAATATTTTAGTAAACATACTACCTTTTATTTTATCACTACATTACCATCGCGAATGGAGTCACGGGAAGTCCCTAGTACAAATAAACAACAAAAACTCATAATGCAAGCTATGTCACAACGGACAAATATTCATTAAGTACCTGTACCTACATGCTCATGTAGCAATGATTTTCTTATGATGAACATGACTGACAGCGGCATTGACCCACTGGTCGCGTCTCAGTTATTGCATTGTGTTGTGGGCTCACCTACTTGATGTGAAATGTTGGTACTAAAGCATCGGAAGTAGGTCTCTAGAAACAGTGTCAACCAACTTGAAAGGAGGATCAATAACTTCATTTATTACATTTTTCATTTTCACCATGTATTTGCTTGGTGCTGCCTACATGCCTGAAGGGTCCTATAGGTGCTGGCAGCTTCTCCAGTTGCATGGAATAGATGGGAGTTCAATTGAAAGATATACTTGGTTCTAATTTATAATGAAGGTTCTACGAACAAAGACATGTTAATTGCAATAAATTTAAGAGCGGTAAGAGATGAAATATACTTACTTATTTATGGATTTCTGGTGAGACCCAGACTAAGCACTAAGCTTGTAACTTGGGTGTCACGAGAGCGCTAGTTAAAGACTAAACAATAGTTTTCATAGACGTAAGTAGGTGTAGGTACATCAATTAAAAAAATAATAATTTAAAGCAAAATATTTTAGGCAGTAGTAGTTTAGTACCTAAGATCTAACAAAACTCCTAACAGAGTCCACAGGTGATCGGAATGCTGGATTTTATTTTGGTCAACGAATTAGCATTGCCATTCGACGTGGCAATGCTGCCAGCATTCTGGGCACTTTGCCTTCTGGTGATGGCTTAGATTTTTAGAAAATAGATTTAAGTGTAAATATTAGTATGTATGTAAGTGTAGTATGTATGTATTCTGTTATTGTTATAACAGGATATAATAATTGTAATTTTCTAATAAATATTGTTCTGTTTAGGCAGTGAATCGAAGAAATCTATTTGCGATTCTCTGCCTAAACTAAATAGAATAAAACTATTACTTGGCTTTAGGCTTTAGTATAGGTTTCACAAACTGTGCGATGGATTTTAGAAATTTCCTTTGTTAAACAGAGTAATAAGATAAAGTAGGTGGCGGCGGCGCTAGTTTGGGTCGGGTATGAAAAATCTACTTGGACGCATAGAAGGTTGTGAATGGTGAGGTAGTAAGTCTTATAGAGAAAAAATAGTTATTTGATATACAAGAGTGCAAAGTTGCTTTTTAACCGCGTGCTCAAAAGTAAAGTAAAAAGTAAAAAGTAAAAGTCAATTATTTGCAAAAACACGTGTAAAAAGGTGATAAATAATTATTTTAGAGTCAACATGTTTGACCAACATACATTGGTGTGCAAAAATAATTAGAGAGTAAGGCATGCAGGTTTTAATTTAATTGTACATAGCAACAGAAGATTTATAAGCATATTAATTAATCGATTTGAATTTAGTATACCTAGCATAAAATTAGAATACATCATTTAGAAATTCATCAATATTATAGTAGTACTCAATTTTGATGAGCGAGCAAGCGAAGGATTCTAAAATTAGAATCTTATTTATTATTATTATTTATATATATTAGACCCTTACCTTTCCTCATATTGCCTTCTAAATACGAGTAAATTGGCTGTATTTTTATGTTGGTATACTAACTCCTAGTTTCTGCTCTGTCCTGCTCCTATGAAACTAAGACTTTGAATCACTTCATGTAGACTACACTACACGTTGCTATCTGACTGTACTTTGGATAAAAATATACAACTATTACATTTTATCGCACTAAAACGAAATCGGGTGCCTCCACCACGGGGGCGTCACACACCGGGGACCTAACCTACGAACCCGAACGCAAAATCATTTTCACTAAATTCACGCCGTCTTAATAATAGTCATCTTTGACTAGTTATATGAGATACATTCGCAAATAATGCCGGCGCTACTATGTGTAATGAAATCTCTTAACCTATTTTCTCCATAATTCCAGCTGTTCGAGAAGCTCCGCACCATGCGTGGTGGGGTCCAGCCCCTGCTGGAGAAGGTTTCGTTGGTGTCAGGAGACGTTAGTGAACCAGACCTAGGGATCTCGATTGCTGATCGGCAGAGGATAGTGGAGGAGGTGGACCTGATCATTCACGCTGCTGCCACCATTAGGTGAGTCCTCGATTTTTTTATTATCATACGCTGTGCCTGCGGCTTAGGCCGCGTAAAATTTGGTTCGTGGGTTAGGCCCCCGGTGTGTGACGCCCCCGTGGTGGAGGCACCCGATTTTGTCACGAATACATAGGTTTTTTGCGTGAAAAAAAAATGAAACCCGTTGAACCAATTTTTTCACTTGTTCCACTAGCTAACAAAAAATAGTGAAGTAAATTAACAGTATGTTTTATTTGATTGCAATACATAGTTTAAAATTTGATTTGTCTAAGACTTGGACGGATCAAATTTTACAAAAAAGCTAATTCCGCTACTCGACCATAGATGGTGGTCGCGATTATAAACTTAAATTAAAAAATAATAATTAGATAATATTAGATTTAACATATTAGAAATTAACATTTACGTAATCGGTCGCGGATCTACTGCTACTCGACCAAGGCTGCACAAGGTAGCACCTTGAATTAAGGTTTGCCTTTTATTCTGACTCTACTTATTTTCGAAAACCCGGAGAGCCTCGGTACCCTACGGACCTAGGTTCTCGACTCCCAGGGGAGCAAATGCGTAGGCTCTGTCGAGACCTGCATATTTGCGTCTCTTGAGATCTTCGGCCAAATCTGCCGCCGCACCAGCCCTCACGTGTTATACTATAGGTACTTTCATTAAGTTTTTTTTTGACATAGCAATCAGACACTTTTCAGTTGCTAAGGAGAGTAGCTGACCATTTGGTGAATTCCTCTATTCACCTTCATCCATTAACTTCGTTAAAAAACCCTATAAAATCCCACTGTTCAATTTATACAGCGCCATCTAGTCGGTCACAACATTTCGATTTTGTTTCCAGGTTCGATGAAGAGCTGAAAAAGGCTGTTCTTCTGAACGTTCGAGGCACTAAGCTGATACTGGAACTTGGCAAGGAGTGTAAGAAGCTCAAGGTATGATGCAATGGCCAAAAAACCTAACCGTTAATAATTTCGTTTTAATGTCGTGCTTACCACGCCATCTAGTTTAGTATCGTGACCTGTAACCCGCATTGAACCCGCAAATTTCTATGTCTTGCCGATAGAGGTCGTCAAACAGATAGACATACTCATTGGCAAATTTGACAATACAAAAATTACAAGTCCTGTATATCTCAACAATTGTAATTTTTTTACAGTTATTCATGCACATATCAACCGCATACTGCCATCTACACGAGAAGCTTCTAGAAGAGAAGGCCTACCCCCCACCCGCCAACCCCCACCACATCATACAAGCTATGGAGTGGATGGATGAAGAGACTATTGTCGCTGTCACTCCAAAGTAAGTAGCGCCGTCTATGAGACTAACTTACATTTGCACATTTTTTGCTGCACTTGTGAGATTATGCATTGATGAACTTGGTGATAACTGTACTAGATGTAGACGTGTGTGCACTTGTCATCTATGTGTGTGTGTCTTTCACTACAACAATAACCTCCTTGTTGTTTTCTGTTATTGTTATCAGTTTTTGTTAAGTTTTCATTCATAAAAAATGTCTTTGTTGACATAAAATGTCTTGGATTCTAAATCAGAGAGTAGTATACTAGATAACACGACGACAGAAAAAAAACACAGGTAATTAATAAGCACGTTGCTACAAGTAAACAGCTGGAGAGTTGGCTATTCCCAGCTCTTTGTACTAGGCTATCATAAACGATAAAGCCATGATAGATTCTGAAAACTTGATTTTCCCAGGTTACTGGACAAACTACCCAACTCCTACGCATTCACGAAGGCGCTAGGAGAAGCACTGGTCGTTGAAGCCATGGAGCACATCCCTGCAGTTATATTGAGACCTTCTATTGGTAAGACGAAGACAAAAATAGAGATAGCTTTTTGAAAAAATGTGATGTTCACAGAAATACAAGAAACAAGGACAAACTACACATTCCATCATATAGATTACGAAAGGTAGGCAAATCATTTATGGGAAATTGTGTACGCTTCTATAACAAGATTCCATCTGAAGCAACTGAGCTCCCTATTCGTAAATTTGAAGCGAACAAAATCAATAACATTTTGTTTCTTGTTTGATAATTACTATTTATAAAGTTTGGCTTGTGTTTTGAATGCTTTTTTGCAAGCCTAAAGAAATAAATTTATTGACTTTTGACTGACTGATCCGTGACGGTCGCATCGTTTAACAATCAACCCTTCTCTTCAGCCCGTGGATATCGTATCGAATATGAGCCGAATCCAGCTTTGGTATCTTGATCACTACGCAGTACGCTGCGAACTGTCACCTTGACTGTCTTTTTTAAGAATCCGCACCAAAGGGTAAAAACGAGACCCTATTAGTAAGACTCCGCTGTCATGTGAGTATCTGTCATTGATACTCACCAGCTATCGGGTCACGCGTTGCTTCGACCAGACGCTCAGATAATTTTTTGTAACTCTTGACATTTTGTTCCAGTGATACCAATTTGGCAAGAACCGATTCCCGGTTGGACGGACAACATTAACGGACCGACTGGACTTTTGATAGGTGAGTTTAATCGTTTTAAATTATTCCCTCGACTCGCGATATAGCGACCCGGTAGTCATAATACACCAGTTGTTAATCACCTGGGTGCACACGTAGATTTGGTGCACCTGGGTGAACTAAGCACATATTTCAATGAAGGACCTGGTAGAGCGCCTTGTCTTGAGCGGAGTCAAGCACTAGTCAGCAGTTTTTTGCAGATTGTCATCCCACTAAGCTGGAAGGTGTCCTACACTATGTTTGCCAAGTTTCTGTATTCACATATAAACACGATTACGTTTTGTTACATCGATGTTCGCCTAGAATTAAAACATGGAATATAACAGAGTCACACTACAAACTTAAGTCGACGCTAAGTTGACAAAACAGTGTCGGCTGCCTACAATATTCATACACTCAAAAGGTCGCACCAACCCACCGTGCTGTGTTAATTGACTTTTATTTTATTTTATATTTTTAGGAAAACTTACGGCTAAACACAACAAAAAATTAAGTGTAAATATATGGACGGCCAATTAAAAGTTTTCACAGATAGTTTAAAAGAACAAATATGGACGGCCAATTAAAAGTTTTCACAGATAGTTTAAAAGAACAAATAAAAGAGAACAAGTGGTGGACAAACAAACAAAATACCTAGATTACTTGTGAAGTTTAGAAACAAAGAAATGATTATTACAGATTCGCTTAAGGTTACTGGGACAAGTCAATTTCGGTTGCGATTGCATTGAAAAATCTGCTCGCACGCAGACTTTATTGTGTAGACTCCAAAAATAATCAGAAAACGTGTCCACAAAACCATAATTAGATGTTTGTTGCCTTGAAATAACGTAGGTACACTTATCTATAGCCTTCGGTTTAGTTCTGTGCCCTTTGTCCGAGTCAATACAAAAAACATTCGATAGGAGAATTGAGAACCATTGATGTCTTACACGAAAAAGGCTTAGAATGGTAGTAGACGAAACGACGTGAGCAAAAAAAAAACGTTTCATTTTGCATTTCGTATTCGTGCACTCGAATGCGTGAAAGAATTGAAGTTAAAATTATGCGTGTCAATTCACTCATAGATTCGTTTTGGCCTTTGAAATCAAGAGCATTGTTGAGTGAGCGTGTTTTACCTCTATGATTGACGTGTTTGGGTTAGACTTGGTACACTCATAGATCGCAAGAGAAATACTTAGTTTCGGTGTAAGTACCGAGTGAAATGTTTTCCCGTCTGTTCTTATTTTTCTTAAGGTGCCATTTGAAGGCATTTCTACTTAACACTCTGTTTTATATTTCAGGCGCTGGCAAAGGAGTAATTCGTACAATGTACTGCAAGAGTAACAGCTACGCCGACTACCTTCCCGTGGACGTCTTCATCAACGGCATCATGATCGTCGCGTGGAACTACCTCGTCAATGGGTAAATTATCATCAAGGACCTCATCGAGTGCAAATTATGATTAACAACCTTATGAGACGTCCATTTATTCCGTGATGTTTTTTAGAAACGGATTTTCACCCCTCACCCTGGTGGTGATCCTACGTGGTGACGTTTAAGAATACATACCCCATACCTTTTACATAAATGCTATTATAATTCAAACGATTTTTTTAACGATAAATGATAATAACAAAAAAGAAAACCACCTTCTTATAACTTTTTCTATATCTTCATACATTGCTGCAAAAAAAAACCATTATTATATACCTACCATCGAGATAAAATTCTATACTATGATACCTACTTACCAAAATCGATATATAATTATCTTATCAACTAAAAACTAAGTTATTGAATTACATTCATATCGGTCGGTCCGCTTCCACTCTCAATACCTTTTGCTACGCCCTATTTGGGTACCATTGTGTCTCTTATACATTACCTTAATACTAAGTCCTGAAAAATGTACACAATGATTGCAATGAAATAAATGAATGAACATGAATATCCAAAATCACGCATAGATCTATCATAGATAGTTGACTTAGGAAGATTTAATAATACGGGCTTATGTGTCTTTTGAAGCTTTGTCTTTATGAGTTCATTAACATTTATGAGTTCAACAACACACAACTTTAGCGCACCAATTCTTAAATTGCTGTGCTAAAGTTGTGTGTTGTTGATTCATCATTTGAGCAATCGTTTTTTGAATACATACAATTCAGAATCTTATTTTCTGCTTACAAAATATAACAACAAACTACCGTAAATAGACGTGGCAATAGCGGCGTTAGAATCGATCCCTCCAATTCAACCCGTGGATGTCGTAAAAGTCCACTAAGGGAATCTACGGAGGAGTATTTTGAACAGCTATTGCGATCGCTATCGCCCAGTTCCGCATCGACAATAGTATTATAGGAGAGCAATCTTAAGCTTTGTTTTATATAAATATTGACCTGTAGTCTAAATCACATTATATTTAGACTTAGATAGGCGAATAATATTGTATAAAATTTTAAGCATTATACACTTACTAGTGGTTTATTTCTCGCTTTTTCCACTAGTGGACAAAAAATTGAAGCGAACAAAATCAATAACATTTTGTTTCTTATTTGATAATAATTACTATTTATTAAACTGTGTTTATGTATAAAATTTGACTTGTCTAAGTGCTTATTTTGTAAGCCTAAAGAAATAAAGTTATTGAATTTTGATCACCAATCCGCCTGCAGGCGCGTGGTGATGATAACATAATCTCCCTAAATGGGGGAGACCACAAAGTACTTTGGTATCACGGGAAAGGGGAGATACGTACAGCTGTGGAAGTGGGTACGCGTGCTGAGGAGGACCTCTAAATTGCTTATTCAAAATATGCCTCTATTCCAGGGACACAAAGTCTAACATAATCAACTTCACATCCTCTGCGGAGATCAAGGTATCCTGGTCGGAGCTGATCGATGCTGGGCGGGCTATTATCATGCACAGGGTACCTTTGAATGGAGTTGTGTGGTAAGTGACTTTCACAAATTTTATATTAATTTTACTAATGTATTGTATGTGGACGGACGCTTTCGAAATGTGGTGCTGGATGTCAAACCCGAACGGGGTTAAAAAATATGCATATGTGTTGGATTTGGTGAATAAAAGTGGATTTACTTTGTAAAATGCGTGTATTGATTACCGAGAGCTACTACCATTTATTAGTATTCATCTATGGCTACTACAAGACAAAGAGAAAGCAATACAATTTACCTACCACAGAGAAGTGATCAAAACAGCAAGTGTCATGTATGACACTTGACTTTGACATTAACATAACCTGTCCACTCCTTTTATCAGGAAGGCGGCAAATTCAAATACTACAACAATATGGCTTGCCCTAATATTTCAATATTATTTTTGCTCCAGGTACCCCGGTGGTTCAATGAAACATTCCCGCTTATACCACAACTTCTGTGCGCTGATGTTCCACTGGCTCCCTGCTATCCTTGTGGATACCCTACTCTACTGTCTGGGATATAAGCCAGTGTAAGTATAAACCACCAATAAAACCTGTAAATATTGTGAATATCCGAAACACCGAGCAGACAGGCTTATTTCTGCAAAAAATAATAACAAAGCACGCGCGGGCCGAAGATAAATCAGAAATCGAAATAAATAATGTATTTTTTTAGGATTTTCAATTTTTTGTGATACTGTCCAGTTTAGATTAAAATCACGGGTCTTTGTTAGTAAAGAATGGAGTGACAACGCTAATTTTACTAATAGAGGTATTTTTCAGAAAAGGACAGATTACGTTACGGTCATTCTAAGCAATAGTAAATTCCCGAAACGGAAGTAAACCAAAAAAAAATGGATATTATTCAGAAGTTCACATTTTTACAAGTGGTTATTTTTAATTGTGGTCCCAATTCGCTACAACCAAATCCCATAAAAAATTACGTCTCGACTGCAAGACGTTTCTATCGCGTAACAGAACTCGGGCCTCTTTTTGCCGGGATTCGAACTCGCACCTTCCCCTTCAGCGCAGGGTTGCCGAGGTGTAAACACCTCGGCGAGATAAGATCACGTAGCTTAGTTGGAAAAAGAGCAACCCTGCGCTGAAGGGGAAGGTGCGGGTTCGAATCCCGTCGAGATCGTAAATTTTTGGGATTTATTAATTTCTTAGAGATTACCCAGAGTACTATAATAAATAATAACCTTGGTATAAATTATCTGGCCGTCTCCCATTGCAACACCCTGAATGGGTACAGATTGTGTGTATTACCTTTTAATTATAGTCAACTAGCAGCGCCTTGCGGTTTCACCCGCGTAGTTCCCGTTCCCGTAGGAATTTCGGGATAAAAAGTAGCCTATGTCCTATTCCAGAGCATAATCTATCTCTGTGCCAAATTTCATCCAGATCCGTTTTGCCGTTCTGGCGAGATAAAGGAACAAACATCCATCCATCTATCTATCCATCCATCCATCTAAACTTTCACGTTTATAATATTAGTGAGATAAGTTCTGACAAATTTTATGTACCATAATATGATGCAATAAATAAATGAAATTAAATTAAATATCCAGAAATCATTATACCTTTTTCAAATACAATTCATATTTTAAAGTTACCATATTGCTTGTTTTCTCCAGGTTAATGCGCGTCCACCGCCGCATAGCAAAAGGTTTCGAAGTGTTCGAATACTATACAAACAACCAATGGGACTTCAAGTCTGACATCGCACAGACTCTGCGGAGAACTCTCAATGACCGGGAGCGAAGCGATTACAAAATTGACGCTGTCGGTATGTACCATTACTTTAGTGAAGTTGCCCTTGATGGCCACAAAAATCAATTTAAAATTGTCTGCCTACACTAAATAGTATAAATCTACTAGCAGTGCCTTGCGGTTTCACCCGCGTAGTTCCCGTTCCCGTGGGAATTCCGGGATAAAAAGCCTATGTTCTATTCCAGACTATAATCTATCTCTGTGCCAAATTTCATTCAGATCCGTTCAGCCGTTCTGGCGTGATAAAGGAACAAACATCCATCCATCTATCTATCCATCCATCTAAACTTTCACGTTTATAATATTAGTGAGATTAGTGAGATTGTCTGCCTAAACTAAATAGTAATGATGTTTTGTCTTTTGTACATTTTAGACCTTGATACATTATGTCTCGATGATGTTTTGTCTTTTGTACTTTTTAACACTTGCGCATTAATATACATAAAGATTTTTGTACGTTTTGTCACTCATACCACGTTACCCATAGACATCTTGACTTCGAGACGTTTATTACCCCACGCCAAAGAAAAGCTTATAATAGGTATCACAAGTGTGCGATGGATTTTTGAAATTTCCTTTGCTAAACGGAGTAATAAGATAAAGTAGGTGTCGCCGCTAGTTAGGGTCGGGTATGCGCCTTAAGTAACGCTTTTCTGTAGCATAAACGTCACTCAAGTACGAGTATAGATCGATTACTGAGCAAGCTTTCATACAATACAATACAATACAAAACACTTTATTGTACACCAGAAAAAGAACATTACAAAAAGACATTACCTACATAACACAAGTACAATGGGCGGCCTTATCGTTTAGAAGCGATCTCTTCCAGGCAACCTTTGAATGGAAAGAATTTTGTGAATTTAAGAAAGGCAGGGGGTGTACTAAAGATAAACTAATAAACACATAAACTAGATATACACATAAAATATTTATATAAAATGGACCTAAAACGTTTTTTTTTGTATTTATTAATAAAAAAATAAACTTGTAGAAATAAAATAGGAATCTGGCGCAGCGCCTAAGTTCTCGATATTAGTTAATTTAATAATTTAGTACTTGAAAATAAGTACATACACAACTTGCACTACACAACACAAGAAAGAAAAGAAGAAAGAAAATGCATTCATTTTTAACTACAACCAATTACACAGTTAAACAAAATCTTAAAACTAGTACATTAGGTTGGTATTTTGTGTGTGGGTTGTAGTTACAAATTAGGAACTGACTCAGCATGAATGTTACGTGTACTGGTAGACCAGATACAAGTAACGCTGATCTTCCGCCGGTTCCTACAATCAGTAGCAGGTAGCGTATAATGACAGTTAATTAAAGTTTCAGTAAACAACAAGTTGTACAAAAAAAACAAATGGGAAAGTGTACATAATGAGTGTAATATTATTGGGGAGAGACATACTCGTACTTAAAGGAATACCTATAGAATTTGATAATATATGTAAAAGAAGGTAAGTATATATATGTATATAGTGGAATGATTAACTAATATAAGGTATAGACACACACACACACAAAAACCCAACTGATCCATATCAATACCAGTCGCGCGCGTTTCCAAGACGCTCGCGCTGCCTGCATTGCCTGCCCCGCTGTATGGCAATGCAAGCACTTAAATTAGTATTCTAGTGAGGATAAGTCGAAGCTAAATATTTGATTTAATTCCAGGTCTGGACATCAACGACTATTTCGAGGACTGCATCAGATCCGCTCGAATCTTCATCCTCAAGGAGGCTGATGACACTCTTCCGGCCGCCAGAAGGCATATGACCATGTAAGTCACAACCCAACTCAACAAAACAGGTGGGATTAAACTAATATTTCTAGGTACCCTATGTGGCGTCGTAACCTAAGAATCGACCCCTGAAACTCAGCCCGTGGATGACGTTAGAGTCTATAAGGGAACGTACCAGAGAAAGGCTTCCTTCTGTAAATTTTTTCTTTGTCAACGGTCCTCTCGGAAATTTAATATCAAAGACGAAATTTTTTATAGAGACCTCATTCAAATAAAAATTCAAAATAATCTTTATCAAAAGCGATTTTTATATAACCTTAGTAAAAACGCACTACGCGTCAGTCCAACTGCGCGGCGCAGCAATGCGCGTATGACCAACTTGCTAAAAAGCCGCGCAGTTTCACTGACGCATAGTGCGTTCTATCTCATACGATTTCCCACAAATAATAACAGGGTATTATAAAAGGGTTTATCACCCATTCGTGCCAAGTGTCTCAATTAGGTTCTATAGTGCCAATGAACCACTAAAAAAATGAAATTTTTATTCAAACGTTAAGTGCCCTAAAATACATTTAAGGTGAAAGCGCACGACGCGTTAGCGGAACTGCGCGACTGCGGCACTTCCCGTCAAATTACAACAAATGACGAAACAAGCCGCGCGGCTTTTTTGGTGATTTGTTCTAATTTGACATAAAGTGCCGCGGCCGCGCAGTTCCACTGTCGCGTAGTGCGTTTGCACTCTTAAGCTTTAAATTTTCTTGTCACTTATTTTATCTTATTATTTCGAACGAAGGTTTAAACGAAGGTAATTTTATAATGTTCAATGGGCAATTTCTGATATGTTTAGGAAGAGATACGAAGTTGCAGTTTGTGGCTACCAAACTCTATTTTCGCATCTCTAAAAACTATTACAGAGGCATTAAAAAAAACTTACAATAGGTATCACAAATTGCCCATTGAAAATTTTGAAATAACCTTTCTTCAACGAAATAATACTATAAAATAGGTGGCGGCGCTAGTTTGGCTCGGGGTAGCAACAAGCTGCAAATTACCAAACTAGATGTCGCCACTAATACCCATGACCTTTCAGAATGTGGTGCGTGGACGTGGTTGTCCAATTCCTCTTCTGGGGCCTGATGCTGTACTGGTTCAGCGGTTGGTTCTCCGCCTTCTATTCTTTCATCGCGGGTTCGAAGGAAACTCCGACTGTAGTTGCTATGGACTCTTAGTTATTTGACATTTTATACAAGTGAGAACGGCGACGGCTCAAACTGTCCTGCACAGATCGGATTCGGACAGCGCATTTGAAATGACGTCATTGCCAGTCTCGTAGCGTAGTTTCCAAACAGATGCCGAGAATATTTTTAGCTATGTTGTAGCTATTGTAATATCAGGATGGTATGCATCAATGTTCGAGTTTGTGAGTAAAATTTTCAGAGGTTCCAGAATCTTCGGGGAATTCATTTAAAAAATAATGGCGAAAATTGCGTACCAGATTGGCTAAGACTTAATGAGCCTGCGAATCAGTTGTAGTAGGTTACCTAAGGTTTTTAAGACTGTATTATAATCTCTTGTAGCTCAAATCATGTAGCTGAAATCTAGATAAGGTAAAATTATATTTTTTTTACTTTCTTCTACCACAGACCAGTTAAATCAAGTTAAATCTAGATTTAACTGGTCTGTGCTTCTACTAACTGACTTTGATGTAAATTTTAAGTATAGATATAATAGTACCACCTATTCCTTTAAGTTTTGGTTGGCTGAGTATTTTTGTCGGTGGAAGGTTATTCCAGTAATAAGTTCTACTTAAGTTTACCGGTTAGTTTTAAGTAAATAATAATGTAAGGAAATTGTACAGTATTCAATATATTTTATACGATGTTTTACTTTTTTTATCATCCCACCCATTTTTGGTCCAATAAAGATCCAGTACTGAGATCCCAGCGGGCTATGGAGAGAGCTATGCTCGGAGTTTCTCTGAAGGATAGGATTCGCAACGAATATATCCGACAGAGAACCAAGGTTGTCGACATAGCTCAAAGGATTGGCAAGCTGAAGTGACAGTGGGCTGGCCATATCTCGAGAAGAACCGACAATCACACCTGGTCTGGATGTTTAGCCCAGCCGGGCTAAACGTATTCTTGATTGGACACCGCAGCAAACGTAGTGTAGAACGCTCTCCGACCAGGTGTGATGACAATTTGAGAGGGACTGCTCGCAGATGCTGGATGCGGCAAGCTGAAGACAGGGCGCTATCGCGCTCGTTAGGGGAGGCCTATGTCCAGTGGACTAAGACAGGCTGATGATGACTGAGATCATGCTGGTTGTTCAAAGACACTTCAATTAGTTTTCTTAAAAAAAATGGTATTTAACTAATAAATAATTGAATTGTCTTGAAAAAACTAAAAACCGACCTAATTCCGTAGTTAATTCACGGTTATTTTTAGATTTTTTTGGAAAAATACTTACCACTCGGTAATATTTTTTATGGGAACACCTCAAGATCTTACTCCATACAAAGGCGAAAAAAATTCAAATCGTTTCATAATTGACAAAAAAGAATAACACAAAAAATTAATACAGCCGAACATAGAATCTCCTCCTGTTTTGTATTTCGTTTCGTCAGCTAAAAATAAAGTACACATTCTACATTGTTAAGCGTTTAATGTGTCGTTGTTTTATGCATTGATTATTTTTTAAACTAAAACTTACTTAAGTATCCTTTAACAATTAGACTAAATGATGATTAGAACAATTCACATTTTCACAAGACATTTTCACAAATTTGTTACTACAAAATACTATTTAGTACTTGAAGGAAAAGCTGTAGAGTTTAAACATTAGTTTAATTAAAACCATACGTCAGATAAGTGTCTATTCGGCTGTTAGTAAAACTAAACTATGCTAATTTCAAAGCACTTAAAATGTTTCCTTTCTTAACGACTGAAAAAAACATTTTTCTTACTGTCAAAATGTTTATGATCAATATCACTTAACGCAATCACTGCCTAGACTTTGCGGTGCCGAAAGGGCTTATTCCCAGAGGTCCATGATTCTATTGTTTCCTATTTCCCAGCGGGTCCATGAAAATTAAAACTAGAATTTGAAATGTTCATACATGAACTCCCAACGGGTCCATGAGATTTAACTAACGTACAGTCAGTTAAAACAATACAAGAGAGTATTTCTTTAGTTAGCGTGTCTTCATGTCAATAGAGCGAAATAGACTACAGGTTTGAGCAAGATAGACAGCATACAGGGATGCGGCGGAAGAGTTATTATTTTTAGATTAAAAAAATTACATTGTTCAATGACTACTTTGTTGATTTTTGACTTAACAACCCTTCCATACCAACCAGTATTTGGAATTGTGAAAACGAACGACACCGTACCACCAATTTAGTGGAGGCGTGGCACAAAACCTTGAACAGTCAATTGAAAATAAAACCCCGTTTACTAGAATTATTTTATTACACACGCTCCGGGAACAAGCTGAGTACTACAGCAAATATCATGTGTCTAAACAAAACCGAAGCCGACAGTCAATTAATAAAGATTTGAAAATAAAAATCAATGGAAACAAAAATAGATAAGTATCATCGATGTTCTTAACCAATATAAAAGCCTTGGTAACATTTTCAAGTAAATTTAAGATGTTGTTGAGCTATATGTAATTTATTTTGGACTGTTGATTGTTGTTGATATTTCTATTTAATCAATAGAACTTATACCTACCGTATAAGAAACTGTTCATCTCATCCTGAAACTGGGATTTTTAATGCTTATGTCTATTTAGTATAAGATTGATATTATTTAATTTGACTTAATGCCTTAGGTGATTTATTGTGATTTTACCGAAACTCAGATTTTTAATGCTCAAGTAAGTCTATTTAGTATAAGATTGATATTTAGTATTTAACGTTCTTTAATAATTTTTGTGATCCAAAAAAGAGTCTTGATTTATCTATATCTAACGCGTTCTTTAATAATTTTTGTGATCCATAAAGAGTCTTCTCTACATTGTCTTTTATTTCATGAAGAACAAATATTTGTCCTATCTTATCAAAGCTTTTATTGCTAACTGTACCAAACAATTCCATGGACCCTTTGGGAAAGGAAATGTTAATAATTTTAAAATGTCGTGGACCCGTTAGGAATCAATGTATGGAACTTAGTTTTTTGAAAACAATAGAGTCGTGGACCTTTGGGAATAAGCCGCCGAAAGGACGCGGACTTACGTGGGTCATTGGGCAATCAAAGTGTTAAATGATTTCTTAATTCACTGTGTATAAGATTTAACCTTCATTTTTTTTAGTTACAATTGAACATTCTGTGATTAAAGCGACAGATATTCTCAAATAGTTTTTTACTTTAACTTAAAACTAGAAAAGCCTCTTTATAACTTATTTACTAAAACTACGAAATTCTCATCAAGAATGTCAGTTCAGGTGACGTCACTACACCAATTTGAAACACTAGATTTGGTATAGACAGTGCTATACCAAAGTTATAACAATTATAAGATAAAACTAGACCCCGCAAGTTACTCTGTAGCTACTAGTTCTGACGAATTTTTGAAACATAGGTATTCATATTTTTAAACTTACGCGATCTGAACACATATTTATAATAGTAGATTATACACTAAGGGGATAAAGCACTGTTTTATGTCACGGGAGCGAATTGAATCCCGAACGTAACGAAGGACTCATAATTTAACTCCTGAGCGTAGCGAGGGAGTTATAAGTTAATTCCTGAGCGAAGCGAGGGAATTAAGACTGAGTCCTGAGTGCAGTGAGGGGTTCAACCGCCCAAGACTAAAACAGTCTTATCCCCGAGGTGTATACTCTACTTTTCACACCTTATGCGAGACAAAAAAACAGGCTCAGTAGATAAATAATGTTTTCCTTTGACTTCTCTGGCAGCAGATTGTTGACAATGCCTATGGCATCTAATTTGATAAACTCAGGAGTCAAAACACTTTCATCACTCGACATTTTCAATATTATTTTTGAAATTAAATCTTCTATAGGCACCTACAAGAACTCGATTTGTTCGTCACGCGTGAACAAATGAAGGCGCGCGACGTTCCAAATTCGAAAGCACAAGCCGTGGTCCTAGATTCGAAATTCGAATTTCGAACACCGCGCTCCTCCGGACCGGGGTTCACACGGAGGCAAACTTCATTTATTTTGTCAAATCAAGTAGGCCATGGCCTAGGACAAATTGTGTTTAGCAAAATTAAACTTTATGCATATAGTAATAAGAATTATGAAAAGTGAAATCATATTATTAACCAGCGGGTTATAATGAAATTCAGTACAACATTATAACCCGGCTAATACCAAGGGATTTAATGTCTTGCTTTCGGTAGGGTTTACATGACCTATAATTCGGCATTGTCGAGCATGTGGTTTGAAAATACTATTTAACGGGTATTCCCGTGGTCACGGGATGACTCATCATCCCGTGACCACGACAGTGTGTAAACCTGTCGAAACGTCGGGAAAATAAGGTAATTAAACGCGATAAATACCCGTTAAATAGTACATAGGTATTCGTCTATAATTTTCGATCTCGTTTCACATGTTTTAAGCACTGCAGTTATTCGGGGGACACTATATTTTCGCCGTTTATTGGCTGCATTGATTGCGGATAAAAAAAAGAAGCTGTTATTTTTAAACTTGTTACCGTACGCGACCCGAAATAATTCTGAAGACGTAGTACCCATAGGCTGCCTGGAATACTCTGTGTACCCAGTATAACCTGAAACAAAAGAATTATATTGAGTGATAATGAATTTATACAAAGCCTACGCATAAGCGTCTGGTCGAAGCGACGCGTGACCCGAGGTATCTGGTGCAGCGCATCAGCATTGCCATACAGCGGGGCAATGCAGGCAGCCAGCGTCTTGGGGACGCGCGCGACTGGTATTGATTTAGATCAGTTGATCTATCTGTAGATTATTTGCAAAAGTCTGCAGTTAGCTCAATTATTTCAATAGTAAATACTAGTTCTAATTTGTTTCTATTTTTTGATTGTAATCCTCTTTGTCCTTGCAGAACAAAGTAAAAATTTAAAACCACAAAAAAATCTCGTTGCTACACTTCGATAAAAGTAAAAGAGGAAGAACAAATGCTACCGCCCGCGCCGCGCCGGTCCGACTATGACTGAGGTAAGGTAACATAGTTGAACCTAACTTGAGCCATCCACTTTCGAGATGGTAATGCCTCATCTCCCTTTTTTTACTTTTATCGATATTGCTACACGAAACGAACAAGTCTAATAACCTTAATTAATATTTCAACATTTTTATTAACTTTAAAGTCATTTAAACGGGAAATTTACCATGATTACATTTTTGAGTACATTTTCATGCGCCATGGTCACTCAATAGAGTTACTTAAATCATGGTAATCATCCCGTCATAAATGACTTTAACTTTACTTAAACCTTAAATTTAATAAATAGTTACTGCATATTTACTTTTTCAACTTATTCCTAGCAGCCGCCAGAGAGTCGATGCTATCCTTCAAGATAAACCGCCGGATTCCCATCATATAAGCTCCAATGTATTTATCCCAGTCGAAATCAGGCCAGTGGAAGAATGCACTCCCATCGCAAGTCGTGGCCACGTCATCACGCAGAGCTGTCAGTTCTGTCACTCCGAACTGCCACTCGTGATTGGCGAAGTATTCTCCTGTAGCGGCGGCCATTTTGAATCGGCGGGCGATTTTCATCATTCTGAAATTAATAATAATAATCGTTTATTTCGGATATCTTGATCCATATGAGTAGGTACACAGTCCTTTTAAATACTTATTACAATAAAAACAAAATAATATAATATACTTAATATGATATTAAATTAAATAAATCATTAATTGAAGGTAGGGAAATCTTTATTAACAGTAAAAATACATCAAATACTAGAAACAAATTAGAACTAGTATGTACAATTGAAACAATTGAGCTAAACTGCAGACTGTTGCAAACAATGTACAGGTATGTCAACTGATCCACATAATAATTAATTTTTTACATTTCATTACATAGGTAGATAAGTACCTAGGTAGATTTTTTTTGAACTCAACATAGAAAACACCGAATTAAAAGAGAACCAATTGTGCATTTTACACCTAGGCGAGAACGTGCTTGATTCCTATCGAGTGTGTCTAATTTGGGGACCGAGGCGCACCCGAGGGCTATAAAATAAACGAGGAAAGTGTGTGGAAATCCATTTCAAACTTGTTATTTTTTTTCTAAAATAGCCGCTGGTAGCTATAGTTATTTTCATAATAAGTCAAACAACAAAGAGTTTTTACTCCGAATCCACCGTATGATTTGGCCTCTTCCGTACTATTTGAAACAATAAGGTAAAAAAAGAACCATGTGAAAATCGTACGCTCGTATTTATTGCATACGATTTTCACATAATTCGAGTTTACATTTTCAATTTACACGAGTGATTTTGAAGATTTTTCAGCAATATTTATTGTTTATTTCTGTTGTAAGGACATTACGGTGAACGGGATAGTATCCAAATATTAATAACAAAAAAGAATTACTCACATGGCTTTTCTCCCCTGCGCTTTCAACAGTAGATCATAGAGGAAAGCGGGAAGGAAGTGGCAGGTTACCTCCCAAAATGAGTTGACAAACCGGGACTGGGTGAACGCGAAGTTTGGGTACCACATTACGTATCTGTGGAGGGTAAAGAAACCTTTATTTCTTTAAGCTTACAAAATAACCCGTCTTATTTTAAAATACTTATAAGTAAATTATTCATCAACCTATGATATGCCACTGCTGGACATAGGCATCCTAATGAGCGCCCTGTCTACGTAAATTATTATCAAATAAGAAATACAGGGTTATTGGTGACGATGGTGATTCTTTGTTGTTAAGATCCTTGTCACACAACAACATGTAACAAATGAATAAATGATTCTAAATGATAAATGATTCTAGAATTTTTAGATGAATGAAAGAAACTTTAGATAGTGCATGATATTTTAACGGAAAGATTGATCAATCCTATCGCATAATACTATTATAATAATGATAATAATATATTTATTTTCCACTCACAAAAAGGTTTTCTTAAGATATTTGAGTAAAATGAAATTAATGACTTAAGCTATTAACCTGTTTTGTGAGGAGCTGGAGCTTGAGATAGGCTTATAAAAGCCTGTATTACAAGACACCAGGGACTCCACTATAAACAAAACAAGTAACTTACTTGGTAGGATTCTCTCTAGCCCATTTGACGCAGAGTTTCGTGAACTGGCCCCACTGTAGAGGGTTGATAGACCCCGAGGTGACATTGTACACCGGACAGTGACCCGGTCTGAAATACATGAGGTACTTTATGGTCACGTAGACGTGTAATTTAACAACGGCGATGTATAATTTATGGTTTATGGTGGATTTTATCAGAAGTTCAAGACAATTGAATAAAAACATTACAACGAACAGTAAAATTAGACATAAAAGTTAAAAATCAAAAGTCAATAACTTTATTTCTTTACGCTTACAAAAAAGCACTTAGACGAGTCAAATTTTATACATAATCACCTTTATAAATAGTATTTATCAAACAAGAAACAAAATGTTATACATAATTTTTATAATGTTATAAAATTGAAGGGTCTACTTACTGCTTCACCCCCTGTCTCCAAGCAGCCAGGATACAGGAGCTGACCACCACATCCACGGGTACCAGGTCCACCACGTAATGCTGTCGGCAGTACCCCGAGCGGTACGTACCACGGGATATCTCCATTATTATACCTGGGACAGAGATAAATAAATAAATCATTTATTTTTAACCCACTTATTAAAAAGGAAGACGTTCTATGTTCGGCTGTCTGTAAGTAAATCTCCAAATGGGACGAGTCCGGAACGTTTTCAGCCCAAATTTGAGTTTCCAGACTCGTCCCACTTTGGGCCGAATCAAGTTCAAGAGAAAACTGTCAAAAAATTGACTTGAGATTTGCTCAAATGTAAGATGCGTTTGAGAATTCGGGCGATAAAGAGATAGGTATTGGCACAGACCTGTTAGATTTAACTGGTCTGTGGTATTGGATAGATTTAATAGGTACTTCCTATAAGTTTCACTTACCAGTGACTCCATAGACGTTGTCAATCCAACCAGGGAAGGGTTCTCGCAAGGCAGCTGTCACTGGAAACACAAATCAATAAATGATGATGACTGTTACATCACGGTTCCATACAACAGACACGATTTTATTGCCATTTTTACAGATAATGGTACGGAACCCTTCGTGCGCGAGTCCGACTCGCATTTGGCCGATTATTTTCTTTGTAATCACACTAATAAAAATAGATGAAAAAGTTTGTTTGGATGTTTTCTGTCACGCCAAAAGTACTGAACAAATCGGGCTGATATCACTGATCGCATATTGTAGGTCAAGACCTTAAATAACACATAGGCTTAATCCCTTATATTAGTTTGCTCAGGATAGAAATAACTTTAAATGTTTCCCTAAAAAAACGCCTGCGAAGCCGCAGGCAGAAACTCCTCTTCAATTGTTCAAAAAATGTACCCCGCTTGAGCACTTCAAAGAAAGCTATCCACTTTGAAAGATTTCAGTACGTACCTAGTTAAGTTATTTCTTGTAATAATGTACTTCTTCAAAACCTTTCGTGAGAATCCCCGCAGATGTCACATAAATCGATAAAATTGAATATTAAAGTACAACCGTGGGAGTTATCGGCCACAATCAGGTGGTCAGAGGACAGAGGGATGAACCATACATCGAAGAAAATGAAATATTGATGCAATACCGTGAGAAACATCGACCACGATCAGGTGGTGGGGCAGGAGGTCAGCCGTGAATATTTTATGGGTGACATGACGATTGTAGGGGAAGGTTGGAAAAATTAAGTTGTCACCTAGTTTCTAGCTTATATTTTCAAGGGATTTTTGGACGGGTAGATACTTTAGAAATTCAAAATTCAAAGTGCTTTATTTCCTTTAGACCTTACAGGACTCTTGGACCCTCAGGACGACTTTGTCCACTTCCTAACTTGACCACTTCCAAAGTTGACCACATCCTGAATCGTCACCTCCTAACTTTGGCAAAGGCTTTATTTTTTATTTTATGTTATAATGTGGTTTGACATAATTATTTATTATTATTTCATTGATTTTGACATACTTAATTATTCATTATTCTTCAATCTTCAATTTATTTTTTATTTTTCTTATTGTGATGATCATTTTTGTTTTTTCTGTTTTGGTACTATAATGCTAGGTTAAAGTAGGTTTATAATGAATTAATTATTATTTTTAAATTGTGATTGTGACTCTCCTTTTCAATATAATTATTAAGCTATGTACACTATCGCATTAGGGGTGCCAGTAAGGATAGGTGTACAATATTTTAAATAAATAAATAAATAAAAAAAAAACGACCACTTCCAGTGGACACGTCACAAAACTCAGATTACTGTAAAACTAGGAAATAAAGTGATCACTTTGATTTTTTGTCCACTTCAATCTTTTTAAGGTAAAGTAAAGAAGCGAACAAGAAACCTTTACCTTGTTAGAATGTTAGTTTTCGACTTTTTAGAGCGCTCTCACACTACCGCGCGGTACCGTAGGTGTGGTGCCGCAATTTCGCAATGACGTAGTCCGTTGTACGAGATGCGGAACAGATGCGAAACTATCGTGGACGTGCGGACCTCGAGTTGCGGCTCAGCAAATTCGATTCCGCGCGGTAATGTGTGTGAGACTTAGTTCTCTTAAACGAAAGTTAGTCTTTTGTTTTCTTCTATTGACGTAAGTTGGAGTTAGAGAAAAATACTGCTCAGCACTTGTTGATGTTTTTTTAATGAATTATGTCGTAATGAATATAACAATATTCAAATCATAATACTGGAGAAAAATAGTGACCTAGATGCAAGATCATAATTCAAAAAAAGCAATTGAATTTCACATTTGTGAAATTTTCAGTAGGCAACAAAAAATAATTATTTTTTACAATTTTGAAACATTGTGTCAAAGAAATGCAATTAAATATCTAATAGAAGAAATGGGACAGACCATGTGGGAAAGTTAATAAAATAAATAAATAAATAATGCTGGACAATTCACACAGCATTATCTGGCCCCAAGCTAAGCAGAGCTTGTGTTACGGGTACTAGATAACCGATATACATAATAAAATACATTACACAGATCCACAGATACATAGAAAACGACTAGAACAGCCTGAACAAATACCTGCAGATCGTACAAATATTTGTCTAAAGGCGGGAATCGAACCCGCAACCTCCTGCGTCGCAGGCGTACCTTCGCCAACCGCGCACAGAGGTCGCCAGTAAATAAATAATTATACCATTATTTTTTAATAAAAAATAACAATGAAGATTTTGTTAGTAGCACACTGACATAAGACACTGAAGACAGGGCGCTATAGCACTAATTAGGGAGACTTATGTCCAGCTGTGGACTAACATAGTCGGATCATGATGACACACACAACAGAGGCAAGGCTTTTCAGCGCATGCGCAAGGCTGGATCTTAGAACTCTAAAATCAACAGTGAATGGTTTTAAAAAGGAACTTACCAATCGAAGGTCTCACGATGCACACTGGTAGATGGGTCTGGTTGTAGACGATGGACTCCGCCAATGCCTTCGTCAGCGTATAAGGGTTGGGGTGGTCACCCTGTAACAAAAACACAGGTCATCATTATCAGCCCATACATGTCAACAACTGGACTGAGGCCCCATCTTCTCATTCGTAGTGTTCTTGGCAGAACGGTCGTGGTCGTCATGACGAGTTTTGTCGTAGAGGCTGTGTCGCTTGCCTCACGATATAGGTATCGCCATCTCTCCCTGTTAGTGGTCATTCTGGAGCATTCATGCAGGGGGACTCCTACGGCAGATTTTATTTGGTCGGTCCACCTCATAGGCGATCTACCCCTCGGTTGTTTACCTTTCACCTTTCCTTGCACGACTGGTCGTTCAATGGAGTCATTGTTTCGCCTCGATACGTGCCAGAAAACTTCAAAATTCGAGATAGCACGTTCGTAGATACCCGATACCCCAGAGGCGACAGAGGCCCCATACGACGCCTCAAATAGCGGTTCTAAGCCGTCTTCATACATTGACTTCCCAGCAGCCGCCAATATGTCATCTGTCCATTGACTCGATGGTCTCCCAGCACTCCGTTTCTTGTTGCATCGCTGTCTTCTTTCGAGAACCTTTACTCCCAAGAGGTTATTATTTCTACGAGTTATATGAACTGCCTACTGTCAAAATCTGAGATTCAGCTGAGTAATAATGATTTTGGATTTACAATGTAAAGTATTTTACCATTTTCTGTAGGGTGGTTAAACATTTCAATGTAATTGTGGGGCATTATTCACACAAGTACAAAATACGAGGAAAATAGGTAGGTAGGTACTATTTTCAACCGCATAAAGACCCATAATTGATGGGTCCTCTTATAGGTGTCTTATGGACTTTCGTGAGACATTACCTACGTAATTTTCAGCTCACTGTATGGTGCGTTCCTGAGTCCAGTTAAAACTTTTAAACGACATGAAAATTTGATTGCTTCGTCATTGACAGACATACATAAAAATGAAACCTACAATTCGTGGACAACGGGGCTGGTTATACTTATACTAAGACTACTTAAGTTTCAATTCTGTTTAGTAAGACCTGAGTGTAATTGTTTGTTGTCGTGAATAAATAAAAATAACAAAAATTCCTCAGAATTTATAAGTACTCACCAGTAAAGTCTCAGAAATAACCTCGACAGTCTCTGGCGGCAGCATCTTGGTGCATTTGACGATGCTATCAGGATCGTAAGGTGGGGGGTAGACGCGTTCGTCTATAGAAGAGCGGGGTGCGTTGCTGTAAGCGGTGGAAACGTGGACTAGAGCCTGTGAAAATAGTTGTATTAGTCTTTTGCTGCGAGTTTATGGAAGACTAGCAAAGCCTCGCGGTTTCACCCGCGTAGTTCCCGTTCCCGTAGGAATTTCGGGATAAAAAGTAGCCTATGTCCTATTCCAGACTATAATCTATCTCTGTGCCAAATTTCATCCAGATCCGTTTTGCCGTTCTGGCGTGATAAAGGAACAAACATCCATCCATCTATCCATCCATCCATCTAAACTTTCACGTTTATAATATTAGTGAGATGATTCCTTCTCCAAAAATCGCACTGTCATATCCTACATAGATTTTAATCTATATTATTATCTATATATTTTCATCAACGATTACGTTCCCTATGCGATCGACGCGCTCTTGTTTTTTTCACAAGACAAGGACACCACTTCTATTTAAAAAAAATCTATCCTTTTCTAGCTAGACCATGGACAAGTAAGTTAGTTCAGTTGGTCATGTTATTTGGATATGAGTCTAATTTAAACAATGATAACAGGATTTTAATTCGCCCTTTCGTCCTCGGCCCGATTGGTCCTCTTGACGCTCGAAGGCATGAACGACACGGAAGACCGATGAGACCGCTTGATCGCTTATTTTTTGCCTGCGATCCAGGTAGATCCGTCACGACAGTTTGAAATCCATTTTTAATGACTGATGCACCTGTTCTGGCACCATAAAGGAGTGTAACTGCTAACACCAAGCGTGTTGCCATCTTTAAGCTCTGTTAAGTTAAGGCTAGATAATTTTATTCAGTGTGGATGGTCCAGCTTTATTGACTTAGGTATTTTTTATGCAATTTCATCCTACCGGAATTTGAAAATTGTCACGTCGGTCAGGTTCCTTCAGGAGCATTCATTATGTTGTCTTCCTTCCCTGAGCGGTAATCTGATTGAGCCTTGTGTAGGTATTCTCATTTTAAACCTCAGCAAGTCAACTGGGTAATATCGACGCATAAGAGCTCCAAGAAATTGACCAGCAAAACCAACACCCTCTTACCTTCAATTGAGGCATATCGCCGGCCAGCTGCAGAACTGTAGCAGTTCCTTGCACGTTCAGCGTGGTTGCCATCGCTAGCGGCTCCGTGAACCTGCGAAAGATTGTATATTATTGATGCTGAATTGATAAACATCAAGAAATGAAATAAGTTCAGCCACCGGCGCTATAGTCCGTAAGAGGTCCCAAAGATTTTCGGTTGAACTGACTAAGGGTGTCGTGGCTTAGTTGGTTAGAGCACACCCGTAATGAGGGTGGGGCGTGGGTTCGAGTCCCGCTGAAACCGGAAATTTTTGGGAACTTTTTTCATTTCTTAGAGATACCCATAGTGCAGGCAAGCACTATAACAAAAAACCTTTGATAAACATCGTTTGAGGCCTGGAGGAAGTTTAGTGTAAGCTATAAAAGCGCATACGAAGAACTATAAATATTTCTGTGAGCACAGCGTTCAAACTGAAAAAAATTGCACTGTGGAGTTTATTTAATGAATTATTTAAGTTTTTTTTTTGAATTTTTAGTAGCTAGGCATAATATTTTACAGTAATTTAGCTAATTAAACATGACCCTGAATGATAAACATGATAAGAGATAATAAGGCGCTTGACAGGAGAGGTCTATGTCCAGCTGTGGACTCGTGAAGGCTACGATGACGATGATCATACCTGACCGTCGCAGCTGAATGGAACAGTATAGTCACTTTCTTCAAAAGCAGACGCTGTTCTGCGCTGACGCCGAGGTTCGGTGCTGACACGTCTCCTGTGATCGGATAGAGTTTGCTCAACCGGTCCGGCCAGCGGGATCTGATGCGGTCAAACACCTGAACAGAAGGTGTAACTCAACTGACGTACAAAACTCTTAAGACTATCATAGTTATAAACACTGTAGTCACACTATCACACTATCACTTCACACTATTATTATAAATGCGAAAGTTTGGATGGATGGATAGATAAACGGTGTTTGTTACTTCTTTACACTAAATTCAGATCGAGTTGAAATTGCTTAATTAGAGCTCCGAATGAAACCGCGGGCAGAAATAAGTTTTCAATATAAATAAAACGTCAAGTGCGAGTCAGACTCCTGCAACGAGGATTCCCTAACTAAACATTTTAGTAATTTTATAATAATAAGACTTTATTTCTTGCCAAATACCTGGTGTTTAAGCAGTTCCTTGTACCGCTGCTCGACGCTAAGCCCCTGTTTTGGCCGCATCAGCACGTAGATCGTCTCTATACCTGGACAGCTTCGTAGAAGTTTCTCCAGGAGAGCTGAAACAAGGGCGTTCTTGCAGACAATACACAGAGGAACAGCAGAGAGATGTGTAAGAGATTTTTACTCTGACACATCTCTGTACTTTACAACAGCAAGGACATAATTTTTGAGCGGCCGTGAAAACATAATTTCTTTGCTACTCACACAGTACAAAACGGCCTTATAATATACATTACAATACATTTTGAACAAATAATATTGGAAACTATTATTACAAGGGAAATTACACGAAATATTTTACGAATGAGAGACTGGGTCCCACAGCCGCAAAAGGGTCTCGGCTCAGCATAATTATGCTGAGCCGAGCAATGCCTTAGCAGTCAGGAGTATATAGGCGCTGATATTCTGCCGAAACCATTTAAGTCAATGGACCCTGTGAGGCTTACCTACTCAGGCCCTAGTACAACTTTTACGCATTATCTTTCGAATACTTCCATTGATTTTGAGTGAATTTCCAAAAATTCGTTCTTAACACCTTACGTCCTTAAAGGAAACTCCATGCAAAATTTCAGCTAAGTAGCTCTTATAGTTTCAGAGATCTCTTGACGAGTCCCAGTTTACTCTTTTATAAATATAATGTTGAAATGAAAGATGAAGAACCTCTTACCTTTCCCCACGAAGCCAGTTCCTCCTGTCACCATCAGCACGGAACCATCATAGAAGTCAGCGATCGCCTCCGTTGCGTCTGGGTTCTCCTTGTTCACTTGATGCAGGTTCCGGTTGACGGCATCAGGGTCGTTGCCGTTCAGGTTCTCCATGTTTTTTCTGGTGGAGGTTGAAGACATGAGTAAATGGGATTACCTAATTGCCAACATGTTGTCAAACAATTATTATTTTGTATCACACTACAATTTTGATGCGAAAGTTGAATACTCTTTGGGTAAACGGATAGATAGATGTTTTTTAATGTGGTATCGCGTTGCACGTGGGCAAGAAGGTTTTTCTACCGCTTTAGTAAAGGTGTCGGCTCATCCCTTTAAAAGTTACCAAATGGATAATTCTAGAAAGCAATCCTTAAAACAGCATAAACGAATGACTGTTTATTTTATAATATGTAGTATATTCTAAGGTTATTTTCGCGAGAACTCATAATAAAACACTGTTTTAACCGGATTAATCAATCCAATGGGTGTTTTAATAATAAAACACCCATTGGATTGATTAATCCAATGGGTGCAATGCAGTGTTAAAAAATTACATATTATTAAATATGTAATTTTTTAACACTGCTTTCTGGAGACGACTTAAATTTTTAGGCAATAGATATAATTGTATTTAGTATATTCTAAGGTTAAGGTTAATTGTATTTACTAAATGTAATATGATAATTACACAGACACACACTAAGAATCTTGTATCACTCCTCTTTTCCATCAGGGATTCAAAATGTCGATTTAAATTATGTTATTTGAATGATTATGAATCATAAATTAATATTCTTAAGTAAGAGTTGGAAGAATTGTGAGTGGGCAGGTCAGATAACCCGCAAAGAGACATTTTTTTTTTTTTTATTTATTATTTATTATCAACTTAAAGTAGGTACATTTCCTTATTTAATTTCTGCCAAACTGTGAAACAGTTTGTCGGCAGTAGCTCTCGTGGACAATTTAGATAGTACATGTACTTAACTACTTAGTTACTACAATTATTCTAGTTAGCTAGACTTTAAATACTTAAGATACAGTGTGTAATTAATAGTACAAAATTAATGCAAATTATAGCGCTATCCTATGGTATATTTATAACACATCTCTGCCTGTCTCGAACGGCTGAACGGAACTCAATGAAATTTTGCCAGGGTGTAGTTTAAATTTTTTTATTAACTATTATGGACACAGCGATATGTAGTGCTTCTTTAAACTTGTCTTCAATGAGTTTTTACTTTTTATAGTGTTAAAGATGTTATGTGGAAGCTCATTGATAATTGTTGGCGTTAAGAAGCGCCTCTCACGTCTGCCATAATAATTTCGCACTTTCGGCACAACTAACCTAGGTGTCCTGGATCGCCGGGTTGGGTACGCGTACTCTCTTTCCCTCTTAAATTCATTTCGGTTATACTGCTCAACCATGATAGTAGTTTTCACTTTTGATTCTACAGGTAATATATTATCGTTCGTAATTATTTTCAAGGGAAATTTTTACGTTGTTATCTACCAATAATTTGAGTAGTCTGATTTGCAAGTTTTTAATTTTGTTTAGGTATGTAGGAAAGGTGAGTCCGTACGCACCCAGCCCGTAAGATATAATAGCGTCGGCCAACGCGTGGTAAAGTACGTACATTACCCCTCTCGAAATCGTATATCTTAAACCAATTAGTTTACCATGAATTGAACGCAATTTATTACATACTGAGTTAATATGGCAGTTCCAGCTAAAATGGGTTTCAACGGTTAGACCTAGATATTTATAACTAGTTATATTTTCTAACTTTAAACACCTGCAGTTGATTTTGTTGCTATGCAAACAGTCATATGTATGTCCTTTTATTTCTATCGTTATATTCTTATTTTTATTGTAGGGCGAGAGTATCGGCATGCACTTTGTTTTATCTATATTTATGATTATACCATTGTCATGGGCCCATCGCACTAGATTATCAAAGTCCTCCTGCATGACCTGTTGTATTTTATTCTGATCGGTATCGCTATATATAATACATGTATCGTCAGCATACATATAAGTTTGACATTGCTTTATAACGTTCGGCATACTATATACATACATCATGGTGCTGATGGTGCAAGAAACTCTTGGAGTGGAGACCATGAGAGAAACAAAGACCGATAGGACGGCCGCAAAAGAGATGAAAAGACGACATCTAAAAAATTGCGGGCAGCAACTGTACATTACCTGCCCAAAGTAGAAGGAAACGGGATAGCTCTTGACTACTACTGGGAAATAATTTTAACGTATTGTCTGATAAAAATAATGCAAAGTGTAATTAATATTTCTTCAAGGCCAGTCGTATTAGTTATAAAAACTAATTTTAAAGTTTGAATAAAATAATGGCGCGCCAAAACGATAATCTCTGTCATGGCTCCCGTGCTCTGAGCTATAACGTCACACGCCACACCACACCTAACAAGAAGAACTCATTGACACTGTAATCTGTAATTGTGTGACGTCACCAGCGATCCTAACAAACGCAGAGCGTTTTTTGGTCTTGTGATCATACATAAAAAAAAATAGATAGATTGCATATTTTTAATAAAAATCACCTGATTACGCTTTGTTACGTTGTCACTGAATAGGATGAACATAATTTGGAACTTATTTTTAATGTAGTCAAATAGCCTCTTGAAGGAGACCTAAACCAATCTACTGGTCGACAAAGGCTAAAAAGAAGAAAAAGAGAAGATGAATCATAAAGTTTTATGTTTACTTACTGGTCTTCTCCGCCGATCTTGCTACTGATGTTGGTTCCCTTTTCCATTTTGATGTTTTTCTTTAGTTTCCTTGACATTACACTGTAACAAAACACAATTTTTAAATTTGATGTTACGCGTCTTCGGGGCGCTTTTGACTGATGCAGCCATTTTTAATGGTGTCCGAATCGACAGTAACAAAAATATTAAAATCAAAAGTGTCAATTGGGACATTACGTCTTAATATATTTTGTCGGAATCGACAGCAAGTCCTGATATTGATATGGATCAGTTGAGCTACATGTATATTGTTTGCAACAGTCTGCAGTTAGCTCAATCGTTTCAATTGTTAATACTAGGTCTAATTTGTTTCTATTATTTCATTGTTATTTTCTTTGTTAATAAATATTTATATTATCATTTTGCTGTGTGAATACGAAGTGTAGAATGTACAGCATTATTTATTTATTTCGTCTATTGTTACATCATAAATGATAATAGGTTTATTATCATACTAAAATTAGAGATACCACACGTAAATGATTTATTGGTGTGCCAATGGGTAACAAATTAGAAATTCATTTTATAAATAAAATGAGTGGAAAGATTTGGGGGAGGCCTTTGCCCAGCAGTGGGACGGAATAGGCTGATAAAAAAAAATTAAGTGTGATGAGTGAATAAAATGAATTCCTAATTTGTTTGTATTAATTTTGATCGTAATTTTCTTTGTTAATAAAGTGTTTTATTGAGGAATTTATAGTCGGTTTTTAGTTTTTATAATATCATCAGCCTGTATTAGTCCACGGCTGGACATAGGCCTCCCCTAATGAGCGCCATAGCGACCAAAATATCAAAATGTAGTAATTAATTTTATTCGAGGATGCGTTTGTTACATGACGTGATAGTGTGATGTGATATTAGGTATATTCGTCATCATCATCAGCCTATATTAGTCCACTGCAGAACATAGGCTCTCGCACTCTGGGTCTCTAAGGGTGGAGCGCGGGTTCGAGTTCCGACGAAGTCGAAAATTTTTGGGAACTTATTTAATATCTTTAGTTTCTAAGTAGTCGGGTAAATATATACATAACTTTTTATTTATTCACGCTTACCCAACTTACGAGAGTGCGTGCCGGCAAAATGACTTATGTAATGAACTCTATATATTGCTCAATGTCAGAAATTATGATTTTGGTCCACTTGAGACATACGGCGTTTTCACATGAGGCACGACACCACACGACAAAATGCGGTGACGACTCCGGGCATCATACATTTCTATGAACCGTTTACACACCCAACGACGCCGCACAGCACGACAGGTTCATTATAGAAATATATGACGTCCGGTCGTCACCGCATTTTGTCGTGTGGTGTCGTGCGTCGTGGGAAAACGTTTTTAAGGTGGCGGTTTGCGCCGCGACCGTAGACCGAGACCAAAGACAGAGATAGGAGACCGCGACCGGTAGTTGTCATTTAGATTTGTCACATCGTTGTCTTCGATCTCGCGTCTCTGTCGCCGCGTGAACTGGCGTCGCCTCCCGAACAAAGTTTTTTTTAAATCTTTATTTAAAGAGCTTTAATAATTTGCGATTATGTCGCTCTAATTAATTCACATAAAGAAAAAAGACATTAAACTTACAAATTTAAAATAAATGAGAACAAAACACTGTTTTTACCGGATTGATCGCGTATATTTTATATTTGTTTATAACCTGACGTTTCGGAGGCTTTTCAGCTTCCATGGTCACAGGCAGACTTAGAATATACTATAAATGAGAACATTAAGTTCAGCTCCGATCACTCTGATCGGAGCTGAACTTAGTGTTGTACAATTTCACCAGGTTTTTAACTTCTTCCGAATCTGGGTTCGATAAGGTTCTATTACAATCAGCAGATTCTTTAAAAAAATATTTTCAATTTTCTGTGCGCCGGTGGTACACGGGTAATATTCTAATAGTAGATTATGTACCTAGTGCGTAAAGCAGTGTCTTACGACACAGGCTTCATTGAATCCCGAGAGCAACAGGATTCTAGAAAAACTCACGAGTGAAGCGAGGGAGTTACTAAAATCCCGAGTGCGAACGGGATTTATTCCAGATTCATCATTATCAGTAAATTTCAACCGACTGATGGATATACCAATAATATTCATCTACCACAGTAGGTACTAACCATATTTGTAGAATTTATAATTATTTACACAACATATAAAATGTTGTCCCAGAAGCATAACTAAGCTTCTTGGTTTATTGGCCAATGTCAGAAATTATGCAACCAATTTTTCACCAACTCCAATTATAGGAGAAGATTCTTTATTCGGCTATACATAAGGTGTTTTACCATCTCATCTTGTCTCCGCTGTGTGACGTCGCCGCTTGCAAGGCACAGCTCTGAAAATCACGTGCGTTTCTAAGCACGAAACCCAGCCTCATGTAGGACTCCTTAGCTGTGATAGAAATGTGGTCATTGAACGTGAGTTTCCGATAGAATGTGACTCCCAGATCCTTAACCATCGTTGCTCTGCTGATCGAAATGCCTTCGATATTGTAGTCATAGATAACTGGGTGCGATATGCGACCGAAAATCATGACAGAGCACTTAGGTGGGTTGAACTCCATTTTATTTTTGACGCTCCGTTGATATACCACATCAATATCGTGTTGTAGAGCTAAGCAGTCGGGGAGAGTATTGATGGTCGCGTAGAGCATTAGGTCGTCGGCATACAAAAGGCACTTAGAGTGACTACGTGACGTCGCCGCTTGCAATGCACAGCTGACATCTCCGCTCATCTAATCTCGTCTCCGCTGCGTGTCGTCGCCGCTTGCAATGCACAACTCACATCTCCGCGCATCTCTTCTCGTCACCAGCTTGCGAGGCACAACTCACATCTCCGCGCATCTCTTCTCGTCACCAGCTTGCGAGGCACAACTCACATCTCCGGTCATCTCATCTCGTCTCCGCTGCGTGTCGTCGCCGCTTGCAATGCACAACTCACATCTCCGCGCATCTCTTCTCGTCACCAGCTTGCGAGGCACAACTCACATCTCCGTTCATCTCATCTCGTCTCCGCTGCGTGTCGTCGCCGTCGCTTGCGAGGCACAACTCACATCTCCGCTCATCTAATCTCGTCTCCGCTGCGTGACATCGCCAGCTTGCGAGGCACAGCTTACATCTCGCTTCGATCTTCCTTTGTTTCTTCACATACAATTACGATACATCTCCGCTCGGTGGTTTCCACAGAAGCTGAGCGGAGACGAGATATTGTGCCAATAGCGAGCGACGTTCTATTGGTTGTTTCACACATATCTCTTCTCCGCTCATCTCAGTTTAGGTGGAGTCTGGCCCATAAAAGCTTATCAAGGGCTGCGTCTAGCAATGGACCGGTACAGGCTATAGATGTATTAAAACAGTTATACCCACTGTTGAGGGTAGTTAATAAAAGTTACATAATAAAACAGTTGTTATCCAAGCTCGGTCATTTCATTACACTACATGGTGACAGCGGTGGTTTTAATGTAAAAATACAAGTTTATAACCCAGAAAAACGATAAAATTACGCGTAAACGTGTTGTTAATCGACTTGTTATTGTGTTGTGATAATGGAGCACGCTCGACCACCGGCCGAATTGAGTTTGGATGGCAGCCCCGTCAGCCGGGCTGACGCATGGAAGCGGTGGAAGACGCAGTTTAGCTTGTTTTTGAAAGCATCTGGGGTGCATAAAGAAGAAGGCGGTGTACAGGCTAGTTTACTTATCAACTTGATTGGACCGGAAGGTTTCGATGTCTTTGAGACATTTTCATTTGCTGACGAGAAAGAGAAAGATGATGTCGCTGTGTTACTAAAAAAGTTCGACGAGTACTTTGGTGTTAAAACAAACATAACACTCGCTAGATACAACTTTTTTATGAGAAGCCAAGAAACCGGCGAGTCAATCAATCAGTACGTCACCGCTTTGAAGCTACTGAGTAAAAGTTGTGAGTTCAAAAATTTAGAAGAGGAACTTATTCGCGACCGCATTGTTTGTGGCATAAGTAATACAGTCGTGCGAGATCGCCTATTGAGAACGGAAGAGTTGACTTTGGCTAAAGCCATAAAAATAGTCCAAGTAGATGAAATATCGTGTGACAGCAACCGTGTGTTGGAGACGCGTAGCCCAGGGTCAGCGGCGGCACATGTGGACGCGGTCGGAGTGCGAGGCGGAGCCGCCGCCGGGCCCCGGGGCCATCGGCGAGGTTGGCGCGGAGGCCGGGGAGGCCTGAGCGGGCGCGGCCGTGGTCAGCCCGCTGCCGCCGCCGCCGGGTACAGCGGCGGGGCCGGCGCCAGCGGGGCTGGCCGCCACCCGCCGCCGCCATATGCAGCGCACTGTCTCCGCTGTGGAGGACAGTGTAGTGTGCCAGCAGAGTGTCCGGCCAATTCGGTGAAGTGCTATGTGTGTGAAAATCATGGTCATTTTGCTAGAATGTGTAAAGTGAAGAAAAATGTGAAAAAATTATATGATATTGGATTATGCGAGGACAAATCGGACGAAGAAGATGATTGTGAGTCGTTCTTTATTTCCATGTTGCATAATTCCTCAGAAATAAAAACAAAATCGGAGGACTGGTTTCAAGTACTTAGTGGGGAGTGCGGACCTGAAAAATTTAAATTAGATACTGGGGCTGATATAAATGTATTGTCTTATGCACGCTTTGTAGCTATGGGTTACAGCCCTGAAATTATCAATACTGGCCATAATATTAAAATACAGTCATACAGTGGTGAATTTATTCCTATAAAAGGAATCTGTAACTTAACGTGGCAATTTAAAAATATTCAGCATAAATTAAAATTTGCCATTGCTGAAATTAACTGTCAAAGTGTGCTGGGACTTCAGGCTTGTGTAGCACTAGGTTTGGTAAAAAGACTCCACAATATTAATATGTCAGAACATGAAGATTTATTCAACGGATTAGGTTGCTTACCTGGCGAATACCATATTGTTATTGATAAAAATGTTGCACCGGTTGTTTGCGCCTCACGCAAGGTACCCTTGGGGTTACGTGATAAACTTCAGGAAGAACTTAATAGGATGACGCAATTAGGGGTCATTAGAAAGGTTACCCATCCTACACCTTGGGTCAACTCAATGGTCATTGTTGCTAAGAAAAATGGTCAGTTACGTGTATGTTTGGATCCCAGGCCTCTGAATGTAGCTATACAACGGGCACATTTTCAATTGCCAACTATAAATGAGATAGCAACCAAACTTCATGGCGCTAGGTATTTCTCGGTGTTAGATGCTAACTCAGGTTTTTGGTCCGTGCGGTTAGATAACGAAAGTGCTGATCTATGTACTTTTAACACGCCCTTCGGAAGGTATCAGAGCTTGAGACTACCCTTTGGCTTAAATTGCGGACCTGAAGTGTTCCATGCTAAAATTAAACAGCTTTTAGAAGGCTTAGAAGGGGTAGAATCGTTTATTGATGATATAATATGTTGGGGAAGTACCAGGCGAGAACACGATAAGCGGTTAAATGAATTGTTTAAGAGAGCGCGGGAAATCAATTTAAAATTTAATAAAGAAAAATGCAAAATAGGATTGGAAGAGGTAAAGTACTTAGGTCATGTATTTAATAAAGACGGCATGAAAATTGATGCCGAAAAGGTTCGAGCAGTTCAAAATATGCCGGAACCAACCGATCGTAAAAGCTTAGAACGATTTCTAGGTATGGTTAATTACCTATCTAGATACATATCTAATTATTCGGATCATATTTTTCCGCTTACAAGGTTGTTGAAAAAGGATGTCGAGTGGAGCTGGGAATTGGGTCATAAAATCGCGTTCGATAATTTAAAGAAACTTTTATGCAATGCACCTGTTTTGAGACTGTATGATGTCAGCAGTCCCGTCGTGCTGTCTGTAGACGCAAGCAGTGTGGCGCTCGGCGCAGTCCTCATGCAGAACGGCCGTCCAGTGGAGTACGCTTCTCGTACGCTCACCGACACACAAGTTAGGTATGCTCAAATCGAAAAGGAGTTACTTGCGATCGTTTTTGCATGTGAAAAGTTTCATCAATTTGTTTATGGAAAAAACGGAGTGATTGTTGAATCGGACCACAAACCGCTTGAAAGCATTTTTAGGAAGCCTTTAGACTCGATCCCAGCACGCTTACAGCGTATGATGTTAAAACTGCAAGGTTATGATTTAACGATTGTTTATAAGCCTGGTAAGTTAATGTACATACCTGATACACTATCACGCGCGCCTCTTCCTGACTTGTATGATGATAGAGTGAGTAATGCAATTTTATATCAATTGAAAATGGTTGTTGGTAGTTTGCCGATGTCACAGAATAAACTAACTCATGTCAAGCATGAGACACAAAAGGATGAGACGCTGAAAACGCTACAATGTTATATTATGCAAGGTTGGCCCAATCACAAATATGATGTACAGAGTGACTTAGGATATTATTGGTCTATTCGTGATGAACTGTATTGCGTGGATAGTGTTATTTTTAAGAATAAACAGGTTTTAATTCCAGGTTCACTAAGAAATGAAATGCTTAAATTGATTCATGATGGGCACTTGGGAATCGATCGCTGTAAAAGACGCGCGCGTGAAGTATTGTTCTGGCCAGGAATAACAAAAGATATAGAAAATTTTATAAAAAAATGTCAAGTCTGTCAGGAGAATGCAAATAAACCTAGTCGGGAGCCAATGATTCCAGTTCCCATACCAGACATGCCCTGGAATAAAATTGGAACGGACCTATTTGAATATGGCAAAAAATCATATTTAATTTTGGTTGATTATTTTTCCGGTTTTGTTGAAGTGACTCAACTGAGGGATACTACAGCTAATTCCGTGGTTTTAACTATGAAAGAAAATTTTGCACGTTATGGGATACCTGATAAGGTCATCAGTGATAACGGTCCACAGTTTTCAAGTAAAATTTTTAAAAAATTTGCTTATGAATGGGGTTTCATTCACACAACATCATCGCCATATTATGCCCAATCTAACGGTAAAAGCGAAAGGGCTGTACAAACAGTAAAGAAAATATTAAAAAAATCTTTAGACAGTCAAACGGATTTTTACTTAAACTTATTGAGCTATAGAAATACACCTCGTGAAAATTTGGATTCTCCTGCGCGACTTATGATGGGACGACGATTAAATTGTAGACTTCCGGTTCACCCGGATTTGTTAAAACAAAATAATGTTTGTAATGAACAACATAAAATTTTACAAAATAATCAGAAAAAGAGCAAGATCTATTATGATCAACACAGTAAAGCATTGCCTGAGTTAAATGTCGGCGACGACGTAATCATGTGCGAAAATAATAACAGAAGAATTCGTGGAACAATAGTGGGTAAAGCGCCTACTCCGCGTTCTTACATAGTAAAAAATAGATTAGGTATATATCGTCGCAACCGTCGACATTTAATTAAGAGCATGCCTGTTAGCGAACCAGAAGAATGTAAAGAAGTTAGCAGTCCTATTGTTATATCTGATGAGTACGAGTCGGGGGAGGATGATGATGACTACGAACCGAGCAGAACCTTAGGTGAAAGCTTTGATTATTCACCTCCAACCCTACGCAGTAATTGTCAGAAATAATTAAAGGTACTAGATAAATATGATAAGATAAGATAAGATGTACTTAGTAATAATTGGTGTTGGTTTATCTTTAAAGGGGAAGATGTTGAGGGTAGTTAATAAAAGTTACATAATAAAACAGTTGTTATCCAAGCTCGGTCATTTCATTACACTACACCCACGACCTTTGGACTGTGCGTCAATGAGCTCAAAAGACCATATTATTTAATCCGCGTTTTGCAACAATTTCTCCGGTACTACGTTATGTTACGAAATCGTGCGCATAACCGTGTAACGCAACTTATGCGTAAAGAGCTAACAGGCAATATTGGTAACTTGGTGAATATTTACCTATCCACCTATTTTGAATTTAACGAATATTTATAAAGTTTCTTATAACAAAGTAGTTGTTAATAAAATTTATAAGGATTGTGTATTTTTTTGCTGTGGATGTACGGTTGAAGTGTTTTTAAGTCAATTTGGTTTCCTAATAGTTCCTGTGAGTATCTAGCATTTTTTTATTTGCCCAGTTTTTTTTTTTTATAAATTAGAAAAAGAATTTAAAATTGAAACAATTAAGCTACAGACAGAAAATAAAAAATAATAGTAGTAAAACTATCTTTTTTTGTGTTGTGCTTACCCGCACTTTGGGTATCTCTAAGAAATTAAATAAGTTCCCAAAAATTTTCGGTTGCGGCGAAACTCGAACCCGCGCCCCACCCTCAGTACGGGTGTGCTCTTACCAACTAATTAAGCCACGAAACCCTTAGTCGGGGCACCGGCGCTATAGTCCGTAAGAGGTCCCAAAGATTTTCGGTTGAACCGACTAAGGGTTTCGTGGCTTATCTGCAGATTGTTCTAATAAATATAGGAAAATCTATGCTAAGGCTATGGCCGCTTCTTTTTCCTGGGTAAATAAAAAGCTTGGTACTCACAGAATGAATTGATGATCGCGATTGGTAAAATGAAAATACACGAATCCATTAAAAAGGGTTAAAATTAGAACTCGCATGTTACACTTAGATACTTTTTTCTATTTTTACAAACGGTTCTACTTTTTGATTTTTGTTTATGTGTACTACTCCTGTCGCACATAAGCTACCGCAGGATTTTATTCACTAAAAATAATAAATAAATAATGATGGACAATTCACTCAATGTCATTCTAGTCCTAAGCTAAACAGAGCTTGTGTTATGGATAAGTACCTACTAGATATTAAGCGCTTTTAAGCTTCTTTGAAGGGTAAAATTGAAGCTTGATGTCACAGTTTATTTATGGAAAAATATCAAATAAAACATCACGTTTTCTTGTGTATGGTAAAGTTAAAAAATTTGGCGTTTCACCTTTTATTTTTCGTATTTATAAAGGTCTGGATTTGTGACGTCGTTGTCAGCGTGGATAATAGTATTAAAAAACAAAAGACAATCGCGTGACCTTTTTAAAATTTACCTTTTAGTCCAGGGGATATAAAGCTAGTACTCACAGTGAATATAGGGAAACCTATCGGTTATAACGTCACTATTTCTTGTCCATTGTCACACGTCTGCATGCACCGGCGCGCCACCTTTCACTGAACGCGAGACTGTTAGGGGCCTCGATGGAAGGTAGGAAACATACAGGCTGTGGTACGGACGGGCACGCTGCGCTGAAACTTTGGATACACTGAAAGAAAGAAGAAAAAAATGTTCTTTCTTCTTTCTTTCAGTATGCACCAATCTGACAATCACTTAAATTAATAGGTAGGGATCATGTCAGTAACCAAAAATTACAAGTATTATGTATTTACCTAATTCTACATGAGCCTTGCATAGATAATAAAACACGTATAATGCTTTATTTTAATTGAGATTTATTATTATTTTGATGAAATAAAACTACAAAAACACCACTCCACTATCATCATCAGCCTGTATTAGTCCACAGCTGGACATAGGCCTCCCCTAATGAGCGCCATAGCCCCCTGTCCACTATGACACGTTGAAAATCCAATTAGAGCATTACACAACTGTGCCGTCTAAAAACAGTAGATGTTAAAAACATTTCGGGGTTGTTTCTCTTACTACCAAGCTTCTAATTGCAATCACTAATTGCAAGCATTTTTATTATTAAAACTAGTTTAGCGTCGTAAGCATAAGTAATTATAAAGTAAACATTGTTTTTATAATAAATATGTCCAATGAATTTTATCATTTTGTTAATTGTCAGCACTTTCTTTGCCTGAAAAACAGGTATTTATTTACCTAGTTCAGGCACATGCATTATCTTATCCTTTATATAAATAATATTATGAACACTCTGTTATCTCTCTAGTCCTAAGTTATTTATGAATAAATTATTTTATTTTTATTTATTTATTTATTTTATCTCATGGTAGTTTTCGAAGTTGACTAAGAAAATGATCCGACTGAAGTTAATATCAACACAGCAGTTACACAATACAAAATACACGCCGGACAAGTTAATAATGTATTACAAGTGTCAAACCCAGTGGACTCGCCACTGGGTCCGAGACTTGATCGAGCAGACTCTGATCGTGTCAATGCGGCTTTAATGTTGCTCATAGAAATCATTTTTGAACCAACGACTATAGTGAAAAAGATAAATGGAAGGAAAATAATCGTTTCAAACTTAAAATTAATTAGTTCTTTTATCTTTTAAGACGGAACACTCTTAATTATGTTGTTCGCGGAGGAGGGCGCTGACTCCGCTACATAGTTCATAACTTTTGCGGTAGTCAGCCCACATCTGTACCCTGTAAAATGTTCTTGATTAATAATAAAGATTTTTGTATTTTTTTTTGTAAGCTATCGTTAATGGGTATTTTTACCCGACTACCAACAGGGGAGGGTTATGAGGTTAGCACCCTATGTTTGTATGTTTGTATGTTTGTATATTTGTATATTTGTATGTTTGTATGTATGTGGCCGATTTCTTTGTTCCCACGTAGCGCTGAAACTACTGGTTCGATTTCAACAAATTATGTATCGATTGATTCGTCTCAATACCCCGATGGTTATAGGCTATAGGATTTAGGGCTCCGACCCCGAATAAGCCTTCAAAACGCGTATTCAAGTTTAGGTAGCCGCAGGCTGCAGGCCCCATAGAGAAAAATTACAATACCTACGACCTATTTTCATTTTCAACTCTATGCCTATCAAATATGACCGATACGTCATTCTATTTTGTCAATGTAAATGTTTCAAACTTTTATAACTTTCACGTAGTCGGGTTTTAGTTTTTAACTTTATCTTGTTATATCAATGTCCAGGAGCATTCAGCGTTATGTTTATAGTTTTAGGAATTAAGAATTAAGTAATCAGTTATTTCTTTAAACTATCAATCAAAAAGTCAAATATTTATTAAAGGCAGTTTTTTTTCTGTGATGTAAATCTGCTGGGCGTTGGTTTTTTTTCACGGTCGTTGCCATTCGTTGTGTATAAATGGATTTAAGGGATTGACATTTTTGACCGCATAATATATGTTTTTCTTTTTGTCTCCGGTCAAGTCTTCCGGATATGTATCACTTAATTATCCCTTATCAGCTTACAAACTTACGCGTACCTACCTACCTCCTTAAACGTTTTTTATAATGGTGGTTTAGGGACATGAAAAAGAAAGCTGTTACTTTCAAAAAAACTGTTTCTGCTAGATCGCGACTCTGGACGCAATAAAAGCAACGTTTTTTACGCGTTTCGTTCACCCGAATAAACTCCCGTGAATTTCAAAAGCTTACGCACTTTCTGTTTATTTCATCATTATCACGAATATTATCATTTCAGTATTTCTTCATCGAATAATGTGAATTTATTAGCGGTCTTTAGTTTAATTGAGCAGGGTGGTAGTAGGTTAAACTATATAAGTTTATATTAAACTAATTATAACTACGCTCGGTGGTTTACCATCTGCAAACAATATAAACAAACCAACACAACACAAAAAAAATACACAAAGATCATTAATTGGACACAATTACAGTGTTTCAGTATATTTATTGAATCCATAGGGTCCTGAACTAGCCTAGGCTGTATTTCAGGATCCAAGGCCTTTTGAAGTATTCACAATTGTGCCTCTACTAGAAAAGAAAAAACCGGCAATACTTTACATGTAAAAAACCTTCACTGTCAATTTGAAATTTCCTCCAACTCCAGTCAAACTAGCGGCATTTTATCTTATTATTCCGTTTAACAAAGGAAATTTCAAAAATCCATTCAGTTCGAAGTTGCCTTTGGTGGCCACCAAAATCTATTTTCGATTAACTAGGTACCTAAACTGACGCGAACAGACGCATTAAAAAAAAAGCTTATAATTGGTATCACAAATTGTGCGAAGGATTTTTTAAATTTCCTTTGCTAAACGAAACATTAAGATAAAATAGGTGGCGGCGCTAGTTTGACTGCGATATGCGCCTTAAATATAATCCTTTCTTACCATCTCGTATTTTACTAGTTTCTAGCCGTGGCTTTGAATAGTGTCGTTGTTTCTATGGAATCAAATAAAAGTTATTTTTATCCCATGGGAGCTGATCAAGAACTGATTAATGGGATAAAAAGTATCCTTCATTCTATTCCAGGCCTAGAAATACATGTATTCAAAACGACCCGACCCATTCAGTAGTTTTAGCGTGAAGAAGTAACAAACATCTAAACATCCAGATTTACGAGTCGAGTATGATCTCAACTTGAAGAATGTGTTTTTTATTTTTATCTTGGGATTTGATGACATAATTTACAGCTAAGTCTAAGCTGGACTATAGTATTTACAATTCAAACAGTTGAGCAGACTGTTGCAAACAATCTACAGGTAGCTCAACTGATCCATTTCAATACCAGTTGCGCGCGTCCCCAAGACGCTGGCTGCATTGTCCCGCTGTACGGCAATGCTGAAGCGCTGCGCCAGATACTCACCAGTTAGTAGATATTTGGCTGTAAGTATTTTTTATAATATCCATCGAATTATTCGTCAGTTATGGAACGATTTGGAAAATTGTTTCGCTATTATATAGAGAATCATCGCGAAGTGGTCCAAAAAACTGTTTATTTGTTATTCTCGCGGTATTTGTTCCGAATAACTTAAAAAACAGTGTAGATACTAAGTAATTTAAATCGGTTTTATGTTTTTTCAAAACAGTCAAATTATCACAAGTATTTATTTAACTTGCCCTATTAGTATGTAAGTATGTGTAGGAAAAATCTTGCAACGAAATTTTAAACCAGTCCTCAACTGATTCAGATGAAATTTCGCAAACTTATGTAGGTTCGGTGACAAAAGGTACGACCGAGCTGGTCTAATGATGGAGACAGAAGGGCATACGAACTCCTAAACTAAACGATGTAACCCTGTTGAGTTCGGGTTCGTTGGATTTTCCCAAGCACCTTGGTCCTTGATGATCTCACTAATATTATAAACGTGAAAGTGTAGATGGATAGATGGATGGATGTTTGTTCCTTTATCACGCCAGAACGGCAAACGGATCTGGATGAAATTTGGCACAGAGATAGATTATAGTCTGGCCTATTCCAGACTATACATAAGCTACTTTTTATCCCGAAATTCCTACGTGAACGGGAACTACGCGGGTGAACCCGCGAGGCGCTGCTAGTCATTTATGAAAGCTTGTTTACAGAAAAGTTTTTTTAATCTTAATGTTATTTGAAGGCTGTTGAAAATCTATCTACAGGCGCTAAAAATTCAATGCCCTAGCTAGAACTTTTACTAGGGTTGATGGGGTCTAAATCTTACGCTGGGGACCCGCTTCGGGCCGCAGCGTAAACGACATTCAATCGACTTCAACCCCTTCAGGCCGGCTGAACACGTCCGATTTTTTGTCTGATTGTCGGATGAAATTGTCTATAAATAGGCGTATTCGACTATCCGAAAGCGTTCTATACATTAGTAAATACATAAATCACCTTCGGATAGTCGAATACACCCATCTATCAGACAAAAAATCTCAGGGGGCGAACTATGAAGCCATTTTGTGAAAAGGGTTTCGCGTTTATAGGAGGAGTGAGACAGAGCAGAGCGGCGTAAGCGCAAAAATCAAGTTTCTGCTGATTATCTATTAATCAGGACGTTTATTTGCAAAACTAAAGTGAATATATCCTAAGTATTCTATTATTTAATACGGTGATAACAATATAGAAACTTGTGATTGATAAAGAAATGAAATAATTTCCCAAAAATTTTCGATTTCAGCGGGACTCGAACCCGCGCCCCACCCTCAGTACGGGTGTGCTCTAACCAACTAAGCTCGAAAACTTAGTCGGTTCAACCGAAAATCTTGGGGACCTCTTACGGACTATAGTGTCGGTGGCTCCACCTACAGGGGTAACATTATAGTTTAACCAAACCTGTTGAAAGACTAAAGTTACATTTGGTTCGTTTGACGAGAAGTGTTTTTTCCTTTTCTTTCTTGTGTCGCTTCGATTATTATGCATTTTATCGAAGCATTATCGATAAAGATAACGTAGAAAAAAGGTTTTAACGAAACCCAAATGACGTCAATTTACATACATCCACGCCTTACGTCTGTGGATGTCGTAAGAGTCGACTAAGGAACCTACCAGATGAAGAGCAACACCTTCCTTCTGTGTTGGTAAGGGGGCATCCATTAATTACGTGAGGTGATTTTGGCAATATTTCGACCCCCTTTCTCCCCTGGTGAGATGTCGTGAGATTTGGGTCGATCCACCCCCCGTGTCCTCATCGTGTTCTGAAATTGACGGTAGTAGCATTAGAAACACGTATGCTGCAAAAAAATAAGAGTCCTAAAGTACTCCTCAGACGAGAAAACACCGCACCGGTTCACCTATAGAAAACAGCAAAAAAAAATTAAAATTTTAGTATGTTTAATATTTCATGAGTGTCATAGAACACAAATAGGGAGAAAAAAACTAAAAATGAAGTAAAAAAAACTTTGATTAGGTATTTTAAATTCAAAAACATATTATTCACGTTAACTCGCGGTTCAGAATCAGCTTCTTTCGGATTAGTAATGTGACGTGACACCCCGATTTCGTTTTAATTTTCGTAAAAAAATAAGTAAAGAACAACAAATTTACTGGGCTACCTTTATTATCACACAAAAGAACCATTCTTGACATTCAACATTCGTAACTGCAGTTAATATGGTCAAAGAGAAAACCCAACAAAATTTTAAATCTTCGACCTGCCCAGGTGCTTGGTAACAAGGAAAATATTCTTCGATTTCATCATTGTTCGAAAGCGTTACAATTTCACAAAAAATGGCTGAGTAATTTGGGGTTCCGTTTAAATTATGAAAAAACCCAAGGTTCACCAAGTCAGTTTTATTTTGCTTCTATATCATATTTAAAGGTTGCCTGAACGATACTGCTAAGCAACAATGCCGCCTATATTACAACTCAACCTGTACATTATTTGCGTTTTTCCTCAGTGGATATAAAATAAATTTAATTAGAGAACTTAGAACTTTAAATAGTACGGTATAAAAAAATCGGAACTGGTTATTTTCTTTTTAACTGAATTTGAAAAAAGGAGGAGGTTAATGCGCAGCTAAAAAAACGCTCGTAAAAAAATACATGTCATTTTTACGGACGTTTTCGCCGTTTTCTCTGTCAATTGAGGACTGATTTTTATTATTATTTTCAAAATCAAAATTTCTTTATTATAAATATATACTATAAATACAAAAATGTACACTAAGAAAAGGTCAAATTCCTAAAATAAAACACTGTCACGGAAATAAAGTGGTACTATTGATTTCTGTCGCTTCGATATGTAGACTAACGTAAAGAAGCGACTAAGAAACCTTTATCCTGTAAAGTTAGTAGTAGAAGTTAGTAGTAAATAACAACTTATTTACTAACTACTACTACTAACTTTTACTACTATATACATATGTATAGACAGAAGGATTCAATAAAAAAGTCGAGATATTGGAGAACTTAAAAAAACAGTACCTAAATATTATGAAATTTAGTTTCGTTTTTTTTTTTTCAAAACAGTCAAAATAATTTATATACGGAACCCACATTAAAATAATTTATGAAGATGCTAATAATACGGTTTTGCGTACCTTTACGTAACCAACTTGCTCGACGGGCCCACTGACCGATTGATACACTTTTTGATTAGTAGAATCCGTATTTACTTAGCCAAGGGAAGTAGAGTCCGCACCTACATATAGTCTAAAGTTGCGTACCGATCGCATACAGGGTGTGCCGTAAAGAGTGGTTAATTCAAATTCAAATTTATTTATTCATTTAGATAACACGGATCCATAGAATTTGACAAAAAGATACACAGAATTAATTTAACAATAGGCCTTTACATACGCGTGCGTTGGGGAAATCATAACTGTTCCGAAAAAAACTGTACCCAATAAAAGTCTGCCGGTTTTCGAATTATTTGACATTTTTGAAATTTTGCCTTGTCCATTCTTTGGCAAGGATACAAATCAAGGAGATTTCTCAACACGTTTTAGCTATAGCATTCTTCAATAACAGTGCTATCAAATGCTAACCATTTGTGTGCCAAAGGAACAGTTTTTTTTTAACATCATGTTTAACAAAAAGAGAGTAAAATTTATGGTCAGCTAAGTGACCAACTGGTGAAAAGCTTGTCCATATATAATTTCGAAATGGTTTTCTTTCACTATTTTCAACTTCCAATGCAAAAGAGTACTCCTGTTACGATGGGTAGGGTTATTTTTTCAAATAACATGCAAGATAAATAAATATCCGCTTTAGAATTGGAATTTGGCAAACAAAATTAATTGCATAACAAGTTAAGACCACTCCAGAGAGTGGTTTAAACGTCTTTTCAACCGACGAAAAAACGGAAGAGGTTAACAAGTCGACGCGTATATTTTAGTTTTTATGTTAGACCACGCATAACTTTTTACAGAGTAATCCGATTCTGATAATTCTTTCACTATTTATATAGAAAATGATCCCGAGGTGGTCCCATATAAATTTTATTCCCGAGGGATTCGTTTTTGTTCCCGTAAATCCTAAAAAAATCACCCTAGCAACCACCTAATGTGACAGTTCAAGACATAGATGAATACTTTTTAGCCAAATTAGAAATCGGTTTTTAGATTAGTAAAAAAGGTCAAATTATTTAAATTGAAATAGCTTTCTGTTGAAAATATCAATACTGTCAAAATCATTGTACTGACGACACATTCTGATTATGACCTCGTGGTTGTAATAAATAGTATTATAAATAAAATAAATAATAAATAAATAATGCTGGACAATTCACACAGCATTATCTAGCCCCAAGCTAAGCAGAGCTTGTGTTATGGGTACTAGATAACTGATATACATAATATAATACAATACATAGATAGATATTTTTTATTATACATAGAAAACGACCAGAACACCCTGAACAAATGTCTGCAGATCGTACACACATTTGTCCCGAGGCGGGGGTCGAACCCGCAACCTCCTGCGTCGCAGGCAGACCTTCGCCCACCGCGCCACAGAGGTCGTCCTCGTTATGACCTCGTGGTTGTAATAAAAAGTATTATTGGTACCTATCTGTAGGGCGAAAGTTTTGAAGGACTGAGTTGGAGAGGTCGATTCTTTCACCGCAACCATTGTTACCAATGATCAGCATTATATATCTATACGGTAGCGATAGACTTATTGAACATCTTTGTTATTTATATACAACATGTGTTGCAAATATAGTTACCTGCCGCCTGATTTAATGAAAACTATTGTAGTTCCCGTGGTTAAAAATAAAACGGGTGATCTTAGCTCGTCAACTAACTACCGCCCTATATCGTTGGGAACTGTTATCGGGAAGGTGTTGGAGCGACTAATCTACCCTAGGCTGCATGAGACCTTGAGGATAGACGACGCACAGTTTGGTTTCCGTTCAGATCTTTCGACGGATTCGGCCATAATGAGCCTTAAAAGCACGGTGAATTACTACACCTCACAGAACACCTCCGTCTACGCTTGCTTCCTAGATCTTAGCCGTGCTTTTGACCTCGTTAACTATGACATCTTATGGGCCAAATTAACAGCTGCTAATGTGCCTGTTCACGTGGTCAATCTGTTGCGATACTGGTACGGGAACCAAACAAACTGTGTAAGATGGGGTGACGCGACTTCTAGTGAATACATGCTAGAATGCGGAGTTCGCCAAGGTGGATTGACCTCGCCTGACCTTTTTAACCTCTACGTCAATAGCTTGATCGAGGAGCTGAGGAGCTCCAAAACCGGCTGTTATTTAGGCAACGTCTGCGTAAATAACCTGAGTTATGCTGATGACATGGTGCTCCTCAGCCCCTCCGTTAAAGGGTTAAGGAGACTGTTATTAACCTGTGAGCAATATGCTATTGGTCACGGGTTGAAATACAATGTAACGAAAACCGAAATGATGGTATTTAGGTCAGGTCGAGGTCCAGACAGGGTGCCCGAGGTTTGCATGAACGGCTCTACCATCAAGGTGGTAGAGCGGTTCAAGTACTTGGGGCACATGCTGACGGGGACGCTGAGGGACGACGAGGACATTGAGCGGGAACGAAGGGCGCTCGCGGTGAGGAGTAACATGCTCGCACGCCGCTTTACGAACTGCAGCACGGACGTTAAGAACACCCTATTCCGTGCGTATTGTCTGGGCATGTACACATGCCAGCTATGGTCGAATTTCACCAGGAAGGCCATAAACACCATCAGAGTCCAGTACAATAACGCGTACCGGGCACTCATGAGGTTACCGAGATGCTGCAGTGCATCGAGCATGTTCTCTGAAGCGGGAGTGCCTGACTTCTTCGCCATCGTCCGCTCTCGCGTAGCATCTTTCTGGGGTAGGTTAGTCCGCTCTAAAAATAGTATTTTGAAGGCTGTCTCTGACCAGGTACACAAAATTTATATTTTTATGCACTGGATTTCCCTTCATATGGAGGGAAACAGGAAGTGACGTGCGGTAGCTTTGCGCCGTGTTATTTTTAATTCTAATTCTATTTATGTTTATTTTCGAAACCGTGTGATTTTGTTTTTTGTGATATGGGTTTTTTGCCTGAAATAAACGATTTTATTTTTATTATTTATTTATTTTTATTATTTGGTCAGAATTTTATGTTTTATAGTTATCTAGGCTTGCAGTCCCAGTTACCTAATCCTGAGTCCTAGAACTAGATAGTATTATCGCAGTAGGAAACGAATAAATACAGCCAGTGAAAGTGGTTGTGCTTCACTACACTAGGGAAGGGAAAAGAAAGTTTATCGACAATCGATGTTTTTATGTCGATGTATTAAAACATGCTTTGCTGTTGAGCCTATTTATATTAGCGTACTCTTTGTGTTGAGCTAACGTATTGGTTAGCTTTGAAATACTCTGGTATAGCGTCAAATCTAATAAAAATAAAATGATATCAAATATTAAGGCAATACATATACAATTAGACAATAATTTTATGAGAAATGCGCCCTTATTGTAGAATTTTATAATGGCAATTTTGTGGATGACGACACAACTGGTGTGATAGTGCCTACGATGATGAAGATTAAACTTTAACTTTTTTAAAGGTCTTCGAGGAATTATCATCTAGGACGACGGGAATACGTTTCGATTGCTACCTCTGGTGACCACTGGGAATATAGAATTGCCTATTGCCGCCACTGGTGGCAACTGAGAATATAAAACTACCGATTGCCACCACTTGTGGCAACTGAGAATATAAAATTACCGATTGCCACCACTGGTAGCGACTGGGATTTTGTTTCTCGATTGCCACCAGTAGTGGCGGAGATGGTGGTGGCAATTGGGAATAGACGATATAAATACAGTTGAGCTACCTCTAGATTATTTGAAACAGTCTCCAGTTACTCTAGATTTCTCTAGATTATTTGAAAAAGTAAAACGCAAACTTACGCGCCTAAAAACGAAGTTAAAAAAAATTACTTGAAAACTTATCCTTTACATTTTGCGCAATAATTAAATGAAAACTTTATCGATACCTCTGTCCCAACACTAGTCAAAGACCGGTCCGTATTGCGCTTATGTAGGTAGAGTTACGTCAACCGTACCATCGCGACCCATACAACATTATTAACAGTTTTCTAAGTCGGTTAAATTAGGAAATTTTCGAGTTTTTAAGACGTTTTAGTTTTTCTACAACAATACCTACATTTAAGTATGTGTAAGCAGTTTGTAAGTTTGTTTGTAAGGTCATTTCTGGAGTAATAAATAAATAATATAGGTACCACCTGAGCGAAGCCACGGGCAGAGGCTAGTAACTAGATGTTCTTAAAGAGCGGTACTATGCAAAAAAAATTAAGATGAAATATATTTTTTTGGATGTTCTTACCGCTTAATCCCAGTAGTTCTGTGCTGTAGTTCTGTATAGAACTACCAGGACAACATTTGTCCCAGTAGTTCTGTGCTACCACTTTGTCGATGTTATCACACAATCACACTAATTATTATAAATGTTTGGATGTTTCGATGGAAGTTGGTTACCGCTTCAAAATAGGTAAAATTACTGAACGGATCGGGCTGAAATTTTACATAGATGAAGCTCTCAGCCTATAGTCAAACATTGGCTACTTTTTACCCATAGAAACGTTCCCATCGTTAACCTTTAAACGTTTTCATAGAAAAAACGCATACGAAGCTGCGGGCAGACACTAGTATTACTATAATAGTATCTAGGCCTCAAAGGCGCCAAAGGAAAATATTTATAGGAAAATAAATAAGTTACCAAAAATTATCGATTTCGGCAGGATACGAACCTGTGCCCCACCCTAATCGATAATTTTTGGGAATTTATTTAATTTCTTGGAGATAACCCAGAGTTACGCACTTTATTACAAAAACCTGAAAATATTTATAATGCTCAGTCTCAAACACAAGCGCCATCTATTAAAATAGCGAAATTATGTGAACTTTTTATATTACTTAGGTTCTGTATTTGCTTTCTGCCAGTAGTTTTGTAATAATTCAACTACTAACCACTAGATGTCACTCGGAACAAAAAAAATTACCTTAAAAAACATAAAAATTCATGTTCAATGAAATATTGAAAAAATTGTCAATATGTCTTGTATTTTTAATTTAACTTAAAATAACTGGGATATCTTTTTTCTGAAGAATTATTGTGTAGTATATTTTATTTATTAATCAAACTTGTCTATAAATCTAAAACTGAAATCTGCCCCCAAGTGTTTGAGCCTAGTTATGCTACTCCCCACCAGATGTCGTTAGTTACCACACAGACGGCTGGCTGGAATCCAAACTCAATGCAATGAAATTACGCAAGGTACAATAATTTATTCGCAAAAAGTACAGTATTGATACTACGTATTGCAACATTATCTGAAGATCTGCTAGCTTGCAACACTTTCCATCGTTTTGTGCCACGCCTCTGGGGTTTTATTATTATTTTTAGCTCAGAGATGAATTTCGTTACTACAAGAAGGTCAAACAAAGTATGGGTCGGTGCTTATGTAAAGTGAATTACAAAACAAAAGAGGTTCTGTTTTGTTTTTGTTTTTTTTCCTAGATTTCTTTGTCAACTATGTTCGACCCGATTTGGAAAATTCTTTCGCTATGTATGTAGTAGGTACCTATGGAGCGTAATCCAGAGTTGGTCCAATATTTTTTTTTTCCGATTAATAAGTTTTTGTCCCAAAAACTTAAAAAAACAGTGTAAACGGAACGGAAAAAAGATTTGCAGACCATACAAACATTTATGATAATATTTTTGATCTAATATGTATACCCATTTTGGGGATCGGAGGTATTCGGGAACATCCTGCCTTCTGTACCATGCTCACTTTTCCCTTCCTTAATGACCCCCCCACTCCCACACAGAGCTCTTGATCCGTGCCGAATTCACCTTTCATCTCAGCGAGGATCAAGTTTCGAAATCCGGTTTCGAATTCCAACTTGTATTGTATCTTTAAATCTCGGTCAAGGCCGGACATTTTATAGCGTATTCATAAAATCAAAATTAATCATTTTTCTAGTATGCAAACCTACAAAGGTTATAAATCATAACAGTAACATTTAAAACTATGTGAGTTTTAGTGCTCATTTTTAGTGTGGATGTTTTTGGGACCTTTTAGCGAGTGACACGCTTGCGTTATACAAAAGCGGCGTCAAAATAGTGGTAATTTTTAAAAGTAGCTTTTGTTTATAAAAAAATCACAAATAAAACTCGCATAAAACTAAATTAACACTTTCATGACCCTCCTCGACCCACTCGTTCATTCGGAGCCCCGCCCCGTGTAGCGAGATGGTGCGACCCGCAGGAGAGACTGGGCAGTGGATGCGTTAACCAAGCTCTGCAAACTTGGATTACCGTTAGTACCTACCTACGAAGGCAGCTGTGTGTGAGTATCTGGCGCAGCGCATCAGCATTGCCATACAACGGGGCAATGCAGCTAGCGTCTTGGGCACGCGCGCAACTGGTATTGATATGGATCAGTTGAACTACCTGTAGATTGTTTGCAACAGTCTGCAGTTAGCTCAATTATTTCAGTTGTAAATACTAGTTCTAATTTAATTCTATTATTTGATTGTAATATTCTTTGTTAATAAACAATATCCTACTTAGGTATGATATACTAGTCATAGCTTTACTACTAAAATATGAAATGATAATCCAAACAACAACTGATATTTTACCAGTTTAAAATTAGATTGTGTATGTTGTGAAGATTAATTGTTATGTATTTATTTATTACATTCATGTCCATTACAAGGTGTTACAATTTTATGGCAGAATCTACATGAACCCTGTGTGTTGAAACAGTCTGTGCTAGAGTTCTTAATTATAAAAGTAAATGTTTTAAATTATTCGTTTAGTCATCTTTAAAATGTATAAGTTAATATACAGAAATTAATCTATAATTCAATATCTATACTAATATTATAAATGCCAAAGTGTGTTTGTTTGTTTATTTGTTTGTTTCCATCATCCATTTCAAAACACCGTGTAGACAGTTATAGGAAGGACATTATCAGAAGATGGTTTATGTAGGTCAAGCTATATTCCTAACCCATTAAACTGTATAATTCTAATCAGTAAATTAATAGTAATAATTATGTAAAACCAATCAGATACGTTTCATCATCGACATAACGCTGGCCTTTGAGGGCGTCCTTGCGTCGTTATAATTTGATGTTGCAGCAAAAGTTTACTTTAAGCTTTAACGATAGCGAGGTGTCTTCCGAAAATGAAAAAAAGGTCAATTAAAAAAAAATCCTGACTATTAGTTTTCGAAAAACTAAAACATTATCTTAATGATCACTAAACTAGGTAACAACTGATGCATGTGCTTTATTGTCATGGAACCGAGGGAAAATGCATTTGTGGTACCAGTACCACCTACAGCATCTAAGGCGCGTCACCCGCTCCGATGATGTCGCGGGATGTTTCGTGTTTTAGAGGGCATGTAAACAGTTAGCCCAATTTGTTTATTTATTTATTTTATTTTATTCGGAGAATAAACAGTTGTACATTACTGTTTATGTAAACTTACGACTAAACTATTAACTATTAATATCCTCGCATATAGTAACTAAAAAAACTGCTTGCTAGCGGAAAAAATTTAAGCACAGCTCTCCCTTGTTAACAATGTAGTTAATAACAATGATTAAGTACTACCTAAGCTAAGAGTAACCACTACTAACACTTTACAAAACAAATGCCCAATGCCTATTTATATTTTTTTCAATTACGATAAACACATGCATCAGTCTACTGGTGTTTTTTTATAGTGTATAGACCTTCGTTTGACCACAATTTCGATCAATAATCAATTTACCTGAAGGAAAGTGAAGATGTGGCCGACGATGTATCACGAAGGTCTAGAAGATACCTTCACTCTTGACTTGAAGAGATCCAGGTTGTGATTGACCGAAAAAACAGCAGCAGGGAGCGTGTTCTAAACCCCACCGGTACGACTGAAGGTGGAGGAAAACCGCTTAGTGCGAGTGGACAGTACAGCCACCAAGTAGGGCGCTGTGCGTACTATTTTTAGCCATGGAAGATATTTAAAACTAAACATCTGGTGAAGAACTGACTAATAGCTCAGCTAGATAATAGATAACAAGAATGCGAGAGTTCGGATGTTTGTTTGGAGTATGTTTGCCATACTTTGACCGTAACTCCGAGCCCGACCTTACCATAGACAGATATAATATATCTGTGCCGGCCGGTCAAGGTTTGTAAGCTTTCGAGTTTAATCTTAACTTTTCGAAGTTTTCGATATATTTTCAATCGACTTCGAAAATAGAAGGAGAATCTATGTTCGGCTGTTTGTAGGATCTGAACTAACAATTCCATGACCCAAGACGTAGAAGTCGTTCTCCAGCTCCGTGTGACAGCGGCGCGCCTCTGCGGGTCGCACCGCACCGAGGCTGGGCAGTGAATGCGTTAACCGACGAAACCAAAAATAAAAAAAAGGTTCTATGTTCGGTTGTTTGTATCTTTTTTGTATGTTCGTCGATATCTCCGTCAATTATTAAGAGACTAGCTGTGCTCCGCGGTTTCACCCGCGTTAAATTCTAATATCATATAGATATCTATAGAAGTCTATTCAAGTGACTAAAAACAGTGCTATTTTGGACCTTTTGCTGTGTAGCCTATCTTCTTAGGTTTCTAGTAATTTACTTACCTAATGTTAGCACATTTATTTATAAACTAGATAAACCTGCTTATATGTTAAGTTATCACCTAAGTTACACTTATCAACTAGATATTATTACTTATTTCTTAAGTTTCAACTTGCATTCAAACATTACACTCAAAGCCCTATACCTACTCACACATTTATCTTTTTACACACTAACTGTACACAATACTCCAGCCTATAAACATAAACAGTGTTTCAATGACTTGTCCTCATATAGCCTTTCTAATAATCCAATAATTCAGATGTGTAGCCCAGGCCTAAGCTCTACAAACTTTAAATCTAAAAAATATAAAAATTATATGTTGATGATTGAGTGGTTGAACAATGGTTGCTTCCACACAGTCTTCAATAATGATTAATAACAATATAGAATCCATTCACTCAGGCCTGGACTCCTTATTGGTGGCTAAAACATTTTGTTGTGACATTGAAAATGTGGAAGACTATATATCTAAAGATGGCAAAATTCTAAACATAATCACACAGAACATACGTAGTGTAAACTGCAACTTACCCAATTTCTGTACACTTTTGGCTAGGTCCTCAGTTGACTGGCACATACTGGTATTGACGGAATGCTGGCTAAAGGGTAGTAACCATATCCCAGAACTTGATAACTATAACTATTGCGCTACAAGTAATCACCTCACACAAAACGAGGGAGTAGTCATATATTACCATAAAAATCTTGTTATATCATTTGAGCAGCCGGATATAGCTGATGGTAATTGCTTGTTATTTTATCCCAATCTTGAAACCTGTATAGTTGCAATCTATCGCCCCCCAAGCTATTTAAATATCACAACATTCCTAGATTCTTTGGACCGAATCTTAAGTAGATTAAAACACATTAAAAACATTTTTGTGTGTGGTGACCTGAACATAGATATATCACCTGATTCCCATGATAAACGCTATCTAGCCAGAACCGTAAGGTATTCAGACCTTACGGTTCTGGTTAGTCACGGTTTGCTCCCTGGTCATACTAGTAAAACACATGGCTTGGCTTGTCTTGACCACATGATAATAAAAACTAAACTTGATGCATCTTGCTTTGTTATTGAATCTTCAATTACTGATCATGAATGTGTTGCCCTCTCACTTAGCTTAAACACCAAACTAAATTATCAGTACAAGCCCTGCCTAAAAATCGATTACAACAAACTTGACAATGATGTTAAACAATTAAATTTTCAGAGTGTAATTGTTAGCCAAGACGTCAATATTGCAACGAATCTCCTTATTTCTCTTCTCAATTCCACTATCAATGAAAACTCTAAATTTATACACACACCCTGCAGGAAACGTGTCTTTAAGCCTTGGGTTACAAAGGATCTGTTGCGTTGTATGCGTAATAGGGACAACTTGCACAAAAAGATTAAAAAAGACCCTAAGAATGAAAATCTACTCTTAAGCTACAAACGGTACCGAAATTTCTGCACATCCAAACTTAAACTAGCTAAGAGAACCTATGAGAGGCAACTAATTGATAAGTCTATAGGCGATAGCAGGAAACTATGGGAAGCTATCAAAAATATAACTGGACAAAAAAAGCCTATTGATCACTCTGCTAGCCTAATTAAATCAGTGAATCCGTTAGACGATGTGAACGCCGTTAATTATTTCTTTAGTAATGTGGGTAAAAATTTAGCAGAGTCACTCAGAGAAAGTATGTCTTTTACATACCTATCCCAAGCATCCCCTTGCAAGTCTTTTGTGCTTCTACCTACTGATGTTGAGGAGGTTACTCATGTGATTCATCGTCTAAAGGACAAATGTGCGACTGGATTGGACCAAATCTCAGCGACATTTATTAAGAGATACTTACCATTTCTGATAGGACCCATCACACACATATGCAATCTGTCTTTCTCCTCCGGTATCTTCCCTCTTGCACTAAAAGTAGCTCTAATTAAACCAATACACAAAGCAGGAGATAGAGACTGTGTCAACAACTTTAGGCCAATATCAATACTTCCAACACTTTCCAAAATACTTGAAAGATTGTTAAATAAACGGCTTACAAATTTTCTGGAGAAAAATAACATAATTTCATCTGCGCAATTTGGTTTCCGTGCAAGTTTGTCTACCAGTGATGCTGTCCACGCTTTAGTAGAATCAATTGTCAATAACCTGGACATTAGGAGGAAATGTATTACAATCTTTCTAGACCTCGCCAAGGCGTTTGACACAGTCTCTATCCCCTTACTGCTCTTAAAGCTGGAAGAGTGTGGCATAAGGGGATCCGCGCTGAACCTCTTTAAGGACTACCTCTCTAACCGCCGACAGCGTGTCAAGATTGACACGTGGACTAGTGATGAACAGCCAGTATCTTATGGGGTGCCGCAGGGTAGTGTCTTGGGTCCAACGCTTTTTCTCATTTACATAAACGGACTTTGCAACCTAAATCTCCATAACGGAAAGATCGTTACATTTGCTGATGACACTGCACTATTCTTCCATGGTAACTCCTGGGATGAGGTATTCTTCTCAGCACAGAGGGGTCTTGATACTGTGTCCTATTGGCTAAAAAGCAACATTCTTACTCTAAATGTCTCTAAATCCAAATATATGACCTTTGCTCTTAAATCCAATCTTCTCCCATCCAGTTCTTTTTCTATAACTGCACATGAAAGTGTAGATTGCGCCACCAACTGCAGCTGTCTACCACTAAGCAAGACGGACAAAATAAAGTACCTAGGTGTCACTATTGATCATACTCTCAGCTTTAAACCACACATGGAGATTCTAGCAAGTCGAATGCGTAAACTTATCTACATATTTAAAGGACTTAGACATGTAGCTGATCATAAAACCATTAAAACCGTTTACAGTGCACTATGTAAATCAATAACTGAATATTGCCTCATAACGTGGGGTGGATCTGCTAAAACTCATTTATTGGAGGTGGAGAGAGCGCAGCGGGCTATTTTGAAGGTTGGTGCTTGTCTTCCCTATCGATTTCCAACCACTGATCTCTATAAAAAGTGGGATGTACTCACCGTAAGACAAACATTCATACTACTTACTGTTCTTAAACAACATACACGACAGGACTATGACCCAGTGCGGCTAAAAAATAAGCGTAGAAAGGGTAAGGTTTGTGAAACCTCAATCTTTCATAACTCCCACTCACACAAATTCTTTGGATTTATGGGGCCCTTTACGTACAACAAACTTAATAAATTACTAAATATATACCATCTCCCCAAATATAGAGTTAAAAAAATCGTAACAGACTGGTTAAAAAAGCAAGACTATAACGTTACTGAAGCCTTTCTTAAACCCTTAGGGTAATTACATTCATATTACAATACAATTCAATACAAAACACTTTATTGTACACCACAAAAAGAACATTACAAAAAGACATTACATATCACAAGTACAATGTACTAATATTAAATTACTTCACTAATCTTCTTCATTCTTACCCATACAAATCATCAAGTTATATGTCAGGCTTAGGTGCTCGTTTTACAACCAGTTGTTTCTTATTCACATTTACATATATGTACTTATTATATCCAGGTCGCCCGTTGCCCAGACTCTTATGAGGCTGGTGTCCTCGGGTGACCCAGGACCACTATACTCTTAAATACATTCAGATCTCTATAACTACATTTCTTTAAGCTCAAAAAAGTACATAGACAAGTCAGAAGTATATATATATATAATATATATATAAATTAACAAACTTTGTAAAATGGAATTTAATATTAAATAGTAAATAAAGTGTTATTGATATTCTCTTAATTTTTTCATGTGTTGGCTTGTTGTAGGGTAATGTTTGTACCAAATTAGCATTAATATTAGATAATAAATCAGTTAGTTTGCTTTTCTTACCTGTTCACTGATATATATAACTATGTACTATATGTGTGTTGCTATACATATAATTATAGACTTAAATACCTACCTTGTAGTTCCGTTGCCTAAATCCGTCAAGTGAATACCTGGTGACCTGTAATACAGGTTCTTCGAACCTACTCCAGGCACCAGTCTTCACAAAACAGGTTTTGCCAACACCTACCTATTATAGTACCTATTAATCCTGTAACCATACTAGTGGACAAACCCTTTGTGAAGAAAAATAAATAAACATTTTATTATTATTATTATTATTATTATCTAGGGGGATAAAATGGTATTTTTCCTCGTTCAGTGCGAATCATCATCATCGTCATCGTTCAGTATGAATATTCCCGTAAATCTCCCATGGGAATTTGATGTTTTACCAGGACAAAAAGTAGACTATGTTATTCTCATCCTTTGAACTAACTCCATGCTAAAAATCAAGTCGATTGCTTGCTTAGTTAGGGCGTGAAGGAAGGACAAACAAGCATAACTACCAACAATTTTCGATTTCGGCAGGACTCGAACCTGCATGATCCCGGAATGTTCTAGGCAAAAAATTTACAAACACCTAGACCTGAAACAGCACATAAGCTTCTTTTTATCCCATGGGAACTGCCATGGGATAAAAATTGTCTATAAGGCTTGGATATATGTAATTGACCTGGATTGGGTTACGTTAAAACCTTTTTTCTCCGTTATCTTTATCGAAAAAGTTTCGAAAAATTATATAATAATCTAAGGGATACAAGGCAGCTTCTTCTTTTAAAAAATAACTATTTTAAATATCAGAAATTATTGTGCAAAGTACCATCTATTTTCTAAGTTATACCGTTTTTCTCCTAAACTTTTATAGTTTAGGAGAAAAACGGTATAGCTTACCATAACGGTATAAGTACCATCTATTTTCTAAGTTATACCGTTTTTCTCCTAAACTTTCATAGTTTAGGAGAAAAACGGTATAACTTAGAAAATAGATGGTACTTTCATAGTTTAGGAGAAAAACGGTATAACTTAGAAAATAGATGGTACTTTTCACATGATTTTTTTATTATCATCATATTAATCATCATCCGTATTAAATAATAGAATACCAAGGGAACCTTTGGCTTATTTTTGCAAATAAAAAAGTCCTAATTAATAGATAATCAGCAAGAACTTGATTTTTGTGGTTATGTCGCTTTGCTCTGTCCCGCTCCTATAAACTCGAAATCCAATGCCTATCCTTTTCACAAAATGGCGACCTAAATAAAGAAACCCGCGGGCCGAGCTAAGCCGCGGGTTGAAACTAGTTCGAAATAAAACGCTGACATCTTCTGAGTGACAATGGAGGCTTAGTTGTAATTTATTACCTTCCGGTTGATACAGATGATGCCCTTGTGCTAACAATACAAATTATCATGCGAGTGTGTATTGTGAAATGCATTGTTAATACATTGTGAGAAGTTTATCTTACATAATTAGCTGAAACCTGAGTCTTTAGTATGGGCTGTGCGCATTATCTTACGAATACATCCATCGATTTCGAGTCCTTCCCCATCTATCTACTTACTTTTATAATATCAATGCCGCAAACGTGACTGCGCGCTTTCATGTCAAATTACAACAAATAAATCAAAATCATACGAAAATTGTCATCGAGTTTGTAAGAAACGTCGAACGAACGTCGTTTCTACGAAAAGGGGCGCGCCCCTACCGGATCGAGAGGAACTTTTCGTTTATCGTATTGCTGTTAGGAGAGCTTGTGTTATGGGTACTAGATAACTGATATACATAATACAATACATTACATAGATATAAATTTTTTAACAAAGAAAACGACCAGAACACCCGGAACAATAACCTGCAGATCGTACAAACTTTCGTCCCGAGGCGGGAATCGAAACGCAACCTCGTGTGTTGCTAGCGGACTTTCGCCCGGTACGCCCGCGGATGTCGTCAATTTTGTAAACCTAGGCTTAGAGAATTTAAATGAATCAGCTAACGTTTTTCGCAAAAATTAAACTTTTCTCTTTAATTAAGTAATGTAAATTGTTATCTTAATTACAGTCACTAATTAGTATAGTATTACATCATTTCGTAATAAATTTGGGAAATAATTAAAATATTTCGTGATTTAGTAGTATTTGAAAAGTTTTAGAGCACCGGTTTAAAACAGGGAACCTTTTTTGATTTGTTCTCGTTAGTTGTAGCTAGTAACCTTTAATAATCTGTGGTCGAAGTTTTAGTTCTCATGACCAAAAAATAAAAGGAAAAAACAAGCAAAATACATTTGTGAAATATGTCAAATAATGCAATAGTGCGTGTCAAGGAACCCGAATCGGAAGAGAATAGAAGAACTTGTCTTTTTCCAAATCAAATAAAAAGATATTCGATTAAAAAAAACACAACTTGACCCTTCAGGACCGAATTACCCCCTTTCGGCTTAGCACACATATTACACATGTTATTTTATGTTCGTATTAGTTTATTGTTTTTTGTAGGTTATGTAAATATTTAGTAGAGTTAGTATTATATAATTATTTTATAATTTCTCTTTTTCAAGTGCCACCGTCTTTTTTGTTCGTACATGTCCAGTCCATCCCAAGGTCGCCTGGAAGAGATCGCTCATAGCGATAAGGCCGCCTTTGTACTTCTTCTCGTAGCTTTTATTTCTGTACTGTTTTCTGTGTTTGTGTGGTACAATAAAGAATTATCTATCTATCTACGTGACACCCTATATTATGAAGGTAGTGATTATTTACTACCTTATTAACAAAGAAAGTTACAATCAAATAATAGAATTAAATTAAAACTAGTTTTTACAATTGAAACAATTGTAAAAACTAGTTTAACTACAGGTAGCTCAACTGATCCATATCAATAGCAGTCAGAAGCGTCCCTAAGACGCTCTGGCTGCATTGTAGTATTTACTTACTGGTTTTTTTCCAGACATTTTCGCTTCTAAATTGTTCCACGGAACCCCATATCTCATGGCATAGGATAGAACCCTAGAAATCTTTAACCTATAGTTAAGCTAATTAAAAACCGACGTCACATATTAATTATTACTGCCGCAAATACCTTAATGTCATTGCCTAGTAGAACACAGCTGTACGATAAACCATTCTTCGTCTGGCAGTCGGTTAGTGCGGAGCTCGTTTAAGCATCTCAGTGTCACGTTGAGTTTGAAAGTGCAGTGTAGTGGTGTGTTTTGGAGTTTTTTTTAAATAGGGTAAGTTTTTGCTTTGTAGTTTTTAATTTAAGGAAAATATTTTAGCAATGCTAAGTTTTAGATGGCGATAGGCTAGTGCGTATGTTGTAAGCAGTGTTATACAAAAACCAACGAAGGCTTTTTTGGTTTTTGTGAAAAATCTAGTGTTTTTTATAATTATTATTTTGTAGGTTTGGATTTGAACAGTGTGTGAAAGAAACACATACGTTTAAAGGTTCGAAAACCCACCCTCTTCATTTCATAAGTTGTTGTGATATCTATTCAAGGGTATTTATCGCTTTTAATCGCTTATTTTTACCCGACTACCGACAGGGGAGGGTTATGAGGTTAGTTAGACATAAATGTATTGAAATGTTGTGTTGAAATTTGTTTAATTTCACCAGTTTTTTGCGTTTTTACTAGAGGAAGTTTCCTATCAATAGTATCTTGAATTTCCAAAAAGAAGCGTAAAAAAAACTACTTTAGCTAAAATCTGTTAAGATCTATTACAACTTATTAGTAATTTCCGGTAAATTACAACCTGGGTCTCTACAAGTCAATAGTGAAGGTATCTTCTAGACCTTCGTGATACATCGTCGACCACATCTTCACTTATCATCAGGTGAGATTGAGGTCAAACGAAGGTCGATTGAATCTAAAAAAAGCTATGTCGACATAATCGGATGATGAACATAGGTGCTAATAGGAGTCGTCTAGACCTTCGTAATACATTGTCGGCTTCATATTCACTTATCATCAGGTGAGATTGAGGTAAAACGAAGGTCTATTGACTCTAAAAAAGCTATGTGGACATAATCGGATGATGTACATAGGTGCTAATAGGTGTCGTCTAGACCTTCGTAATACATTGTCGGCCTCATCTTCACTTATCATCAGGTGAGATTGAGGTCAAACGAAGGTCGATTGATTCTAAAAAAAGCTATGTCGACATAATCGGATTATGTACATAGGTGCTAATAGGCGTCGTCTAGACCTTCGTAATACATTGTCGACCACAAATTCACTTATCATCATGTGAGTTTGTGGCTAAAACGTCAATAGGCTAAAAAATGTCGATGAAATCGGACGGTAAACTTACTAGCACAGTAAAAATAAAGATTAATTTCTTTTGAATCAACAAGAACCATATAAACATAGAGGTATACAAAAGGTACGAAATGGCTTTACAAGTTGACTGGAATATATTATTATTCATATTGCGTTTAGTTTAAGAACTCAGTTTTTGATAGGCCATATTATGAAATGTTACCTACATTCCTCCATGTTACCTACATACCTACTGCCTCGTTAGTCTAGCGGTTAGGTTTACAAAATTGAAGAATTGATACTTAGATAGATAGATGGCAGATGTATCGGGGAGAAGTTGATTATTAAGTAGGGCAAAAGAGAACAAAAGCGTAGGTATACAGAACAACAATTACAGGTACCTAAAACAGAAATAAAATAAAATTTTATCTACATACTCAGGTATCTTCCTACTAAACCAATAAAGCCGAGAAAATTAAAATATTTTTGAAATCACATTAAAAGATGCCTTTCAAACGAACTAAATGAATTTTTAGATGATACTGTTGGTGACTTATTTAATTGAAATTTTACGTAAATTATATGACATACCTTTTATGCCAAATTAATAAACTAGTAATAAATAAATTATCTGGCCGTCACCCTTTGCAACACCCTAAACGGGTAGATACACATTGTGTGTATTCTGTATGAATTATAGTCAACAAGTTCTGACAAATTTTATGTACCATATTGAGATGCAATAAATATATGATAAACAATATGAAACAAAGGAATACTATAAAGTAACAAGTACATACGAAGTAACAAATACATACATATGTACAGAACTCGGTAGGTATAATACTAAAAATAATATTCGTTATGCTCACATTGTAGTTGTTTTCTTAACCAATTTTCTTTACCTTATAAACAACACTTCGGATAAAATGTAGAAGTGACATGTCTAAAAGTTTTTTGTAACTCTATCGTTCGACGATTGAGAACAATATCAATCTATTGTATTGTGGACACGAGATGGGACCGTTTGAGTAGGTATTTTTTTCGTCATTTGAAATTTGACACGAGACGGGAGTAATGTACCTAGTTGTTTACTCCAAAATCTTTAGACACGAGATAAGATTATACCACGAAAACCGACTCATTCATTGATAAATTTTGAAGCCTTCCAACATTATAGCTGTTATAACCTCGCGTTTAAGAGGTATCGATTAAAGATGAACGATCTTGCGTAAAACTTAGTAGGTATATTATTAAAATTAGTACTTAAGTAGGCATTGACCAAAGATTTATAATGGCTTTACAAGTTGGCTGGAATATATTCATACTGCGTTTAGTTTAAGATCTCAGTTATTGATAGGCCATATTATGAAGTGTACTGGCTCGTTAGTCAAGCGGTTGCGAGTTTAAGCGCTGATAATATCCGGGGCTTAAATCCCGGATTGGGCCAAAAGTTCATGGGAGAACACCTACAGTAGCCCCGTGGTGCCAGCGTTTGGTTTTGTCATCTTTCATTCATCATTTCATTTCTATTTTCTGCAGGTTCATTCAATAAAATCATTTTGAACCTTACTTAGCTGAATCCGCAGTGAGTTTAAAGTTTAGTATTCTAGTATATTCTAAGGTTATTTTCGCGAGAACTCATAATGAAACAATGTTTTAACCGGATTGATCGCGTATATTTTATATTTTGTTTATAACCTGACGTTTCGGAGGCTTTTCAGCTTCCATGGTCACAGGCAGACTGAGGTGACATTTGTCTTTACAAGTAATTTGAATTTTGCGTATCTACCGTCAATTATACAACTTTAATTATAACGTTCCGTATGTACGTTTAGTATTCTGTAAAACTCTTTATTGCTCTTCGGTGACGAGCGTGGTAAAAAAATGAACTGAGTTGAGTGAGATTTTGACATTTACGCTAAAGAATGATATACAATCTACCGTACAATTTGATATTCTGTAAGGGAATTCTCAAATCATCTCGATACTTGAAACTCGAACTTGTCAAATATAAGGTTACAAAGGAGCTATCGAATTTGGTCCCTTGAGTGAATTCGAGTTCGAATTCGAACTTTAACCGAATGAGTCTACTGTTTTCGAACTCGGAATTTGCAGCTTTTTCACTGCGCGTGAGCAATTATGCGTTGATGAATTTATTGTTCTTGTGTTTAGTCGTAACCTTGCTGTTTCTGTTATTGTTATCGGTTTTTCTTAAGGTTTCATACATAATTTTCTTTGTTCACAAAAATAATATTTGATTCAAGAACCGAGAGAGAGAAAATTACGAAACCGCACCATTTTAAGACCTAAATATAAACGTTGATTATTATTAGAATGTTTTTTGAACGATTTTTCATTTACTATTTCTACAACAAGCTAGGTTTTGTTAAAAACTTTGAAATTCGTTGCTAGTACATCATCATCGATCACAGCTGGACATAGGCCACCCTGACAGTTATGTGCCTTATTAAATAAATAATGCTGGACAATTTCCACAGCATCATCTAGCCCCAAGCTAAGCAGATCTTGTGTTATGGATACGTATTACAATAAACTACATTGTCCATTACCAACATTAACATTATAAAGAGGAAAGATTTGTATGTATTTTTGAATGTAACGAATAAACTTAAAAACTACTGGACCAATTTCAAAAATTCTTTCACCATTAGAAAGCTTACTTTTTAGGGAGTGACATAGGCTATATTTTATCCCGAAATTTCCACGGGAACGGGTACTACGCGGGTGAAACCGCAAGGCGCTGCTAGTAATAATATTATAAAAAATAAAAGTGACTCTGTGTGTCAGTTATCTTTTCACACCTAAACGGCTGAACGAATATTACTGAAATTTGGCTGGGAGGTAGATGAAATCCCTGGGACGGACTTAGACTACTTTATATCCCGCAAAGCCGCGGGCTGAAGCTAGTTTTATTATAAAAGCGAAAGTGACTGTGTCGTGTCTGTCTGTTACTTTTTCACGCCTAAACGGGTCTTAATAAAATTTGGTAGGTAAGTGAATAATATCCCGGGGGTGGACATAGGCTACTTAAAAAGCGCGAGCAAAGTCGCGGGCAAAAGCTAGTAAGCTAGTAGGACATAAAATTAAAAATCATATTTTTTTAAGGAAAATAAACATTATATGCATTATTACGCTTATAAATGAAGTCCTGACTCCTAAACAAGGGTTAAATTTGTATCAGCGCATATTAAATGTAGGTATTCTATAAATAAATTAATTGAAATAACATTTTAATATGAAATAACAACATATAGTACAATACAAAGTAATTGCAATTAATGTATTTTTTGCTTACTCATTTAATTAATTAATCAAACTTTAAACTTACAATAATTCATTTCATTAATGAATTATGTATTACTTCACTATAATAACAAAGAAAATTAGAATCAAATAATAGAATGAAATTAAAATTAGTATTTACAATTGAAACAATTGATCTAACTGCAGACTGTTGCAAACAATCTACAGGTCTTGACAAAGCCTACGCATTTGCTCCCTTGGAGTCGAGACCCTAAGGCTACGAGCACTTATCCCTTAGGCTACCGAGGCATAATATCGTTTAAAAGTGTGCTCATAGGAACTTCAAAACGAAATGAACTCTCGTTTTAAAGCATTGCGGTATGGATGACGAGAAGACTCGACGTAGTTTTTCAAACGCTGCCCAACCTAGCTGGATGCTCCTCTTGGCCTCCTTCTCGAAATTGTTTCTAACCAACTCAAGTGCCCAAGTGTACTCGGATACCATTTCAAGAAGGTGGCCATGTACGACGACCGGTCCCGGATCAATGTGGCCATTGATCATGACCTTGGCTTTAGCCAAGTTCATGCCAAGACCGATGCGTCGCGAGGCTGAAGCTAGGCCGTCCTGCATCCGGTTCAGCTCCTCCAGCGACTCCGCCATTAAGACTATGTCATCAGCGAGGCGCAGGTGTGAGATGTAATCGCCGTTTATGCTGATGCTCTTACCTTTCCAGTCCAGCGCGTCTTAAACACATCTTCCAACGCGTTTGTGAACAGTTTCGGGGATATAACATCCCCCTGTCTCACTCCTCTGCGCAATTGGATGGGTTTAGACTGCTGGCCCTGTACTTGGACACTCATGGTGGCTTCGTAGAGACATCTCAACACCTCGATATAACGATAGTCTACTTGGCATCGCTGTAAGGGTTCCAGAACAGCCTAGGTTTCGACAGAGTGAAAAGCCTTCTCTCATAATCCACAAAGGCCAGACACAAGGGCCTGACTATACTCTTCGGACTTCTGTATAATCTGTCTCACTGAAAATATGGTATTTTACTCTATATGAGAAAAAATCTAAGTATATTTATTGAGATTTAGTAATTATTAGTTAGTAATTATTATAGATGGCTATGGCGCTCATTAGGGGAGGCCTATGTCCAGCAGTGGACTGACATAGGCTGATGATGATGATGATGAATTATTATAGAGTTTAGTCAAAAAGGAGTCGGAAAATGTTATCTGTTCATAAAATAAGAAATGTTTTAGGAAATCAAATTGCGAAAAAAAATTGAAAATTAAGGGTACCCACTATAATACAAAAACCATAAAAATATTTTTGAATTGTATTCAAAGATTTAATTTTTTGAAATCTGTTTATAACCATCATGAAATAGTAGGTAGGCGTAATATTGTAATGTGATACGGCTGTGTAGGCAAACTAAAAAGTATCAGCAACATCAGCGCATTTGTTCAGGGCACACATCCAACTGAAATCAGTCCAGCGCTTTCGTCAAAATACGCGCGCAACTTGAAATTGTAAATTTTAAATGCCTTTTTAGTGCACTTGTCGATCGAATAAAAAATATGAATTTTTATGATAGAACAGAGCCCAATTGACACTTTTAGATAGAATCTAAAATAATTGAGACTTTTTAAAAACGGGTGGAATATCCTATTTACGGTTCACATCAGTCTAGTCGTGACGTTTTTTATCTTTTTACGAACGTCGTTCTATAATAGCTGTTGGTATTAAACGACAATCTATCGTGTCACGACAAAAACAAGTCGTCGACAAAAGTTAATCGCGTCGTCCTTTGAGTGAACACCTCCATTCAAATAAAGAAGCCACGAAACCTTAAGCTGCACGACTTTCTGTCGTAACGACACTGTGCGACAGCGCCCTAAGGGAACCAACCAGAGGAAGCTCCCTTTCCTGTATTTGAAAGTTTCTAATGCGGTCACCAAACCGCCTGCCATCGTGGTGGTTCCGGCAAAACCCCTCCTGTTTGGGATAGGCCACGGGTAGCACGTCCACCTGTGGACATTTAAGTGTGCTGATAGTGATACCGTAAACCATAGATCATCTAGGATCTGGAATAGATAATACATGCATTCTAATATAAATATCACATTTTAAAATATAAATACTTAGGCAATACCTAAAACAACTTTCAGATTTTAAATACAAGGATTGGTTCAAGGTGCCGTTGCGTAAAAATATATATTAACGATGAATCAAATTGTTTAGACCTCTGAGTTTAACGGGCCATAAAGTATGCTAGCTTGTGCCTTCCGTTTTACTTGTAGTACAGCAAGTTTGGTCAAAAAACCCGAAAAATATGTAGTTAGTAATTTTTTCGGCTAAAAACCGTCTTCGAATATCATAGTTTAAATGTTTTTTTTTTATCTTTTTGGGGATATATTATAATCCCTTGGAAATATTTCTATGATATACATATAGGGACCACCTCGGAGGATTCTCAGAATTCAAAATCCGACGACGAATCCTGAGAAATTGCCGCAAATCGTAAACCATGACAAAACCAACGTCGTTTACCGCTTTATACTTTGTAGAAGGTAGAAAAAAATTAAAAATCACAATAAAATTAATCTCGCGCCAACACTTAAATAATGGTTCGACGCTGTTGGCGCGAAGTTATGTTTTTTAGTGGTTTTAATTTTTTTTTGCGTTCTACGTGTTATGAAACTAGCGTAAAAGTAATTTGCCGCATATCGTTAACCATTTTCTATGAACTCATGATAAAAACTTTGTTTACTGCCGGCCAAAACATAAGTCATTTCAGTAGAGCGCAAGATTCCTGAGATCTCGACCAAATCATGTGCAAAACATTGTACTTTATAGATTTGTTTTTGCTTAATCGTGTTTTCACTTTCAAGGAACCAAATAAAAAATGCATAATTTGATAATTTAAGTTTTTAACCACGGGGATCCCGTGAGTACTGATAAAGTAGCACAAAAAATGGACCGATGACGAATTTACCCTAATCCATCTAGGCCTTGACAACCGAAGTTCCTGGCAACCAAACCCGTTAGGTTCGCCTCATAAATTAAATCCCACAAATATGAGAATAATATTTAATATCCCTAACTTACTTATATACAAAGAAAATCATGATCTATCACAGATTTAGAAAAAGATAATGTAGATTAATTTCGCGCGTTCCCTTTGTGCAACTCAGTTGAGCAAATTGCGCAACGGGACCCTTTCTTATAAAACTTCTTTTGTTCCCCATTGCTCAACTCAGAAAATCAACGAAATATAAATCAGTTGAGCTAAATGTAGATTGTTTGACTGATGTCTTCAGTCAGTTCAACTGTTTCAATTGTGTATACTATTTCTAAATTAACAGTTACTGTTGACAGAAAATAAATAAATAAATAAACAATTAATGCTGGACAATTCACACAGCATCATCTAGCCCCAAGCTAAGCAGAGCTTGTGTTATGGGTACTAGATAACTGATATACATAATATTATACATTACATAGATAGATATTTTTTATTATACATAGAAAACGACCAGAACACCCTGAACAAATGTCTGCAGATCGTACACACATTTGTCCCGAGGCAGGATTCGAACCCGCAACCTCCTGCGTCGCAGGCAGGCTTTCGCCCACCGCGCCACAGAGGTCGTCAGAAAAATATACCGGGCAGAAAAATTATTTTATGTGAATTGAGCTACCACTGGATTGTTTGGAACAGTCTTGAGTTAGCTCAACTGTTTCAATTGTAAATACTAGTTCTAATTTTGTTTTAATTCTATAATTTTTTACTTGGTTATGTAATAACTTCGGTGTAGCTACATTATCTATGGTGAAGGCAGTGATTTAAGGTTTTTTTAAAGTCAAGGCAAAGATAAAACGAATGTTATACGTTTATCAACAATTTTGTGGTTAGAATCGAAATTATGTTCAAGTTTGTGATTATTTTAATTATTTCCATTAATTTAAATACATAAGCGATTGTTTCTATTCTTTCTATCTAAAAAATCAATGGGGCAGAAAATTCGACGACCTCTGTGGCGCGGTGGGCGAAGGTCTGCCTGCGACGCAGGAGGTTGCGGGTTCGATTCCCGCCTTGGGACAAATATTTGTACGATCTGCAGGTATTTGTTCTGGGTGTTCTGGTCGTTTTCTATGTATAATAAAAAATGTCTATCTATGTAATGTATTGTATTATGTATATCAGTTATCTAGTACCCATAACACAAGCTCTGCTTAGCTTGGGGCTAGATGATGCTGTGTGAATTGTCCAGCATTATTTAAAATGCCATCCACCCCATTGACTTGGGTAATGGGGCGGATGGGAATTTTTTTCCCAACCGCCCCATTGATGGGGAGGTTAATGGGGTGGTTGAGAATATATCGATTGAACAGATGCGTTAATTACGTGGTAGACATTTGACCGTCAAATGTACGAACATAATTAAAATCATACGCTTATTTATAACTAGCTTATACCGCAGCTTTACACACTTTTTTGGAATATAAAGTTAAAATTTCATCCCGTTTCATTCAGTAGTTTTGACGTTAAAAACGAACAAACAAACTTTTGCCTTAATAATATTAGTAGGAGGGAAGGACCTTTACAGGATGGCGTATAATAATAAAACCGGGCAAGTGCGAGTCGGACTCGCGCACGAAGGGTTCCGTACCATTCTATAAAATCCATCTATAAAAATGGCAAAAAAATACGTTTGTTGTGTTGGAGCCCCCTTAAATATTTATCTTATTCTGTTTTTTAGTATTTGTTATTAAAGTTGCAACAGAAATACATCATCTGTGAAAATTTCAACTGTCTAACTATCACGGTTCATGAGACACAGCCTGGTGATAGACGGACAGCGGAGTCTTAGTAATAGGGTTCCGTTTTAACCTTTGGGTACGGAACCCTAAACAGGACTTTTGAAGAAGCTATAATTTCTTAGGTATTTACCTATATAGGGTGGCGTAAAAAGTTTACGCTTTCGATCTACGGATTGAGTTTTAATTTGAACTTTGATAGTCCATTTTTACATTAAAACTATGAACAAAGAAACTTTCTAAAAATATTTTAAACAAAGAGGTCTCAAATCTCTATCATACGTATGTGTATGATAGAGATTTGAGACCTCTTACGCGCGCAAAAAAAAAGCCCTGATGTCGAAGGGCCTTGCTATCAATTATGACTCTTTTCGTACATAAATGTCCTAAGTTGACAAAAATATTGCGTCCTATAACCGAGTATTGTTCATTTTTAGCATGACTACAAAGTAACAGAGTAAACACACTTGACCTAAGTGCCTACGTAAGCATAACTTGCAAAATTTGTGTTTACTCTGTCACTTCTCAAATTTTAATCGCTAAAGTGCGCACTCAAACATAAGCTTAAGGTAAATAGAAGCTTGGACGTGTATTTGAGTTGAAAAACAAACACCTATGTATGTATATGCAAGTCAATAAGAGACAGGAGGCGACGGTGTTGTAGATTTACCGAATAGATTAGCATGTAATTTATAGTTTTGACATTTAAAAAAAACCGGCCAAGTGCGAGTCGGACTCGCGCACGAAGGGTTCCGTAAGTACCATTATCTATAAAAACGGCAAAAAAATCACGTTTGTTGTGTGAGAGCCCCCTTAAATATTTATTTTATTCTGTTTTTTAGTATTTGTTGTTATAGCGGCAATAGAAATACATCATCTGCGAAAATTTCAACTGTCTAACTATCACGGTTCTTGAGATACAGCCTGGTGATAGACGGACAGACGGACCGTTTTTACCCTTTGGGTACGGAACCCTAAAAACAACAGTGATTCATTTTTAAAAATAACACTGTGATATATACCCAGTACTCACCTAATGCCAATAAATCTATTTTATCGATGGATCTTACAAAATACTTAATTTTACACATAAATCAAAAAACATTTAACAAAAAATAACTTTTAAACTACGTGGCAATATTGTTTATGAATTTAAATTCGAAAAGCTGATTAATTTCATGACTGGTATTGGTATGATAGACCAGTTGAGCTAGGTACCTATAGATTGTTTGCAACAGTCTGCAATTAGCTCATTTGTTTCAATTGTAAATACTACTTTTTTAAAAATTCTATTATTTGATTGTAATTTTCTTTGTTAAAAAAGATCTTTTATTATTACTTTTCTATTGATATATGTAGAAATAATCTGCATATTGATATAATATGTATTATTTTTATACCTCTTTATTAACAAAGAAAAATACAACCAAAAAAAAACTCGTGCCAACTCGCGTTGAACCACTTTAATGTCTATGTTTCTTGTGCTCTATTTTGTGGTGTACATGTACAATGAGAGTTATGTATCGTATTGTATTGTGTCACACAGCGCTCATGTATTGAGTACCTGGAAACACATCGAGCAACGAAACGGATTTTCGACGTTACATGCTCGCTGCGAAATAATACATTACGTCCCGTAACACCAGTCAGTACTTGGTTTTAACGCATTCACTGCCCAGCCTCGCTTGAACCAAGCGCGCCCCTGCGGGTCGCACCGCCTCCCGCTGCGCGGCACGCTGCCGCCGCCTTGCCGCCGCCGCCTCCGCTATACGGTGGCCCTGACCGACATGTGCGTCTTAGACAACAATGTGTTAGGAGTGCGCCTAATGCCGGAAAAAAATCAGTAGAAGAAAATGATGGCTTTGAGCTCTGGGCTATCAATTTTTGGTGGGATTGCATTTAATTATTCAAAACGCCTATTCCCGATTGTCCCTACCCCCTGCATTCCTACTAGGAACAATCGGGAAAAAAAATCTCGATTGTTACTACTAGGGACAATCGGGATAAATACATTCCCGATTGTTCCTACCTCCTTCAAACAATAATAAAAATGTCTTAAATTAGAAGGTTAGGAATGAAAAAACCAACGTTCAATATGCAAGGGACTTATGCGAATAAAGGTAAGTTTCTTCTTATTGTAAATTTTGTGATTATAATATAAGCATAAAATAGAAAAAACTTAACGATCACTCAAATAAATCATTAGTCTGGTTATGTAATTCGTACAAAATAATGTGGTGTTGTCGCTGATAATTTAGAGCATTTCTTTTCAAACTGTTTTTTACGCGTAATTTGCATATGTTTTATATTAATGTAACTAGTTCATTTTTATAAATTTTATTCATGAGAGACATTACTCGACTTCTACAGGTTTTTTCCCTACCTATCGTATTTTTTTAATCAGAATATTTACGTTCGTTACCATATAACTGTATAAAAAATACACATTTTGCTTGAGGCCTACGGATGATGATTTGCCCATACAAACGTACTACCAAAATGATTTGTAATTCGAGCATATTTCCACCATATCATGTTGTTTTTTTGTATTCGAATAGTATATATCTAGGTCCCTGGTTGTTATTTAATTCTTAATAATACACACATATTTTAAATTTAATCAAAAATATGCAAACTGCTATTTTTCATACTTTTACGTCGAAAATGAGCTGTTTTCATCCTATTTGTTTTGTATTAAAAACAACAATATCTTACGTTTTGTTTAATAAGGAACATAGCTTATATTGTCTAGTTACAGAATAACAACACAAAGTTGAAAATACAAAAAGTTTTTACTCATAATTTTTGGTATTACGGAACATAATAATTTACGAATTGAAGTTGCAAGCAGCTGTTGCCGGATCCTTAGGTAGGATTAAAATATAAACCTCTTGTAGGATTAAAATACAAACTTGATTCAAACTTTTCGGTGATTGCAAAGATTCGTATTCTTACTCAATTAAAATTACTTATACATATTAAAATACAGGCCAATGTCAATACAGATTCCGAAGAACTGAGCGAAGGTTGTTTTTTGCTAGTGAGAAAGTCATTGGTTAGGTAGTAGCTTCATGTACAGTCTAAAATTCAAGTCATAAGACTAAAATTTCTTGTTTTTTGAGATAAATGTACAGTGTGTTTTAGTTTAAGAGGCGAACCTAGCGTGTTTGCTTGTCAAACTAAGACTAGATCTTAGTACTCACGGGATTCCCGTGGTTAAAAACTCGAATTACATAAAATTCTACATTCTTTCATTGGACCTTTCAACGTGAAAAATTAGAAAAAAAATACGATAGAAAAAAACATGAAATTGCGCTCTTTTGCACATAATTTGGTCGAGATCTCAGGAAGGCGGTCTGTTAAATGACTTATGTTTTGATCCGTAGGTTAATTACTAATTACTTGGTTCCTTCAGATAGATTTTTCGTAAGTTGTGTAGTTTTCTTGTAAATAAGCAAAACCTCAACTTTTGCACTTCCGTCGTTCCAAAAACGCATGCTCTGTCCTATGAACTATGAACCTATGAACGCATAATTCTATACCTATCCTTTTCATAAAATGGCGCGCATTGCGTCTTCTTAATCGGATGCTTTTGTATGGTTCGGTTGAAGCTTCAAGTCCAAAGATTAAAGTCTAAGGTCTAAAAGGTTTTTGTTTTCTTGAGATTAATACAGGGTATTTTCTTATCGGATGTGTTTGTTCGATTAAAATGTTTCTTTACGTTTTGTATCTGATTTATTAGGTATGCAAAAAAAGTTATTGTATTTTGTTTTGTATAGGTATCACCACAGTTATACATCTGAATCTCTTAAAACTTTGTTTTCAAATAGGACTTTACGCCCATTTTTCAAAATTTTATCTATTAGGTTCAATGTACTTAAGAACACAATATAAATAAATAACACAATAAAACACAACATTTTGAGTATTGTGTATTTTAAGAGTACCTAGTTGTTATTTTACGTTTTGTACGATCTGATGTACATTTTGCGTATTGCTCAATGTGTTTTTTTCACATTATGCTTACTGTTCATTTAGCGTATTGCACATTCTGCCCGTTTGTACATTGTGCTTGTTGTTCTCATTTTGCGTATTGTACATTATCAGCCGGAGGGAATAGTTATAATGAACCACTAAAAAAATACAAAAATTTAATTCAATTGATAAGTCCCCTAAGATTCATGTATTTGTTTATTTTTCAAGTTGCGCGAGTAACTTGACGAAAACGATGGACGCAGTGGTCACCATACTGCTCTGTGGTCATGACGTGAGACCTGAACAAATACGCTGATGTTGCTGATGACAGTTGATACTTTCAGTTTGCATATACAGCCGTATGACGTAACAACATTGCGCCTACTATAACATGGTGTTAAAAAAAGTTAAAAAAAACTGAAACTGAATATAAAAATTTATTTACGAACTAAAACGAATATTTTACGACTGCTTTTGCGATCTCAATGATATACATATTTTTAGATTTTTTCTCATAAAGAGTAAAAAAACCTATTGTTAGATAAAAAAAAATTAACCACGTGCCGCACGTGGTCGGTAATCCGAACTTTTTTGATGCTTAGCTGCGATTCAAACTTGACCTATGCATTAGGTGCTAGTCACTCCAGACAGCTTTTTAGGGTTCTGTAGTCAACAAGAAACCCATATATAGTTTTACTATGTCCGTCTGTCCGTTCGTGGCTAAGCTCATTAACTCATAGACTATTTAACATGGGATACGTATAATCACTACAACAAAGTGACAAAATAAAATCCGTTTTTGTTTCGTAACACAGCACCTAAAATGGCGACTAATGTTTTTTTCTTGTTTACACCACATTGTGAGTTATCGATGAATAGAATAGAATTTATTTAAGAAATTAATAAATACCAAAAATTTACGATCTCGACGGGATTCGAACCCGCACCTTCCCCTTCAGCGCAGGGTTGCTCTTTTTCCAACTAAGCTACGTGATCTTATCTCGCCGAGGTGTAAATCTTTGGGAGTTCTTTCGGCACTTACGCCGTCAACGCCGCCTACAAATGAAGTGCCGAAAGAACTCCCAAAGATTTACACCTCGGCGAGATAAGATGCATAAATAAAAACCTTAGAATTTATTTGTTAAAAGACTTACACATACTTATACAAAAATACATAATAAACTTGGCATACAAAAATGTAAGTCCAGTAACAAAATGGCTCTGCCCCAGCATGAGTTGGTTGACTAGCGAGCTAGCAACCAACGCTGGTCTTCCGTCAGAGCCACTTATTGGCTTGATTAAAAATAATATTTGTATTACCATTTTTCGATTCATTTCCTCACTTGACCGCTTTTATTTGGCAATGTTAGTCAGCCGTTCCACTGAGTAACTAGGAAATCCCGCACAATTTTTTCTAGACAATTAAAACGATCGGTAATAGATACCCATCTATTTTATTGCAACAATTAGAGCTAGTGCGTCATACTTAATACATGCTATGGAAAATATTTATTGTTGTTGGAAAATCTTCTTGAATTAAATCATTATTATCTTGCATTGATGTGCATTGAGCATGCGGAGGTATTTTTACAACTATAATACTAGATAACTGATATACATAATCATCATCATCATCATCAGCCTATATCAGTCCACTGCTGGACATAGGCCTCCCCTAATGAGCGCCAAAGCGCCCTGTCTTCAGCTTGCCGCATCCAGCATCTTTCGCAAATCGTCATCCCACCTGGTCGGAGGGCGTCCTACACTACGTTTGCCGAGTCGCGGTCTCCACTCAAGAACACGTTTACCCCAGCGGTTGTCCGTTCTTCTCGCGATATGGCCAGCCCACTGCCACTTCAGCTTGCTAATCCTTTGAGCTATGTCGACAACCTTGGTTCTCTGTCGGATGTGTTCGTTGATATACATAATACAATACATTAAAATAGTTAATTATTTTTTCATCTCCCCATCTTGGAAAGAGTATTTTTGCTCTTCGATATCTGAGTGTAAAAGCAGTTTTTATACTCTAGCGTGTATTGTCTCTTATCACAACGCCGTACGCTGCGGTATGCGCACAACGTGTCGTAGACGCAACGAGTTTTTTTTTGTTTCATATAATCTGCACCCACACTGCACCAAAAAGGTCGTACGCACATAAAATGCGTTTGGAATGCCAAGGTCAACCTTCGCCCAAAACTGGTCGTACTACTGACCTTAATTCAATCATTCTGTTTTATTAGTTTATTAACAGGCGCTTTGTTGATCAGCTGTTGTGGGAGCATGGAGTGATGGATTGATTTCAAAGGTCAATGTCGACTGGACATGTCAGATCAAGTCATTTTGGGATCATTTTTACACAAATTTATAGTTACATTATGAGTCGATGGATACCTGAAATCGCTTAGCGTCAACGATTACATCTTCCATTATGCTGAAGCATTTACTGTGAGATTAATATATGTTATAGTTCAGGATTGATGCTAGAACGCTAGTGTTTTGAAAACACGATTACATAAAAAAGTCTATACAGAAAAAAAATCAAAGTTCGCTCTAAATTGTACAATAAATCTTTGCTATTCAATAAATACTTGATACTTTGTACAGTAAACAAACGGTATACAAAGTAGGAGGTTTGCGTTTTAAATTTAAAAAAATTATTATATTTTTTAAATTTAAAACGTCAATTTGAAACGCCTCAAAAGATAAATTTATTCAACAGATACAACAAATGTAGATAAATAGAAATCGATGAAGATAAAATGTAAACAGATTAAGATCGCAGATCGGTAGTCAATCAATAAAGCTCCAATGCTCGTCAGCGGAGTGATATCGTCATACGCGAATGTGATTGATCAAGCAAACTAAACGAGCGTGATCTATACTGTTTACTCTTTTCTGACGCACGGAGGACGCTACGGTTTGTTGAGTGTCTATGCAAAAGATAATCTTTATTACTTATGGCGTTTTTATCGGGATTTTTCCAATAAAACATAGTAACAGGAAGTTGGTTTAAGTTTCTAAGATTGTTATGAAAAATAACCTTAAATAAGAGACAATTTTTTTTAAATGCCTGCCTATATATTTTATTCTTAAGTGATATAAAAATTATCAACAAAGTGCAAAGCTGGGGTAAACGTGTTCTTGAGTGGAGATTACGAATCGGTAAACGTAGTGTAGGGCTCCTTCCGGCCAGATGCGATGACGATCTGCGAAATACTGCAGGCAGAAGCTGAATGCGGCAAGCTGAAGACAGGGCGCTATGGCGCTCATTAGGGGAGGCCTATGTTCAGCAGACTAACATAGGATGATGACGAAAGTCCCTTCACGATAAAAAAAAACGGATGAGAAGGGTGGACCACAAGTGTGACGTAATAACGATGTGCAGAGAAAAATCTGACTGCAGTTAATGCTATGGCAAGATCTAAGTTCGATATGCACCAAATAAAAACACAAAACACATTCCTCTTATGTGGAACGTGTGAAAGATTGCAGTAAAGCGTAGATTTCCCATTATTTTTTTATAAATTATGTAAGAACAATTAAATGTAATCTGATTATCGTGAGAATATACCAAATAGAGCGATATGTCAGTCAAGCTTAGAATTTGCACCGCCCCAATAGGCTATTTGACTACTATTGGGAATTATTTCTTACGTATTATCTGATAACAAAAAAATGCAAATGTTACTAATATTTTACTATAAAAGAAGTCCCTCGTTAAGGGTTGAAACGTTGGTGTTCTTCCAACACAAATAAGGTTCGTAGTTAACCCGCTTACATCCGTAATGTTACTAATATTTCTTCAAGGCCCGTCGTATTTGCTGTGAAAACGAATGAAAACCATCAAAATACGCTTTTTTTCGTTATCACTGACTAGGATGGTTACAATTTGGAATTTATTTTCAATGGAGTCAAATAGCCTATTCTTCCTGCGGGTGTCTAGACAGGCGACTAAGGGATATCCAACAGGGGGCTCGTTACTCTGATCCAGAAAGCTTCGTTACCCCACGGACCTAGGGTAGTAATTGTTGGCATCCAACAAACTTGTCCATTATTATCTATGGACATTTGAGGTCTATGCCTCCTCTACTTATCAATGGAAATGAGGAAGTTCCGCTTCCGTCAAAAAATTCATTATAGACTTCTGATTGCTACTCGATACTTGTAACATGTGCTCTGGAGAAATAAACTTATAAACTCCCAAACAGGCCACCGCAACAGTAATAAACTCAATCTAGATAGTTTGAGACACCAATTGACAAACCGCTGAGGTCGTCAAATTGATTGATTGATTGATTGGATTGTGTTTATAGGATAACTACAAATATACAATGAAATGAGAACAAAGCAATTAACGCGTTAGCATTTAAATTAATAGGGATGAAGAGTCAAATGCTAATTTTGTAGCCTTCTTACAACACCTTTTTGAATGGTAGCGCGTTTATGTCTTTCGTTTGAATACTCCGACTAAAAAGTGGTTCGACGCGGGTTCCTCCCATCTTGGATAGAGTATTTTTGCTCTTCGATATCTGAGTGCGAAAGCCGTTTTTATCCGCTAGAGGATAAAGTAAATTGAATTCACGATGTTCTAAATTCAATTGAATCACTCGTTGCGCTCGTGATTCAATTTTATATATTATTCAAACCGTGTACCTGACATTGTAAAAATGTATGTTTACTTGTGTACCTACAACTCTGTAAACTTACTTACAAATAAATAAATTGAATTGAATTGAATTGGCAGATATTGGATGCGATAAGCTGAAGGCAGGGCGCTATGCCGCTCATTAGCATTTATTTTAAGTAATATTATCATTGTATAATATTACTTAAAATTAGTTAGTGTAAGTGGTTCTGTAGGACCGTTCTAATTAAATAAATAAATTGAAATTAGGGGAGACCTATGTCCAGCAGTGGACTAATATAGGCTGATGATGATGATAAATAAGGAAGCTCGCAAGTTCAGTTGTGCACGATTTCAATTTCATTTCAATTACCAACCTAATAAATAGTTCACAAAAGAAAAGAAGAAGAAAACTCGCTTGTCACCAGATTATATTAGACAAAAGAATTACTAAAAACACCACACAACATATCATCTTATACTACCGCGCGGTATCGTAGGTGCGGTACCGAAAGAGTTTCGCAATGACGACGTACGAGATGCGGAACAGATGCGAAACTGTCGCGGACGCGCTGCGGACCTCGAGTTGCGGCTCCGCAAATTCGATTCCGCGCGGTAATGTGAGACGGACGTATTAACCATAATCCGAAAAGACGGATAGATGGATGCATGTTTGTTACTTCTTTTCGTCAGAACTATTATGGATCGCCTTGAAATTCGGCATAGATGTAGGCCTAAACCTGGAATAACATATAGGCTACTTATTATCTCCTAAATCAGTTACCGTGGGATAACAAAAAACTATAAACGTTTTTATAGGAACAACGCAACGCAAGGTAGCCGCGTGCACATACTTATCTCACTAATCTCACTAATATTATAAATGTCAAAGTTTGGATGGATGGATAGATAGATGGATGGATGTTTGTTACTCAATCACGTAAGAACGGATCTGGATGAAATTTGGCACAGAGATAGATTATAATTTGGAATAGAACATAGGCTACTTTTTATCTCGGAATTACCACGGGAACGGGAACTACGCGGGTGAAACCGCGAGGCGCTGCTAGTAATCACATAAATCTAGGAATAAAATATTAGTCGTAAGAAAAACACATATTTTAAGTTTATGTAGATTAAGGACTGTGGATTTTGTTACCTAAATAAAATAAATACCGGATATATCTGATTTTACTCTTCCTGGCAAAGAGTTTAATTTGTTACCTTAAAATATTATCATCATCAGCCTAAAGTAGTCCACTGCTGGACATAAGCCAATTCCATACGACGCAACAAAGACAGAGCCGCGTCCATCCATCGACTCGAGTTGATGGTCTGGTCTCCCAACACTCCGTTTCACAGCTTCATTATTCACTTAGGTCGAAATCTACGGATTGAAACTGGCCCGATTTGGATAATTCTTTCAACGTAGCTAGGTTTTACTAGACTGTTACACAAAAATATGCTTGTACAATGAAAATTTGGCCATAACTATTTAATTGGTCCGTTTATAAGTTGCATAAAAACAAGTAGTTTCGAATCCACGTCTGTGCTATAAATAATTCGATCGCAACTCCACTCCGCCATAGAGGTTGCCAATTATAATTATATGTTACAACAATGATAATTATGCTATAAAAGTTACAAAACATGTTAGTACAGTCGGCAGGCAAAATAATCGAATGTTAGACGTCAAACATCCAACATCAAGGTGTTTTTTTTCCTTATACCTTAAGGTGAAACTGTACCTCTTAGTTCCCATACAAACGTAGATAGTAAGGTAGTTTTGTGTTATGAATATGTATGTAACTTTTTTTTTTTGTATTGGTTCCGTTTGCACTATCAACCAACTTTTCTTGTATCAATTTTTTTCCATCACAAGGTTGCCTGGGAGAAATCGCTCTCAGCGATAAGGCCGCCCTTTGGACTGTATAAAGTTTTATTTAGATATAAGATTATTTATTCATGTTTATTTTTATTGTACAATAAAGTGTTCATTCATTCATTCATTCAAACGTACTATTCGATTCATTTGTAAAATACGTCCCGGATTGTAATGAACTTTTGCATACATAATCGGATCAGAAATAGCGATGTTTGTATCGTTTTAGTTTTTCAAAATATATAATCATCATTGAGTTAGAGCGAAAGTAATAAAATCGCTTGGAAATGGATAAAAATGAATTTTCGCTCTCACTTTATAATGATAAAGTATTTTGAAAAACTAAAACGATACAAACATAGCTATTACTTATCGGATTACGTATGCAAAATTTCATTAAAATCGGGGAAGCTGTGTATTTGTATAATAAAATTGACTTAATATGTATATGTATGTGTATGCTGTGTATGTATATGCTGTGTATGTATAATAAATTTGACTTGTCTAAGTGCTTATTTTGTAAGCCTAAAGAAATAAAGATTTTAAGAAAGAAAATTTTGGATTTTGATTTGAAATTTTGAGATGCGATGTGATTAGTGTAAAGTGTGTGATGTTTTTGCAGCTGACTGTACAAACCATTAAATGGTTTACGTTCTAAGTTAATGACATTGAGATGTTTGTGCAATTCATTTTGGTGTTGAATTAATGGTAGGCCTATCTACTCTACTCTTTATCCGAAAAGTATTAATCCTACGCACCTGGCTAAGCGTGCATTTATGTGAATTCACGGCAATTGGGTTACGTTAAAACTTTTTTTCTCTGTAATCTTTATCGAAAAATACATTATAATTTAACATTTATTTAAGCAAAGAAAATTACAATCAAATAATACAATTAATTCTGTATAATTAAATTAAAACTAGTATTTACAATTGAAACAATTGAGCTAACTGCAGACTGTTGCAAACAATCTACAGGTAGCTCAACTGATCCATATCAATACCAGTCGCGCGCGTGCCCAAGACGCTAGCTGCATTGCCCCGCTGTATAGCAATGCTGATGCGCTGCGCCAGTTACTCACAGATACTCAGCTCTCGGGTCACGCGTCGCTTCGACCAGACGCTCAGATAATTTTTCGAAAACCCGGAGAGCCTCGGTACCCCACGGACCTAGGGTCTCGACTACAAGGGGAGCAAATGCGTAGGCTCTGTCGAGACCTGCATATTTACGCCTCTTGAGATCTTCGGCCGAATGTGCCGCCGCACCAATAAATAATAATATCGTAATAATCAGCTTCGATAAATATACATAGATTATTATGTATTTCTATTGAAGCTGTTTCATTAAAATAAAAAGCTATTTTATGCATCATAAATAATGATTATGCAAAGTACCATCTTTTTTCTTAGTTACTACCGTTTTCTCCTAAATCTGTGTGAGTTGACACAGAATTGTTTGATACAGACGTGCTCCAGCCCTACAGATCATGCCGTCTCCTGGCCGTATTAACCTCAAATTAACTCTGATCAGGGCTTAAGCGAGTCTACCGTACTAAAAAAACCAAGCCCTGATCAGGCTCCAAACGAGTTAAAGAGTTAAAACTCAATTGAGCACACTGTAGCGTACCGATATCATATCAAAAGGAACCTAACTACGTATGTACTAGGTACTTTTTCATCACGATGGGTAAGGAAGGTTTTACATGAGCTCGCCACTTTTGAAGGGCCCTTTTACAATGTGATCAAACTATTTTACATTGTTTTTAAAGAAAATGGAATTTTTGGGGTTCCGTACCCAAAGGGTAAAAACGGGACCCTATTACTAAGACTTCGCTGTCCGTCTGTCACCAGGCTGTATCTCATGAACCGTGATAGTTAGACAGTTGAAATTTTCACAGATGAGGTATTTCTGTTGCCGCTGTAACAACAAATACTAAAAACAGAATAAAATAAATATTTAAGGGGGCTCCCATACAACAAACGTGATTTTTTTGCTCGTTTTTGCTCGATATTGATAACGGCAACAGGTAGACGCTTGAAATATTCACGGAATATTTAGGTATGTATTCAATTTAAAAATAAATAATTAAATTAAAATAAAACACATACTTAAGGGGGGCGCTCATACAACAAACGTGTTTTTTGCCGTTTTTGTAGATAATGGGGAACCCTTCGTGCGCGGTTCCGACTCGCACTTTGCCTGTTTTATTTTTGTAAACTTTGGTTCAACACCTTATAATGATGCGATTATGACACTTTCCTAGCCATCGGGCTATGATGATGGTGATGATAGCTTGGCCTTCTCACTGTCCAGGGTCACTCCAAGGTAGCTCATCAGAACGCATTTTATATGCGTAAGACCATTGCATCACTATAAAAAATTATAATAAAACGTGCGTCTATATGCGAAACGTGTTAACTTTACTACGTTTAAATTTAATACTCCTGTAGGTACTGTCAGTATATAATGCCGGGTACAGACGAAGCGAGCGAGAGCGAGCGAAGGCTAAAGGTGTAAGCGCACTACGCGTCAACGGAACTGCGCGGCCGCGGCACTGAACGTCAAATTAGAACAAATGACGAAAGAGGACGCGCGACTTATTTGCTGATTTTGTTCTTATTTGACATAAAGTCCCGCGGCCGCGCAGTTCCGTTGTAGCGTAGTGCGTTTTCACTCTTACGAACGAACGCAAAAGAACCGTTGTGGACGTCATTGCGAAAGCAAGCGAGCCCAAACAAGGGCCTTCGTTCGCCTTCGGCTGTGCTCTGGCGGCTGTCGCTACATCAAAGCAATATGGAACGAACGAACGCACCGATTGTCGAATCCCACTCGTTTGCATTCGCTCGCTTGGTCTGTACCCAGTACAATGAGGCGTCTTCTGACGTCTCGGAATGAGATTTGATTGACTATTCTCAAAAGAAATAACCTTGCTTCTTCTATGAATAAAAGTGCTTTATCTCAGTATCCAGTTTATACAAGGTGCCACGTAACATGTGTACTAAACTGAAAGGGTGATTCTGGATCCCGAGGGAATAAAATTTATACTACGACTTTTGAAATTAATTGCTATCATTTTATATTATTTTTGAAAAAAAAATATGATATTTTTTTAATAAAACACTGTTTTTACCGGATTGATCGCGTATATTTTATATTTGTTTATAACCTGACGTTTCGGAGGCTTTTCAGCTTCCATGGTCACAGGCAGACTGAGGTGACATTTGTCTTTACAAGTAATTTGAATTAATAATATAAAATATACGCGATCAATCCGGTAAAAACAGTGTTTTATTATGAGTTCTCGCGAAAATAACCTTAGAATATACTATGATATTTTTTTCTTAACATTCGAGTTATTTTACGCGTATTATTGTATTTTTTTTGAAATTTCAATGATTTGCATATTTTTTGTAATAATTTCGTGATAAAACACTGGATTTGGTGAAATATAAGTAAAGAACATTTGCGAAATATTTTATAATGTTAAATATTGTAAGAGAGTGTGTAAAAGAACATGAAAAAAAAGAAAAAACATTTTTTTTTTAGTGTGGACTAAAAAAAAACTCGTTTTGATTCCTTCGGGATTTAGAATCACCGTCTTTCGGCTTAGTACACATGTTATTTGGAACACTGTATGAGTAATTTTTTAACACCCCGTAATGATAAGAGCCAACAAAGCGTTTATCAGAAGATGTTTATGTCCAGCAGTGGACTTTAAAAGGCTGTTAAAGTGTTAGTGACGATCGGAATGGAATGGAATGGAAACCTATCGAACAGCAACGAAAGCGTTAGGACGAGTGCTATGAGAAGGTTCCATTCCACTTATTTGACAACTCGTATTTTGTACTACTAAAACATAGTAACCCTCTTTTTTGCGCAGTCGGGTAATGAAACGTTAAACATTTACACACATTTGGTTTTTATATTTTTTTTAGTACATTTTAGGTACTTTCTTCAAATTTCCGGCCCATAATAGTCGCGTGGATATAATAAAACTTCTGTAATAAGGCCAGAATTTGATTATTAATGTAACTTCTTTAAAAATCAATTTCTTTCTTTTACAGAAAACTCCAAAATGGCGCCATCTATAAGCGTGGCAGAGTACTACGCAAACAAATCGATTTTCATCACGGGCGCTACTGGTTTTATGGGAAAAGTCCTCGTGGAAAAGCTCCTGAGAACATGTCCAGATATAAAAAGGATTTATGTGCTCATGAGGGCTAAGAAAGGACATAGCAGTAAAGAAAGAGTGGATGATTACTTCAATGTCAAGGTTAGTAGCGCCATCTAGTGTCGAGTAGCAGAACTAAAAAAGTTATGAATAAAATCTAGAACTAAAGTATTATAGAATCCTGCTTGATTCTACCCGCTGCTTTGCTCGCGTGGTTCTGGGATACTCGATAGCCATAAGGCCCAATTTTCCCTGAATAATGCAAAACAGTCTGGGATAATTTAGTCGCCTACCATATTTTTTCGCTTAAGTATTCTCTTTGGATCGAAATTATCTCTACAGATACTTAGTAGGATTCCCGTTAGGATTTGTTCGGTAGACGTTCAAAATGAAGGTAAAACTAAGTATTTTTGTAGTTGTTTATACCAGTTTAATTTTTTTTGTACATATCTTTTAAGGTATTCGACCGCCTCCAGAAAGAGCACCCAAAACGCCTGGAGAAACTCCACCTGATACAAGGAGACATTCTTGTGGAGGATCTCGGCATCTCGGCTGAGGACCGCCAGGAGCTGCAGAGGGAAGTACAGATCATCTTCCACTGCGCTGCTTGTGTCAGGTGAGAACTCAGAGCCGCAGCGTAACTGATCCGAGCGTGACGTTTCAGTTTCGTTTACTAGATTAGACCTGAAATAACACATAGGCTACTCGTTTCTCATAAATCAGTTCAGTGAAAAAGGGATAGGAACAAAAAATCTACAGAGAATAAATCAGTGTGTACTTGTAATAACGTGTTTACAGGCTACATACATTGGTCCCGGAAACAACAGAAACTAGTTATGAGTGTAATTTATTATATCCTTCCGTTTTCCCTCAGATTCGACATGTTCCTCCGCGACGCAATAAAAATGAACACAGCCGGCACACTTAAGGTCCTCGAGCTGGCTGAAGGCGTCCAGAACCTGGAGGTCTTCACTCACGTGTCCACTTCCTACTGCCGCTGTGAGGTGGAAGTGTTAGAAGAGAGATTGTATCCGGCGAAGCATCGTCCACAGCATGTGATGCACATCGCTGGATGGATGGATGATGAGCTGCTGGAGCATTTGCAGCCGAAGTAAGATTCTTATGTTTGATCATGAATAACGTGTATATAGTATAAATTCTAAGCCGGCACCAGTCTCCATCTTAGAGTTTACACCACCCCATCTCTTCCCGTGGCTATCGTAAAAGGCGACTAAGGGACAGGGTTGCCAACCGTAGAATTTTTTTCCTCGTATAACGCAGCTAAAAATCTCGTATTATGGCTTTCGAACCTCGTACATTCCACTAAAAGGTGACTAAACCAAAATTAATGCATGTTAAACTGTTGAATTTAGGACGTTTTACACAACAAAATAAACATACATCGGGAGACGGGCAGCAGCGCCTCTTGCAGGATAGACCTACCACCGAACTACGATCCCCTACCCGCATGCCCAGTGTGGGGATTATAAGCATTATCTCCCATGAGATAAAAGCCAATAAGACGATTATCAGGGGAAGGCCTGCGTCCAGCAGTGGACCATTATAGGATGTTCAGGTCCAGGTGTAATAAAAATAGTGACGATGTGTCCATATATGTATACATCGTCACTATTGTTGATGTTTTACCACAATAGTGTCTTCCAGACCATCGTGATACATATTTATTTATTTATTTATTTATTTGGCACACAAAACAGAATACAATCAAATATTATACAAATAGGAGGACACAATAATAAAAACTAGACTGTATCCCTAAATATGTGTACACAGCATGTTCAAAGAGCAGTTATACATATGTAGGTAAGCAAATATCTATTGGAAATTGAAAGTTAAAGAATAGTTAATTATAAAATAAGAAAGCATGCATTATTATCTAAAAATTACAAAAATAAAAATGAATTTGGCAAATTAAAAAAAATAATAATAAAATTACAGAAAATTATAACCACTCTCCTTAATGAGAATGGTTGCAATGTCTTTTTTAAATTTATATAGCCTTTTGTTAAAAATATCAATATTGTCACTATTTTTAACTAAAATATCATTGTACTGGCGACACATTCTGACCACAGGGTTGTAATAGGAAGTATTATTGGTATGGACCTGTAGGGCGAAAGTTTTCTGAAAGGGATAGCGAGAGCTCGTTCTGGTATTAAAACTAATGGTAGAGAGTAAGTTTGAAGAATCGATTTCAGAGTGTATGATTTTGAAAAGAGTGACCATATCCAGGTATTGGCGACGGGCTTCTAAAGACATGAAATTGAATCGTCTAAGTTTCTCCTCATATGATGGTAGAGTTCGATGTATGCGACACCTGTATCCCAATACCCTGATAAACCTTCTCTGGATTCTTTCAATATGCGCTCAGTATGCACTTTGTAGAAAGGAGACCAAACTACTGCATTGTACTCCATAACACTGCGAATAAGTGACCGGTAGAGGCAGATGAGGCTTTGAGGGTTTTTGAAGTCTCTTGTGGCTCTCGATATAAAACCGATCAGCTTAGAGCACCTGGTCGTGATGTAGTCATAGTGGGCATGAAAATTAAGCTTTTCGTCAAAGATAACCCCAAGATCTTTAACCTGTGATTTCCTCTCCAGGACGTGATTATTAAGTTTGTAATCAGCTAGAATTTTATGTTTCTTATTTGTAAATGATACAACAAAGCATTTTTTAGCATTGAGAAACATACGGTTTTCAGCACACCATTCATCCACGGCGTCTAAGTCTGCTTGGAGTGCTATCGAGTCACCAGCGTGAGAGATAGTTGAGTAAATCTTTAAGTCATCGGCGTATAGCAAACAGGGATTCCTAATTCTGTCAACGAGATCATTTACAAACGCAATAAAAAACAATGGACCAAGGTGGGAACCTTGTGGAACCCCAGATGTTACCTCAATAGGTGATGAAGTGAACCCCTTAATGGCCACAAGTTGATTTCTACGATAGAGATAAGACTCTACCCAACGCAACAAGTTACCGTGGATACCGTAAGAGGCTAGCTTAATAAGCAACACCGAATGATTAACTTTATCAAAAGCCTTGGAAAAATCGTTGTAGACAGCATCCACCTGACCAGTCTTGGCAAAAGCACTGCACAGGTAGTGCTTGTATTCCAGGAGGTTTGTGGTCGTAGATCTCTTCCTAATGAAACCGTGCTGGCGAGGCGATAAAAGTGGCTCCAAGTGGTGATAAAGAGAGTCATACACCAGTGACTCGAAGAGCTTGCTGAGGCATGAGAGTATGCTAATAGGCCGATAGTTTTCACATGATGATTTATCACCCGACTTGAATACAGGAGTGATATGAGCAGTCTTCCATAAACTGGGGAAAACCCCTGCTTGGAGGGATTTATTAAAAATGTAATATAGAGGAGTGCACAGTTGTTTGGCACATCTTTTGATGAAGTGGGGGGGGATTCCATCCGGGCCAGCACCTTTATTGGGATCTAGACGAGCTATCTTAAGCAATATCTCCTGTTGTGTCACGAAGGTCTAGAAGATACCTATTCACTCTTGTCTTGAAGACTCCCAGGTTGTAAGTTGTCTTCTCTTTAAATTTAGGTGTATATGAGATGGGTTGACGATAAGCCAAAAACGGGAGATACTTGATGCAGTCCGGTTATAAACACAGCGCCATTACCATCGTTGGAAGCCTTTGTACAGTGGTTGATTACCGGTGCCATTGCATAAACATGGGGTTTGTGTAAGATAAACGGGTGCAGGGTCTCCTAGCGTGTGTACTGTGTACACTACGAGAAATTGCCTTCATCGTCGTCATCAACAGCCTATCCGTATATATCCACAACTCAATCATAGACCTCCCCCAAACGACGCCACGAATAGCAGAACTGAGCCGCCTCAATCCATCAACTCTAGACATGTGTCGTTCCGGACCGTAATAGTTCCTGGAACTATGTCCTCACTCGGAACGAAATCGTTCCGCTCCACAGCATCGTTTGAAATAGTTCCGTCGTTCCTTCAATCTAACCAATCCAATCCAATCATCGCGGGCGTTTCGCTCGCGCGTCACGTCGAGTAGTTCCGTTCATAGATTTTTTCCATCTATGTTCGTTCCTTGGTTTGACTTGCACACGTTAAGTCGCTAAGAAGAGAATTCAAATTCATTCATAGAAACGAAATTAAGTTTAGTTCCCCAAAAGAATACACAGTTCCTTGTATGTAAACATGTCTGACCGCACCGAACATGACAAGATCTACGCACGCTACCAGCTATCTAGTTCCGCGGATATGTTTCCGTTGTTAAAATTTCCGAACCTATACAGGACATAGTGAATATATGAGGACCTCGAACATGATTCATCGCTAACATGTCCGGACATGTTTCCTGGAACTATGTCCTCCGTTCAAACTATGTCATGTTCAATCCGCAGCCGGATATGGTTTGCGCATGTCTAATCCACTCCCTACGACCGGCACAACGTTCCATCAAGTCTGTCGGGAGGTCTGACACGTAGTTTCACACTTGCGTCGCAGGAAATGCCTTACAAATTATTATTTATTTCCAGAATAATCGAGCCACAACCCAACACATACGCTTACACAAAGAATTTGACAGAGGATCTCGTATCACAGTACAAAGGGAAGTTCCCAATCGCGATCGCACGGCCGTCTATCGGTGAGTTGAGTAGATGTTGAAACGGCCCGACGACCCCGGCGGCAGTTAGTTGTTCGGGACGTATCATATCTTAAATACATCATCAATCATAGACCATGAAAGAACAAAATTCAAAAAGTTTTGTATTTCATGGAGTTGACCTTGGATTCACTCAAAAATTAATCACAACCTTTCTTCTGCTATTCGCTTCTTCGGTTATTCTATATCATATAGAGGCTACTTTCCTCACTCAAGTTAAATCTAAAATCCCTTATTGGATTATTATCTTCAAAATTGTGATTTTCTTATTACAGTCACTGCAGCATTGAAAGAGCCTATGCCTGGTTGGGTAGACAACCTCAACGGTCCCACTGGACTGCTCGTCGGCGCTGGAAAAGGTAATTAAAACTGAACACTAAAATTGTAAATAAATAATTTAAATAATCAAAAATATACTTAGACCGCATTACCTGCTAAAATATTACGATATGATATATCCTGGATTAGTCGAAGTACGCAACTAAGTGGCATTTATTGAGTTACTAGCAGCGCCTCGCGGCAGGCAGGAATTTCGGGATAAAAAGTAGCCTATGTCCTATTCCAGACTATAATCTATCTCTGTGCCAAATTTCATCCAGATCCGTGCAGCCGTTCTGGCGTGATAAAGGAACAAACATCCATCCATCTATCCATCCATCTAAACTTTCACGTTTATAATATTAGTATAATATAGTATAATACATATATATATATAATATAATATTAGTGAGATGAGATTATAATGGCATTGTTGCAATGACATGTTGTAAAATCGAGTAAAATGTAAAATCATGTTGCTGTCCGATTCGGACAAAATATATTGGGTCGCAATGTCCCAATTGACACTTTTGATTTTAATATTTTTATTACTGTCGATTCGACAGCAGTAACAGAAACAACGGGGCTGAAGCTAGTTTGTAAGTAGAGGGGTCAGAGTCGTTTGCTTTTCTATGGACTTTCAGACAAAAACGAAATACTGCTGAGCCAGTTGTCTTTTCCTTTATTTCAGGAGTGATACGTACGATGCACTGCAACGAGGAGTACTTGGCTGATGTTGTGCCGGTGGACATGGCTGTAAACGGATGTATACTGCTCACATACACAACTGGAGTTGACAAGTAAGTTATTAAAATGCAAAAATCCTAGTATCCACGTTCCGTTTAAAACGTTAATAATGCAGCCACCTGATGTCAATTCAGATGTCACCAAAACAATACTTTGACAGCATCCAGCATCTACCAGCAGTCTTTCGCTAATCGTCATCCCACCTGGTCGGAGGGCGTCCTACACTACGTTTTCCGAGTCGCGGTCTCCACTCAAGTACACGTTTACCCCAGCGGTTGTCGGTTCTTCTCGCGATATGGCCAGCCCACTGCCACTTCAGCTTGCTAATCCTTTGAGCTATGTCGACAACCTTGGTTCTCTGTCGGATGTATTCGTTGCTTCAGAGAAACTCCGATTTGAACTCTCCACTCCTAATGTGATAAATGTAACAATGCTTTCAGACCCGAAGAGATCCGAATCTGCAACATCACTCAGTCAGGCATTAACCCTATCAGTTGGGGAGAGGCTTTGGACATGGGTAAGTTAAAAAAAACTATCTATCTATCTGAAAACAGATTTTCTTGTCCTTAGATCAATATATTACAATTATGAAAACTTGTTGTATACTCATAAAAATATCAATTGGTTCCCTAAAAATAGCGATATACATAAATTTACAATACAATACAATACAATACAAAAATTCTTTATTGTACACGAGAAAATAACATAACAAAGAGACATCACATAAGATAAGTACAATGGGCGGCCTTATCGCTTAGAAGCGATCTCTTCCAGGCAACCTTGGGATGGAAAGAATTGTGCATTTAAGAAAGGCAGGGGGTGTACCTAAGATTATCTAAAATACATATGTATTTAACACTAAAAAGACCTTACTTAGATAAATAACATAATATACTAACTACTTAAATAAATAGTCAAAGTAAAGTACCATAGTTCACTTTTCTGAAAGGAAAAACTCCTTGACACGAGCTTTAAAAACTGGTAAGGATTGGACTTTTCTAGTGGACTGTGGTAGTGTATTCCACAACCTTATGGCTTGGATGGAAAAGGATTTAATACTAGAAATAAGAATAAACTCGCTGTGCCCACAACTAGGTTACACAAGATAAATGTATCTTTTAAAGGGCAATGTATGCGCTTCTACAACAAAACTTCAAGTGAGTTGCAAAAATTGTCAATAAATAAATTCAAACAAATCGTAAACACATCCTTTGTAAAAAGGCCTACCTACTATAAAATATCAGATTATCTAGAGGATAAAAAAGCTTGGGACGAGTTTCGCTCCAACTCGAAAACTAACATTCTAACAAGGTAAAGGTTTCTTGTTCGCTCCTTTACTTTACCTTAAAAAGATTGAAGTGGACAAAAAATCAAAGTGATCACTTTATTTTCTAGTTTTACTTATGTAATCTGAGTTTTGTGACGTGTCCAAGAGTCCTGTAAGGTCTAAAGGAAATAAAGCACTTTGAATTTTGAATTTTTAGAGACTGTTGTAGTGTTAAAAGCTAATGTGTGTAGTACCTTGGCCGCCGTGGTGATCGCAGCGTTAGAATCGACCCCTCCAACTTAGCCTTTAGATGTCGTAGGGAAACTACCAGAGAACAGTAACTTGCCAGCTACGACGACATGGTGTTAAAAATATTAATTATTTAGTATATTCCAAGGTTATTTTCGCAAGAACTCATAATAAAACACTGTTTTTACCGGCACACCGCACAAGCAGATGGTCTGCCTGTGACCATGGAAGCTGAAAAGCCTCCGAAACGTCAGGTTATAAACAAAATGTATACGCGATCAATCCGGTAAAAACAGTGTTTTATTATTAATTATTTTATTGTTTTTTTAACTGCTACAAAGAAAATATAATTTATCTTTTCGATAGTAAACAATTTCAATCTTGATATTTCAAGCAGCTTTGGAAATGCATGCTCTATAAGGTGGTTCGACGCGGATTGGCGCGAGATTCAATTTTAGTTGTGGTTTTTAATTTTTTCTGCTTTCCACAACCAATTAAACTAGAGGAATAGTAATTCGCCGCAAATTGTAACGACTTTTTATGAACACATGATAAAACCAACTTTGATTAAAAATAATTCTTCATTAACAAAGAAAATTACAATCCAATAATAAAATAAAATTAAAACTAGTATTTACAATTGAAACATTGATTGATTCATTTGTATTTTGGAAGCATGTGGGAAAATGTTGATTTTTTAGCACAAAACATCTTTCCATTACGGATGTAAGCGGGTAACTACGAACCTTCCAACACAAATAAGGTTCGTAGTTAACCCGCTTACATCCGTAATGAATTCGTCAAACTACGATAGTTTTTATAACAAAATATCTTCTTTTCAAATGCTTCAAAAATACCAGTTTCCACCTTTTCACACTTCACCATTAAAAAAATCCTACAAGTGCCTTCATCTACCGCAGGTCGCGTGCACGTGCAGGAGTTTCCGTTCTCGATCTGCCTGTGGTACCCAGGCGGCTCGCCAAAGAGTTCCTGGCTCCAGCACCAGGTGGCGCTGTTCTTTACACATCTGCTACCGGCCTACTTCGTGGATCTGTTGATGTTTTTGATGGGGAAGAAGACCTTGTAAGTACATAGCTTTTTCTTTCGACGTTGGAGCTGTAATATAAATCAAATAGACGTTTGATTTACATCACGGCTCCAAGATGTTGCGAATTCTCCAACCTCTTTGATCCGTGATAAATTCACATCAAACACTCAATTGAGTCTTTGATGTGAATTTCAACTCGATACCTCCACGAATTCCTGAGAAGAGGTATTCCGCGGTCGTCCCTCTCGCCTCGGTCTAAAGTAGCCCGAACACGGAAATTCAAATTTACCACTGAAATCGTTCCGGTTTCGTTCCATTTTGATATTTCTAACAGAAAAGGAGCAAAAGTACTATCGTCCACACACTTCTCGTGCAAGTAATCTTAATTTACCATTATTGTTTCCGAGGAAGGTTTTTTTTAACTAGTTTATCTTACGCAAAGTACCAGGAAAGTAGGATAGCATAGGATAATAAGGTAACTCTAGTATTTCAACTCCATAGGGATCATATTTAACAAGGTTTATTTGACTCATTGGAAAATTCTAGTCTAATTTATTGCATTCTATGTTGACCGATGATGAGAGTTGAATAGGATTGACAGCCGGACAGACGGACAACAAAGTGATCCTTTTGTTAAGGGTTCCTTTTTTCCTTTTGAGGTACAGACCCTAAAATATAACTAAATATACTTTTTTTCAGCATGGTGAAAATGCAGAAGCGAATCAACTACGGCCTAGAAGTTCTACAGTACTACACCACTAAAGAATGGCATTTCAAGAACGACAATTATCTAGCTCTGCAGAAAGCGGTATCGAAAGAGGATAACGAAACCTACTACACTGATTCACATGTAAGTAATTTATGATTCCTATCCACTATTAAAAAAATGATCGACAATTCACACAGCATTATCTAGCCCCAAGCTAGGCAGAGCTTGTGTTATGGGCACTAGATAACTGATATAGGTACATAATACAATACAATACATTATCTAAATAGTATTTTTTTTATTATACATAGAAACAACCAGAACACCCGTAACAAATACCTGCAGATCGTACAAATATTTGTCCCAAGACGGGAACCGCACCCGCAACCTCCTGCGTCGCAGGTGGACCTTCGCCTTCAGAGGTCGTCCCGAATTAGATAAAGCCCCGAGTTAGATTTTTTTATACGAGATACCAATGTGTCATTTTTGTATACTACCACCCCGACTCTTCCCGTGTGTGTCGTAAGAGGCAACTAAGGGACATACACCGGGGGGAGGCAGCAGCGCCTCTTGCAGAATAGATCTACCACCGAACTGCGATCCCCAACCCGCATGCCCAGCGTTGGGAATTTTTGGGAATTGTATACCTACCCCCATGTCATTCTTATTTTATTTTATCTACGCAGTTATCTTTTACTCAATTATTTATCGGATATTTGTCACGTACGCATGTTTCGCATTACGGTGACCGTGTTCACGGGGCGACTGCCGCCGCCGCTGGGGCATAAGAATTGATAGTAGTATCCACGACTATTCAATCAACAAACTCAATCGACTCAATTCATGTCAACAAATCGCGAAAGTTTAAAAAGGTTTTCAATTAAATCAATCTATTTGACAACCGCAGAGGCTTAGCGGACGAATCTCCACCTGCGATTCCGGTGTTCGATTCTGAATCACTATTTTGAACTAAACTTCTTTTTCAGCTGATCGAATGGAGCAAGTACATCCGCAACTACATCAAGGGTGCGCGCGAGTACTGCTGTAAAGAGGACCCCGCGACTCTCCCGCAAGCGAGGAAACTGCAGAGACAGTGAGTTTCTTCATACTCCTTGTTCATGTTATCAGCCCACATCAACCATTGCTGAGCATAGAATTGATGCCACAAAGACAAAGAGCCTCGCTTAGAACTTAGAGCCAAGCGACTCGCTTAGTGCTTAGAGCCAAGCGACTCGCTTAGTGCTTAGAGCCAAGCGACTCGCTTAGTGCTTAGAGCCAAGCGTCTCGCTTCAGGTGGGGGCGAAACTCTAAGCTTAGTGACTGATCCTAGCAAACAGACGTATTGCGTGGCTATGAAAGTGACCACACTGCGACCGATGCGCAGAGCTAGGTTCCGGGTTAGCCACCAAGCGAGTCGCGAGCCACCAAACGGCGGGCGGCCTTGTATTGTGCTCACATTGTATGTGTTGTTCAAAAGCTTAGCTGTGGCATTATATTCTCTGGGATAATGACTCCTCAAATGACGCCATAAATTCTAATTTTTAATTTTAAAGTGAGCCTCGAGAACCACTGTTCTCGAGGCTGACTTTAAAATTTCTATTTATCCCCCGTGACACAACTGCTTGAAATATTAAGGCGGTACCCCGAATCACGAATAAAAAAAACATTCGTCAGTTTGATACTACTAATACGCCAGTTATGACAGTTGTCGCTAGAAAAAAGTACGAAATTGCACTGTTTTGCACATAATTTGGTCGAGATCTTAGGAACGCTGCGGTCTATTGAAATGACTTATGTTTTGATTCGTAGGTTATTACTAATTACTTGGTTCTTTCAAATAGTTTTTGATAAGTTGAGTAGATTTCTTGTAAATAAGCAAAAACTCCACTTTTACACTTGCGCCGTTCCAAGAACGCATGCTCTGTCCCGCTCCTATGAACGTGACACCGATTTACAAGGCAGACCCTGAGAGAGACAAATTTACTTTCGAAACAATAATTTGTAATTATTATTTTTTGATTTTGGATGTATTTATTAATGTAATTTTTTTTTTCAGGTTGTATTATTTGGACAAATTCACAACTGTCATGGTGTGTGCCCTCGTTGCTTACGTCATCTTCTACTACTCAAAAATGTTTATATCGATTTTCCTATAATAATTCCAAAATGGCGTCGATTTTTTGGAGTAAAATTGAGTGCTGCATTCTTAAAGCACTTTTAGCCTTGTTTTTAAAATGATAAGGCTCAGAATCGACTGTTATGGTTATAAATATTGATGTTTCATTATAAGAAAAGTTTTATGTAAATTTATGACTGCCAGAATTGCAAGGCGCCATCTAGTAGTAGTAATGATAAACGTATATTTTTAAGTAGTATTGTTTTTTACCTCTTTCATTCTCTAGATAATTATTTAACAATTTTAATTTGTAATTTCGGAATAAAATTATGAATTCTTTATTATCTAGTATATTTCTGTTATTTACATTGAATGTTGTATTGATTCGGTTTCTTTAATTTTGTCTTTTTTATAATTTTAGAGGCTTCGTAACAAAAATAAACTTGTATTATTATTTTATTTTGTTGTTACACCAAAGATTTCTAATTCTAAGATAGTTTATTTGTCTAGAAGCTGATGTTTTTTACCTACCGATAATCTTTTTAAACTTACTAAATTCTTATCTTAAATGGTTACAATATTTTTCATATCAATAGAATGTTATGATTCTTATTCCACTGAGGTACTAAATGTAATATTATCCAAAAATCATTATGCTATTAAAAAAACAACTTTGAAAATCACCATTGGAAAATAAGTTATCCTTGAAGTCAACGAATTTTTTCTTATTTCAATTATAAATTTTCTGTTTTCTTTTAAAGTTATTTGTCTTAGATAAGTAAAGGAAATGTATACTCTGAACCTACCTACCTATTAATGTACCTGTAGTATCCTAGAATACATAAATAAATAAGATAATTATTAACTGATTGTTGTAAGCCAAGCCGATTTATGGCCTCCCATTTTAAAATATTTCACCTAGATTCTACGTATTTGAAAATAAATTTGATTAAGTAAAACGTTATTTTTTTTTTCCTACCCTCGCTCGAAAACATCACAATCACATTAATTAAAAATGCGAAAGATTGGATCGATGATCTTTTACTATTAAGGCGCTACCCCGACCCAAATAGTACCTCCACCTATTTTATCTTACTATTACAAGACATGAAATTTTCGAAATTCCCTTTGTTCAAAGAATTAATATGATAAAATAGGTGGCGGCGCTAGTTCGGGTCAGGGTATCGCCTTAAACGAATCCGGCTAGTTATCCCTTTTTGATGGTTTTTTTGTTTTTATAGAGATAATGATCCTGAGGTGCCTAGTCCCATAAAGAAAGATTCCTCCGAAAGGTATTCCCGTAGAAGTAGTAGAACACTGTAAATATACAGGAATGTGAAGTCAGTTTTTAGATTTAGATAAACACGTCCTCTTGTATTTTAAACATAGTTCCTATTATTTATACATTTAGTATTGTAGTTCACTAATAACACCGGCCAAGTACGAGTCGGACTCGCGCACGAAGGGTTCCGTACCATTATCTATAAAAAGAACAAAAAAAATACACGTTTGTTGTATATGGGAGCCTCCCATACAAAAACGTGATTTTAAACGTTAAATAACGTTAAATATTTTTTGTTGTTATACCTAGCGGCAACGGAAATACATCATCTGTGAAAATTTCAACTGTCTAACTAGCGGGGCGATAATTGTGTCTCGTTTCAAATGTGGCACAACAATTGTCGTAATATTTCAGGTTTGCGGCCTTAGAATGCTTTACTTGATTAACAAAGTCATTAAAGCAACTCATCTGTAACAATTGGTTTTCGTAATATTACCAGTTGAACAGGTTATAAAAATTGTTATACAAGTTTAGTTTTATGAAGTGCAGGTACGTACTCTATGTACCTTATATACTGTTCATTTCTACCCGCCTGGTACTTTGAGTGAGATAAACGTTGTTCAATATGATCACTATGGAATCAAAATACTATTGTTAGGTACCATATAAATATTTTTTACTATACATAGAAAACAACCAGAACACCACAAATGTCTGCAGATCGTACAAACATTTGTCCCGAGGCAGGAATCAAACCCGCAACCTCTTGCATCGCAGGCAGACCTTCGCCCACCACGCCACAGAGGTCATCTATGAATGGAACGGGATGAAATTTTTTACACGTAAAGATCTTGACCTAAATAACATATAGGCTAATTTTTATACCAAAAACGCGTGCGTATTCACGGGCTGAAGCTAGTGATACATATACATATTTAAGATCGATTTAAAATTCTGCGCATGCGTCGTAAAACGGCGAAGCATACCAAACGGTTTTGGCCTACGTAGGTGCTTTAATTTTGTGCTCTATTGTACTTTATTTAGCCAACTTTATTCATACATTGGTACAATCAGCGCCAAAAATAGTTGACTGAAAACAATCTAAGAAAACTCTCTCCGAGTCGGTCGGTCGACGACTCGGGATTACTAAAAATTAAATTGTTACTAATTTGCTCTTGTCATTCGAATGGTTCGAATGATTTCTGAAGTTCGAATGAAATTATTCACAGTAGCGCATCTTTACTGTGGCGCTGCTGTAGGTACCAAAAAAACGTGTCATGGCCACCACTGGGAACAGTGACACGTTTCTATAGAAAACTAGCGGCCTTTTTCAAATTTTGAATTTGAAGAATTTTTCAAATCGGTGCAGTAGTTTCCAAGCCTATTCAATTCAAACAAATCTTTCCTCTTTATAATATTAGTGTAGAAAACCCAGTATTTGTCAAAAATCCCAGTGAGGATATCTTGGTGGTGGACAACGGGAATAATCTCAGATTTCTTATAGTCATAGAACGTATCGTCGTGGAAATCCAGTGAATCTGATTCTTACGTTTCGATAAGACATGACATTGTACCTGACATTGAATATGCTAAGCTGTTTATCTATAAAATTTGACTTGTCTAAGTGCTTATTTTGTAAGCCTAACGCATCGATCAAAAATGTCCGGCTTTGCCGGCCCCCCTTAGATTCACAATGCGCACGCCACAACCTTCAGTAGCAAAAGAGATACATTTTGACATGTTAGGAAAGCTTTTCAACTAGTGTCATTTTAGCGTTCAGACAAAAAGCCTGCCAAAAAGCCTGCCTGTAAGTGCTCGTACAAAAAATGCAAGAATCACTCGTCCAAAGTGCTGAAAAAGGATGGAATTTCTTATTTTCAGTAAGTTTATATACCTATATTTCTTACCCGTATATTGAGATGTGAGTCATATACTTGTGAAATCAGCATAAAATATTGTTGTTTGGTTTGCCTATGTTAAAATATTAATTTTGTTCTAAATTGATAAATGGAGAGGCTATTTCTTCTAAATTTTTTTTTTCATTTTTAGTATGTATTAATATATTTTTCATAAAAATAAGTTTAATATTACTAGTTGATGATTTTTAAAATAACTAGTTGGCCTGCCCTAAAATTTCATTTGCGTAGACTCTCTAATAAAAGAAAGACTAGGTTCTTACCTAGGTAGGTAAGAACCTAGTCTTTCTACCAGAAGTATGAATTTATAAAACGTTTATTTTTTGTCCCGTAAAAAAAACTCGTGCAAAGCCGCAGACAGGAATCTCAGATCTTTTTAATCTAGAGTGCCTGCCTGAAATTGTATTTTAAGTTTAAATTGTTGTAATATGTCTGAAATGACCCTTTTGTATAAATACCTACTGTTGAGACACCAATTTATAGTTTCATCAATAAATGATTCGTTATCTTTACCTGAATTCTGTTAATTAATCCTTATAGAAAATAAACTGAGTAGGTAGGTATATAATTCTCAGGAAGGTACCTACCTACTTACAAAATAAAATAAAATGAATTCGACTCCACCAATCTCTTGTTCCGTATGGAAAAAACTTGTCAGGCTCTGCGCAAACTGTCTGCGTCAAAACAAAACGTAGACAATTTTGATTGACATTTTTGTAAGGCTCTAGGAATCTACGGGGGAGGCCGCGAACTACTTATTTTTGATCGAAGGCCTAAAGAAGTAAAGTTATTGAATTTTGAATTTTTGAATAAATAAATTTAATATTTGGAACGATAACATCGACTCATCGACCCCAGAGATCTTAATGTCTGTTCTTTAATAGGGTGTATAAAAGATGGAAGACATAGCTAGACTATGTCTTTACCCATTTATTGGGTCTAGTAGGTATGAAACTGGTTTTCCAAATAAAACAACAATAAAACCATTATAATTGAAGTGGTTTTGGCGTAAAAACAGCCATATTGCGCATAAAGTATTAAGTTTTTATCATAAAAATAATCTTAAATTGGCGAATCAGTTTGAATCACTAGATCGAATGTACTAGGACTCCTAGATAAGATGTTTTTTAGTATTTGTTGTCATAGCGGCAACAGAAATACATCATCTGTGAAAATTTCATCTGTCTAACTATCACGATTCATGAGATACAGCCTGGTGACAGACGGACAGACAGGCAGACGTACAGCGAAGTCTTAGTAATAGGGTCCCGTTTTTACCCTTTGGGTACAGAACCCTAAAAAAGTAAGCAAGTAAGAAAGTGCTGCAATAAGGTCATGCAATAATTCAGTGGTGTTGTCCACCAGGTTAAATTGCTAATTCATCTGAAATGTAACGGTTCCATCTGGACGTGATGACTAATTCATCATGCTTTGATAGCAGTTCCATCTGTGCTGTGGTTCGTTAAACATTTCACATTCATTAAACAATGGTAGTCTATGAATGGCACTCACACCCCTTAAACATGTCCTTTGTAAAAAGGCTTACTACAAAATATCACATAATCTAGCTAGAGGATAAAAAACTTGGTACGACTTTTGCTCTCGAAAAGTAACATTCTCATAAGGTAAAGGTTTCTTGTTCGCATCTTTACTTTACCTTGAAAAGATTAAAGTGAACAAAAAATCAAAGTGATCACTTTATTTCCTAGTTTTACATAATGTAATTTAAATTTTTGTGACGTGTCCAAGAGACTTGTAAGGTCTACAGAAAACTAAACACTTTGATATTTGATGTTTGTTTGTTTGACTTTAGATTCGACGTTTTAGCTGTAGATTAATTGGTGTACCGTGATAATCGATTTAATGAAACTAAAAACAAGAAATAAAAACTTTGAATTTAGTAGGTACTTTTAAGGTTGGTTATGTAGGTTCTTTATTAGAGTTGTTCGCATGTGATTTAAAAAAAATGTATATTTATGTATTTACGATGTAAATAAGTGAATCAGGGGATTTCTGAAACTCTTTTTCGTACTTAATGGTTCCAAAGTGCCCTAACGTTATGATGGGACGAATGGGATAATAAAATTTAAAATTATTTGATATCCCGTTGTTCCCACTAACACACATCGATAACGATTGGTGGGCCGAACGGGAAATAATTTAATTCAGCCTATTAAAATCGCATTCGTCTAGCTGGTGGTACAACGGGACATCACGAAAAATCCTCTAGCGTCTCCTTTCTGAGCTGGTAGGGGAAAAAGCAAGGGACTATTGTAAAAAGTTCGACTAAGTGTATCATTACCTTTTTACCCGACTACCAACAAGGGAGGGTTATGAGGTTAGCACCCTATGTTTGTATGTATGTGGCCGATTTCTTTGTTCCCACGTAGCGCTGAGACTACTGGTTCGATTTCAACAAATTATGTATCGATTGATTCGTCTCAATACCCCAATGGTTATAGGCTATAGGATTTAGGGCTCCGCCCCCGAATAAGCCTTCAAAACGCGTATTAAAGAGTACGTAGCCGCAGGCTGCAGGCCCCATAGAGAAAAATTACAATACCTACGACCTATTTTCATTTTCAACTCCATGCCTATCAAATATGACCAAACTTTTATAACTTTTACGTAGTCGGGTTGTAGTTTTTAACTTTATTTAAAGTCACGCAATGCTTTTTGTATCAAATTTTAAAAAAGATATTGACGACAGAAAACGATATGGTGATAGCCCCTTTTAAAGAATCAGACGACAAAGAGTCTATTTTGTTGCATTTTGCTAATTTGTAGATAGGTCTAATTACCTGCAGTCGAACCTTTGGTAATTTCTACCTATTAATAATTCGATCCTATTGAGGTACAGTCAGATCAAGTCTGTGTTTGGTTTGACGAGGATATATTATGTTTTATTTTAACTGGGCACCCATAAACGGAAATACAGGTGCACTTTCTTTATAAATATCAGCTCTTTTTTTGAATACTTAAACCATTTTGGCGTAAAACCATTTTTGACAAAATTATTTTTGATGTCGATCGAATCATGGTCATGTTCCTAAGTGTCATTTCGTTGTATGGGATGACAAAATCTGAATCAAATTTAACAAATAATTATAAAATGGCGATGTAGGAAAACCGTACAGAAGTGATACAGGGAAATCGACAAAACCTTTGTCTTTTCATGAAAATGCCGCGCAAAAAAGGAAATTCAAAAAAATACATTGACCAGTTTGTGACAGGTATATTATATATCTATATAATGATATAGCTTTTTTTATGCCTCTGTAGTATTTTTATTTTTTAGAATGTAGGCAAGAGCTTCAAAAATAGATTTTGGTTGCCATTTTGTATATATAAGTTAGAGTAAGATTAAATAGGGAGTCAGTCGTCAACTCACGTGGCGGCGCTAGTTTGGGTCGGGGTAACGCCTTAAGCCTAACATGGTTTAAAATCAAGCATTACTAGTGCATAAAAATTAAGTCTTAATAACAATAGCTATTTGTTAAACAAGAGTGTAAAGTTGCTTTTTAACCGCGTGCTCAATTTTGATGACCGAGCAAGCGAAGGATTCTAGAATTAGAAGCCTGAGCGTTAGCGAGGGAATCAAAAGAGCACGAGGTAAAATATCACTCGAGCAACTCACACGCAACGAGCACTCGAGTGCAACACGTAACTTTTCATCCCACCTCAGCGAGGAAAGAGTATTTTTGCTCTTCGATATTATTAAGATCATCGTGCGCACGATGATCATAATTCAATTTACTTTATCCTCTAGCGGATAAAAACTGCTTTTACACTCAGATATCGAAGAGCAAAAATACTCTTTCCTCGCTGAGGTGGGATGAAAAAACTATTTTTATTTAGCTATAGCTAAGTACATATATAACATCTTTACTAGTACTAGATGATGCTATGTGGTTTTTCCAGCATTAATTATTCCATTATTTATTATCAGAATTATTATAGCCAAACAGTAGGTTGGCTCCGAATCTTATTTGTACCACGAACAAAGTCCTTTTACAAAAAGTACAAGTATTAGGTAAAACAAACCGTGAGTTTCGGGAGCGCTGTGTGTTTGTGACGCCAACTGTACTACTAACAATGTATGATACGCATCGGCACGGTTCATTCATTCCAAAGTGGCGAGGGAGGACGCATTCCAGGTTTAAATATTTAAAAGTAAGTGTTCCTGGCATAAAACAAATAAGTATAAAAACTTTTTGGTTAAATTTAAAAAAGTTTGTGGTCAAGGTTGTTCCAAATATTGAATTTAGAATAAAGGTTGGTGTTCTAAGGTTCTAAGGATACGTAAATATTTTAAGTGTGGTTCCAGGTAAGAAAAGTGACTTTGTTTTGGGTATAGAATCCTTGATATTTTTTTGTAAACAAAGGCATTAAAAAATCAAAGAAATATTGGTGGAATTCATTTTATGACGACCGTTACAATTTTAGGTTTTGAAAGCTTTCGTTTAATTCGTCTTGCGTCCGTTTTCGAACTAAAATTTGAACCATTTTGACTGCACGTCAGCATCCGTTGTTGAAGTTTGTTTTTAGTGATTACCTTACAAAGTGTTGGCTTCTGTTTTTTAACCGACTTCAAAAATGGAGGACGCTATGTATTTTTGTATGTATGTTCATCGATGACTCCTCAATTGTAAATTCTTTGTAAATTGTAAATTAAATCGATTTGGATTATTCTTTTTTTCTTCTTAAAAATATAATTCAAGATAGTCGCATTGAAATTTGACTCCTGCGGGATTAGTACCTATCTGACCAAGCGACCCGTCTACGGAATTTTCTCCCCCTGGACATCAGCCGTGCTAAATCACTCCCTATCTTAAAAAAACTGCTTCATCAGCATTACCTGTCGTTGTCAAAATTAGACAACTTTATGTTATATGTTTATGTTAGTTTATTATAATGTTTGTAGGTTATGTAGTTATGTAGTGACTGTAGTGTAAGTATTATTGTTTTCTTTTATTTATTTCGAGTGCCACCGTCTTTGTTTTTCTTAAAAGTCCAGTCCATCCCAAGGTTGCTTGGACCTCGTAGGTACCTCCTCTACGCGTAACATTTATTTCTGTACTGTTTTGTGTTTGTGTGGCACAGTAAAGTATTTTATCTACCTACCTACATATCTATACATATATTCGTACCGCAAAACTTTAAAAAAACTGTGTTATTAATAAGGAATTGAAAGTTGTTTGAAAGTTTATTGAAAACAATCAAATTATTTGAGGTAAAATAACTTCGATTCTAATACGTAATAAGTACCTATTTTTTAACAATAGACTTTACTACGGGGAAATAATTCTAACGTATTGTCTGATAAAAACAATGTAGAGTAATTCATATTTCTTCAAGGCCAGTCGTAGGTATTAGTAATAAAAACTAATTTAAAGTTTGAATAAAATAATGGCGCGCCAGAACGATAATCTCTGTCATGGCTCCGGGGTGACTCGATGACGTCACACCACTCACACCACACCAACAAACAAGAAGTACAACAACAACAACACGCACTGTAATCTGTGATACGTCTGACGTCACCAGCGATGCAACCAAACTCAGAGCGCTTTCGGTCACGTGATCATATATCAAAAAATGTGTAATTACCCGACTACTTTTAATCCCGTTTTTTACCTAAAATTAGGCCAAAGCACAAAAGTCGTAGAACAAACGTTGTTGCTGATGATGCTAGGAACCCAGTCACCGAAGGCTACCTTCGGTGACTGGGTCACTTATAATATTAGTGGTCAATTAAGAATAACCCTGTATAGGTGGACGATAATAAAGATGATTTGTTCGATTGTACTGCTGATTCATAATGTCCCGATCAAACGTCTTCTAAAATTGTCGTCACAGAATCTTTACAATGCCAACGAAATTGGGCACCTGCTTAATGACTTAATGTTAGCTCACTCATTGCGGGTAGGTACGAGTAGGTAGGTACGCTACGCGAGTGTTGTTCCTTGTTAACGCGCTCTATGATTATTTCTTTCCAATGGAAACTGAAATTTTATAGATAAATAAGTAGCTTTTGTTATAAATCCGTTCGCGTGACCATGGTGACTCGAGTACCCAAAAATTTTGAAGCAAAAATGACCATGGTGACTAACGCTACCATTCCGCTATTGGTCCAAAGAAACGTTTTTTTCTATGATTCTGTTTAGTTGGCGTCTGATTGGTTATTATGGGTGCGTTGACAGTAAAATTTACTATGATTTTGACACTAACCTTGCCGGAACACGAAGAAAAAAAAATTAAAACAATTAAAACAGTTTCCAAAAGTATTATATAACTATTATATTCCATGCCTAGAGCTACAAGTATGGTATTGGTATGTTATCTAGCAAAAAATAATCCTTATGAAGCCTTTCGATCGGCATGATAAAGCTAGATTATTTTTCTTGTGAAACGGGTTCGATTCCTGGTTCAACCATGTAATTATTTAAATATTTATGAATGCAGTTTAAATCGTTTTTTAAATTCAAATAATGTCTTCTTTTAGTAAAATGTTCCATCTACTATATTCAACGTACTTTCCCTCCATAAGGCATATCCGTGGGACGCCCTGTATATAAGTCCACAACTGGACATAGGTCTCCCCTAATGAGCGCCATAGCGCCCTGTCTTCAGCTCGCCGCATCCAGCGTCTGCCTGCTGTCTTTCGATCCAAACGTTCCGACCGTTTCGATCCAAACTTTCCGACCGTTTCGATCCAATCGTTTCTTACAAACTCGATGATAGTTTTCGAATGATTTTAAGAGATTTGTTGCATTTTGTCAAGAGAGAGTCACGTTTGCGGCAATGCATTGATATTATAAAAGTAACTAGATAGAACACTACTAACGCAGCTTGGTCATAGAACTGACTTCAATTGGTGCTTCTTTTAAAAAAAAAAAGACACGGAAAAACATTTCTCTCGGTAGTTACTTTTTTTTAGAGTAATATAATCTTTCTTTATTATTAGAATTAAATTAAAACTAGTATTTACAATAGAGCAACAACTGCAGACTGTTGCAAACAATCTACAGGTAGCTCAAATATCAACTATCTCTGGTAGTTACTTGCATCAAAAATTTTCCCGTGCGATCTATGAGCTTACCAAGTCTAACTTGAATACGTCAATAAAGATAAACGATCATCTCTGTCATTGACCGTGTTCCAAGCTATGACGTCATCCCGCCACACCACACCTAACAAGAAGAACTCATTGACACTGTAATCTGAGGATGTATGACGTCACTTGCGATCCAACCAAACGCATAGCGTTTTCGGTCACGTGATCATGTATCAAAAAATGTGTAATTTTAATCCCATTTTCTTACATAAAAAAGGCATATTTTTAATAAAAATCACCTGATTACGCTTTGTTACGTTGTCACTGACTAGGATGAAAACATTTTGGAATTTATTTTTAATAATAATAATAATTTAATGATAATCAAATAGCCTATTCTCTTGATTTCGAAGGCAAAAACTAATTTATGTGTGAGTTGACAAACAATATATATTCAGTCAACTTTCACGCTTACGAGCGCACTAATACGAAAAGGAAAAGGAGACGTAATTGTCGAATTTTTTGGCTACACCTCGTTTGCGTCCTAATTCGTATAAGACGCCAATGTTCTCTATTACATAAATCGTAATCTTATTGTGTTTACTGCTACTAAGCCTACAGTACACTAAGTAACTAACTTACACTTAAGTTGCTCAAGACCGACCTCTATCGGTTGTATAATTGCAGTAAAAACTTAGAATTGCTAATAAAATTACTACCATTTCACAAAGCATCCTTTATTTTGACATGCGAGTGATTGGCAATTCGATGTTGCTGAAAAGGAAGTAATGACTGGAACCAGCATTTACCAATAAAATCTATAGAGCAATGAAAGTCAAGTAGAAATTAGGTAGCTTGATCAGGATAAGCTTATGGGTCCATAAACCTTCCTTTTTAATAAATAAATAAATGTAAATAATACCGTACCACAATAAACGTGATTTTTCTAAAATCACGTTTGTTATATTATATGGCCCCCTTCAAAATTTATTTTACTCTGCGTTTTAGTATTTGTTGTTACAGCGGCAACAGAAATATTATCTGTGAAAATTTCAACTGTCTAACTATCACGGTTCATGACTGATACAGCCTGGTGTCAGACGGACAGACGGACAGCGGAGTCTTAGTAATAGGGTCCCGTTTTACCCTTTGGGTACGAAACCCTAAAAAGGTATACAAACACAGCGGTGTCACCGGGCATCAATAAACCGGGGCAATAAATCAGACCAATATTTAGTTAGGTTTTGGTCAAGTGAGTTGTATTAAGTATTCGTAAAATCTACATTATGACCTATGTACTGTGAATACGGTATAAATAAATAAATTAGTATTTAAGTATGTCCTAAGGGCAAAGTCAATGAACTCTAGTGGCAGTGATATTGAAGCTATAGATACCTTAGGTACCCATTTCCCTCATATCTTTGTCCAATGTACATTTGATAAAAGAAATTGGATGATTTCATTCAATTTACTAGCAACACCGAAATTTGATCAAAGAATTGGATACTAGTCAGCTTGCGGCTTCGCACGCGTTGCTTCTATGAAAACGTATACAGGTTAATTCTTTCCCATGGAAACTGACATTTTATGGGTTAAATTTGTAGCCTATGGTTTATTTCAGAACAAGAGCTATGCGAATTTTCAGCCCGATCAGGTGAGAAGTTTAGTTTATTCAAAAAATTATTGTAGACGATAGAATTTTTTAAATCGGTGCAGTAGTTTCGGAGCCTATCAAACAAACAAACGAATAAATCGTTCCTCTTTGTAATATTATTATTATTAAAACAAATCTATCCCACGGGAACCATTCACATTACCGGGACAAAAAGTAGCCTATGTGTTATTCCAGACTATAATCTATCTCTGTGCCATATTTCCTCCAGATCCGTTCAGCCGCTCTGGCGTGATTGAGTAACAAACATCCATCCATCCATCCAAACTTTCACATTTATAATATTAGTGGGAATAATACAAAGATAGAATAAATTGGGCGCATACGGCAATAAATGTCTCAGATATAAATAACTTTGTGAATAAATTTCCGAAATGGATCACCCTGTAAGTATATTTTAGTTAAAAAGTACCTAGTTTAACTAACTAAACTAACTTTTGTATTGTAAGTAAAAAGTTCACTAATTTATGTATAGTTTTAGATCTAGAGCAAATAAAAAAGTAAAAAAAAGTAAATGTGATCTTTAGTAATTTGTTTTTTTTTTCAGATCCTGCAACCATGGCGCCATCTGTGACGGACTTTTACACAGGAAAGTCTATTTTCATAACTGGTGGCACTGGATTCGTAGGAAAGGTAGGAAAGTGAAAAAAATATTATAGTCAAAATTTCGACCTTGTCGACCAATCACAACTTAACGGGTAGTCAGATAGGTGTTCTCAAATATAATTAGTTTATTCAAAAATTATCTGAGCGTCTGGTCGAAGCGACGCGTGACCCGAGAGCTGGTGAGTATCTGGCGCAGCGCATCAGCATTGCTATACAGCGGGGCAATGCAGCCAGCGTCTTGGGCACGCGCGCGACTGGTATTGATGCAGATAGTGCACACATTTGTCCTGAGGCGGGAATCGAACCCGCAACCTCCTGCGTCGGAGGCAGACCTTAGCCCACCGCGCCACAGAGGTCATCAAATAATATAATTTAATTCTATTATTTGATTGTTATTTTCTTTTTAATAAAGTATTTTAATGAAGTCATTCAAATTTAAATTTGCTCATATTAAGAAATTAGATAAAAATGTACATTCTAAAATAATGATAAATTGTCAATGTACCTAATAAAAAATAACAAAACACTAAAAAGGTCTGAAGTTAGCTCCACGGTTCCAATGTTGTAAGTTTTGGGTTTTTAAAGATTTTATGAGTTTGATTAAGATGATGCTCTTTCCAGGCGATAATAGAGAAGCTATTGAGGAGCTGTTCCGGTCTGAAGACCATTTATCTTCTGATGAGATCCAAGAAGGGAGTCAGTGGTGAAGAGCGCCTGAAGGAGCTTTGTGCTAACCGGGTAAGGAGTTCGATCTTTTTATCACTGAAGACACGTGAAGGAAGGCAAACGAACAAACAAACACACTTTCGCAATAACAAATTTAAACGTTAAAATGATAGTCTTCCATAGGCCGCTGAGAGTGACCTGAAATCTGGTGGACGTCTTAGGACGTTTTAGGTTCTCTGGTCTCTACTTTTATAATATTACTGCTGTGTGCATATCTGGGCACGCGGCCCATATACACACGCGGAAATCTGCATGACAGGAAAAGAGCCCCGGAGCCTCCCGGGCTCCCACGCCTTTTTTTTCATTTAATATTTCATTGGTATTATTATATTTTATTGGACCGGAGGCCTCTTCATAGGGCCTCCGATGAAAGTAGGACATGTCGGGTCATGGAGGTCAATATAGGTTATTATTAATCTTTCAGCTATTTGACCTGGTCCGGGAAAAGAACGCGAGCATCTTCCAAAAGCTAAAGTTCATATCTGGTGACGTCACCGAGGAGAGACTTGGTATCTCTGATGAAGACCTGGCTGAGCTTCGGAGAGAGACTAACATTGTCTTCCATAGTGCAGCTTGCGTCAGGTAAGTGACAAACTGGTTTTGTTGGAGAATTTGTTATGTCTGAAGAAAATGTGGAATTTTTTAGAGTTCTTTTTTCAGGTTTGACCAGAAACTGAAGGATGCCGTTCACATGAACACCACAGGAACGTTGAAAGTTCTGACGCTTGCAGAATCTATGAAGAATTTGGAGGTAAGGCTTACAATTTAAAATATATTATTTTTCCTTGTGAACTGACAGTTATACTGTATACTATAAGCTTCATAGCATAAGCAGACTACCAGTTTGCAAAACACCAAAACGGAAAAAGTTTTCGAGAACCATTGATATATTTAGTCAGTTATTTATTTGTAACTAGCTTTCCGTTCCCGTGGGAATTCCGGGATAAAAAGTACTTTTTATCCCGGAATCTTCTTCTATTCCAGACTATAATCTATCTCTGTGCCAAATTTCATCCAGATCCGTTTAGCCGTTCTGGCGTGATAAAGGAACAAACATCCATCCATCTATCCATCCATCTAAACTTTCACGTTTATAATATTAGTGAGATTAGAATGGCGGCGATTGCCAATTACACTAATTAATTAATTAAAATTTAAATACAAACAAAAACAACACATAAATAAGACAAAATTAAATGAATAATTGTTACTTTTCCATAAAAAAATGTTGTAGTGTATTAGGGTACCTACTTTACTGAAACGAAACTCGCAATTGCGTATTTGTTGAATTAAATTATGTATTTTTACGAAACTCTTGCTATCAATTTACGAAAATTCGCAGTGTCACTCATCAGGCGCTACAGAATCAAATCAATCAATCAAAATAGTATTCAAGTATTTTATTTTGTAAACCTAATACAATGTGAGAGATCTTACAAAATTTACTTCTGCTAGGTATTAGGAGCCCTGTTAGGGCGCAATGCAACTTGAGAGGTAGCTTAGCTTAACATTAACTTAATTATCACAAATAAAGTAGGTACCTAAACTACTACCTAAATACATTCATATAAATAAATAAATACATTCCCACCTTTTAGGCTTTTGTACACCTCTCCACCGCCTACTGCCGCTGCGAGCTCGACGTTCTTGAAGAGAAGGTGTACAAGGCGGTCCACGACCCTCGGAAGATCATGGACATGGTACAATGGATGGACGATGATCTACTCAAGCATATTGAACCTAAGTAAGTAGAGGTGGCCGTGGTCCGGCGTCGGAATCGACCCCTTGAACTCGGCCCGTGGATGTCGTAAGAGCCGACTAAAGAATCTACCAGAGGCAAAGCAGCAGATACCTTTTGTGTATTATACAATCACTGCGATTGCCAGTCGGCTTGCGACAGCCGGTTTTACACATTGATACATCGTGTGTTTGTCAACAAGTTGTCATTTGCTACCAAATTGTCTACCGGGCTCTCGTCAACGATGTGTTCAACTATTGTCTGCTCTGCTAAAACTGTTTATGTATAAAATTTGACTTATCTAAGTGCTTATTTTGTAAGACTAAAGAAATGTTATTGAATTTTTTGAATTTTGTTAAAAATAACAAGCGGATGAAAAACCGGCAGTAGGCCTGGTGATTATGGAAATCTTATTGTTTGTGGAAAGTGGGTTTTGTCTGACCGATGTCTTTGCCTAGGCCTTATAAGGCCTAAGGCATTAGTTATTATTAGTTATTTCCTATATTTTGCTTAGTAAGAACCCTTTGCAGGTGAAGACGTCTCTTATATTTGTGATAATTTCAGAGTGATTTCATCTGAGCCCAACACGTATTCCTACACGAAGGCAATCACCGAGGATCTCGTCGCTGAATACGAAACTAAATTCCCTGTGGCCATTGCTAGACCTTCTATTGGTAAGTTCTTATAGAGTCCCACGGTTCGGCATGAATGGAAAGAAATCAGATCAGCGGGCTCATTCTATAAACTAATTACGTTCGAACCTCTCTAAGCTGGATCCGCAGTGAGTATTCTGTAAAACTCGAAAATGTTTGAGCGCCTCCGCGACGAGCGTGGTCATGAAATGAACTAATTTGAGTGACATTTTGACATTTACGCTAAAGTCGGCAAAATACTTCGTTGGTATTCCCAACGGAGTAAGTCACTGGTTCTCCCCATTTAGCCATATCCCAAATGGGAAATTAGGGCACCTGATAAAAAAAAAATATTTTCGGGAGCTACTTTACCCACTTTTTATTTTGACGAATGCCTATACAGTGAATGGCACAAGATTCAGAGGAAATTTGAATAATAAGGTTGTAAGTAAATAATAGATTCAGGCGTTACTTTGCGGAAATCCATTGCAAAATATAAGGATGAAAATATTTAGTAACAATTCCGCAAAATAACCTTCTCCGATAAGTTCTAACAAAATGTAGTCCGCGTTGTAGAAGAAAACGACGCCAACTACAAAATGAAAAAATACCTATCAAAGCAAGACGTCAACTAGTTTCTTCTCTCCACGAGACATCATCAGGACACCACAATACGCCAAGCAACAACGGCAGAGTCCCACCAGAAATGTTGCCACTCCGAGCTCCGCGCGCCAAGACCTTAGAGAGAGAAGAAGCGGTTTTTTCGCGGAATTGTTACAAAACATTTTCATCCTTATATTTTTTAATAAGGTTGTTTCAAATTTGAGATTAAACTTAAATAATTCGTTTAGTGCCAATACTTCTGTTAACTACTGTGGCTTAGCTCCTTTAATACGTATAATGCAAACTATTGCATACATGAACAGAATTTTAAAGCGGTGATATAATATCAGACGATTGCCTGGGAGACAAAGAGTTGAGAGATTGTAGCGTGCTGCGATTTTTTTCCTCTACACTAACCCGCTTCGGTTAGTTGTTAACAGATTATTATTAAAAGGCCGTGTGGTCATCATCATAATCATCAGTCTATATTAGTCCACTGCTGGACATAGGCCTCCCCTAATGAGCGCCATAGCGCCCTGTCTTCAGCTTGTCGCATCCAGCATCTGCCAACAGTCTTTCGCAAATCGTCATCCCACCTGGTCGGAGGGCGTTCTACACTACACGTATGCCGAGTCGCGGTCTCCACGCAAGAACACGTTTACCCAGCGGTTGTCGGTTCTTCTCAAGATATGGCCAGCCCACTGCCACTTCAGCTTGTTAATCCTTTGAGCTATGTCGATAACCTTGGTTCTCTGTCGGACGTATTCCTTGCGAATCCTATCTTTCAGAGAAACTCCGAGCATAGCTCTCTCCATAGCTCGCTGGGCGACTTTAAACTGGTGGAACAGCCCTACCGTGAGTGTCCACGTCTCAGCTCCGTAGGTCATGACGGGTAGGACGCACTGATTGAAAACTTTTGTTTTCAAGCATTGCGGTCTCGCTCCTATGAACGCGAAATCCTATACCTATCCTTTTCACAAAATGTCGCGCATTGCGCCCTCTTAATACTTCCTTATATAAGACCTTTCAATCCACCCATTTGTTCCAGTAACTGCATCATGGAAGGAACCTATTCCTGGTTGGGTAGACAACCTCAACGGGCCAACCGGACTCATCATTGGCAGTGGGAAAGGTGAGTCATACTGAGTCAATGGCAAAATTGGCCTATGACGTGCGTGAGTCATTGTCGTGACGACTTCTGTGACGCAGCGAGCAAAGGCGAAGGTCCGTCGGCGATGCAGGAGGTAGCGGGTTCAATTCCCACCTCGGGGCATAATTATTTGTACGATCCGCAGATATTAGTTCGGGGGCCATAATTAATGTGTTATAAGTAACTAGCCGCTGTCCGTGGATTCGCACGCTCATTAACAGAATTAAAAGTAGTATATGTCCGTCCTCGGAAAATTATCTACAACTCTGCCAAATTTCATTAAGATCCGCTCAGTCGTTTAGGCGTTAAAAGGTAACAGACAGACAGACATAGTTTATTTTGTGTTTATAATATTACTAGATGCTGCCTGCGGTTTCGCACGCGATTTTCAAGTAGCCATGTCCGTTTCTTAGCGCAGCTAGTATTACTTCTGTAGTACGAGATACCATTGATCTCCCTGAAAAATTTCATTAAGATCCGTTCAGCCGTTAAGGCGTTAAAAGGTAACAGACAGATTCACTTTCGAATTTATAAAATCAGTAGATAAGTATACTTTATGTATGAAAGTATGTACCCATAACACAAGCTCTGCTTAGTTTGGGGCTAGATAATGCGGTGTGGATTGTCCAGCATTGTTTATACAGTGTGGAAAGAATCTATGCTACCTTAAATCCTTTAGCTAGCTCATTTAACTGAAAGGAAACATTCCTTTATTTTTAAAGAAACATAATTGCATTAAAAGATTTATCTAAAAATTCCTTGTCTCACCTGGGAATCCATCCAGGGCCCATAGATTCTTTCCATCCTGTATAGTCTTTGAGTAGTAAGTCAACATTTATGTGATTATTTCAGGCGTCATTCGTACAATGCACTGCGAACCCTCGTACAAAGCGGACGCCATATCGGTCGACGTGTGCGCAAACGGATGTATACTTATCGCGTATGCTACAGCTCTTGATAAGTATGTTTTATTATTTACTAGCTGTTCCCTGCGGTTTTGACCGCGTTAAGTAATTAAGTTGCTTAAGTTACTCTACGTTCTTTCAAATATCTCTATGCCAAAAATCAAGTCGATTGGTAACTTCGTTAGGCCGTGAAGGAGGAAGGACGTAAAAATACGAATATTCCCGAAATTCTCCCATGGGAATAGGCTACTTGATTACTACTGGGAAATAATTCTAACGTATTGTCTGATAAAAATAATGCAATGTGCAATTAATATTTCTTCAAGGCCAGTCGTATTAGTTATGAAAACTAATTTTAAAGATAGAATAAAATAATGCCGCGCCAAAACGATAATCTCTGTCATGGCTACCGTGTTCTAAGCTATGACGTCACCCCGCCACACCACACCTAACAAGAAGAACTCATTGACACTGTAATCTGTAGATATGTGACGTCACTTGCGATCCAACCAAACACTCATAGCGTTTTCGGTCACGTGATCATGTATCAAAAAATGTGTAGTTTTAATCCCATTTTTTTACATAAAAAAGCATCGATCAAAAATGTCCGGCTTTGCCGGCCCCCCTTAGATTCACAATGCGCACGCCACAACCTTCAGTAGCAAAAGAGATACATTTTGACATGTTAGGAAAGCTTTTCAACTAGTGTCATTTTAGCGTTTAGACAAAAAGCATGGGTACAAAAAATGCAAGAATCACTCGTCCAAAGTGCTGAAAAAGGATGGAATTTCTTATTTTCAGTAAGTTTATATATATTTTTTACCCGTATATTGAGATGTGAGTCATATACTTGTGAAATCAGCATAAAATATTGTTGTTTGGTTTGCCTATGTTAAAATATTAATTTTGTTCTAAATTGATAAATGGAGAGGCTATTTCTTCTAAATTTTTTTTTTCATTTATAGTATGTATTAATATATTTTTCATAAAAATAAGTTTAATATTACTAGTTGATGATTTTTAAAATAATTAGTTGGCCCGCCCTAAAATTTCATTTGCGTAGACTCTCTAATAAAAGAAAGACTAGGTTCTTACCTACCTACCAGAAGTATGAATTTATAAAACGTTTATTTTTTGTCCCGTAAAAAAACTCGTGCAAAGCCGCAGACAGGAACCAGTTCTTTTTAATCTAGAGTGCCTGCCTGAAATTGTATTGTAAGTTTAAATTATTGTATGTCTGAAATGACCCTTTTGTATAAATACCTACTGTTGAGACACCAATTTATAGTTTCATCAATAAATGATTCGTTATCTTTACCTGAATTCTGTTAATTAATCCTTATAGAAAATAAACTGAGTAGGTAGGTATATAATTCTCAGGTAGGTACCTACCTACTTACAAAATAAAATGAATTCGACTCCACCAATCTCTTGTTCCGTATGGAAAAAACTTGTCAGGCTCTGCGCAAACTGTCTGCGTCAAAACAAAACGAACCCAATTTTGAGTGACATTTTTGTAAGGCTCTAGGTATCTACGGAGGAGGCCGCGAACTCCTTATTTTTGATCGAAGTAAAAAAGGCATATTTTCAATAAAAATCACCTGATTACGCTTTGTTACGTTGTCACTGACTAGGATGAAAACAATTTGGAATTTATTTTTAATGTAGTCAAAAAAAAAAGCCTATTTGATGTGACCAGGATAAAAAGTAGCCTATGGCATCCATCCATTCAACTAACTCTATGCCAGAATCAAGTCAAGTCGATTGGTTGCTTAGTTAGGGCGTGAAGGAAGGACAAACAATAGCGAATTTTGGAGAATTAAAATAGGGTGGGGCGCGGGTTCGAGTCCCGCCGAAACCGAAAATTTTTGGGCACTTATTTCATTTCTTAGAGATACCTACCCAAAGTGCACTTAAACAAAAAAAACCTTAAATTAGGTATCCAGCCCCTACCGCGAAACTACGCATTGCACGATAAAGTGTGACCTTTTCCCAGCCAGTGTGTAGAACAAGGACCAACCAATAAAACACACTAACATCTCAGACTAAGTAAGAAATCTACTTAGTGTGAGACTAACATGTTTAATTATTATAATAACATATTAATATAATATATTTTTAACACGGTTGCATACTCGTTTCCGGGCTGAAAAGTAGCATGAAATGTTATTCTAGGGATAAAAGTTCCTGCATGCAAAACTTCACCGCTCGCATCCGTTCAGTAGCTTTGGCTTTGTCTGTGATAAACCAACATGTTCACAAAATAGGAAGTTAATGTTAAAAATATTTGTTTTCAGGCCAAAAGTAACTCAGGTCTACAACCTCACTCTGTCCGGCGTAATAAACATTACATGGCGCGAAATCATTGAATTAGGTAAGGCAGTAACACTGGTTAATAATTACTACGTAATTAGTGAAAACCAAGTCAGGAAATACGTAACAAGAATTACCTATTTGGTCGTAAAAATCATACAACTGTCAGCGCCATCTCTGGTTGAGTGGCAGAAGCCTAAACGAGTTCAAATGAGGTTACGACCTTGAACTACCTTGACCTTACACGTTACAAGTTGTCTAGCCAGTAGGCAATCTTTCGGCGAGTAGTGGAACTACTAGTTCTATTAAAAACACATTAGATGGAGTTTTTGAACTTTTAACTCATGGATTTAAAAACCACTTTTTGAGATCCTGTTGAACTTGATTTATTTTGCAGGTGAGAAATGGGTGAATGAGTATCCCTACTCTGTCGCCCTTTGGTACCCGGGTGGTGACATAAAGTCCTATTGGATAACTCATCAAATCTGCCTGTTTCTTTTTCACGTGATACCTGCTTACTTCGTGGATTTCCTCCTATTTTTACTAGGAAAGAAAACTTTGTAAGTTTAATTTGTTACTTTTTGTAAATAATCCTTTTTACTTCTTATTCTAATTCATCAATCATTTTAAAACTATTTATTGATGCAAAGTTTCAAATAGATTGATATTCATTTTTAAAATTGGTTTGTTTTGTTGGTGTAATTGACATGATAGTGAATGAATGACAATGTGGAAATGTTGGCTCAATATGAATGAAACCACATCTGCTGCGAATGTCTAGAGGTGGTTCGACACGGGTTGGCGCGAGATTTAATTTTTTTTTGTGGTTTTTAATTATTTCTGATGGAACTCAGAAAAAAAGTTTATTATGGTTTGTAGTTAAGGTGTATTTTTTTGTTTTCAGCATGGTCAACGTTCAGAAAAGAATAAGCCATGGGCTCAGCGTACTTCAACATTACACAGTTAAAGAATGGCACTTTACTAATACAAATTTTGCAAACCTACGCAATCGGTTATCTAAAACTGAAAACGATGTATTCTTCACTGATTACTCTCAACTAAACCCCGAAGATTACTTGAGAGACTACGTGAAGGGTACACGAGAATTCTGCTGTAAAGAAGATCCCGCGAATTTGCCACGAGCTAGAAAATTGCATTTTATGTAAGTAACCAACTAGGTAGATCATTATTTTCACCAATGTGACGCGGCGCAGGAGGTTGCAGTTTCGATTCCCGCCCCGATACAAAATATTTGTATGATCTGCAGATATTTGTTGTGGGTGCTCTAGGTGTTGTCAATGCGCAATAAAATATCTATTTATGAGTTTAATATTATGTGTTAAGTCGGTTATCAATTTTGGTACCCATACCCACAAGCTTTGCTTACTTCTGGACTAGATGATGATGTTTGAATAGTTTAACATTATTTTATTGACGACGCTGGTAGATACTATCGCTGGTAGATATAATGTGCTAACCTGAGGATCAAATGAATTATAAAAAAGTATCTTAACTATTTTATGTTTTCAGACGTTACATCGTAGACAGAATAGTAAAGTTATTATTCTTCTGCTTCGTCGGGTGGTACATTTACTCGTATTTTGATGTCTTCGTGTCAGCATTTGATTATTTGGACAACGTGCTGCTGGTGAAACTTCCTTCAATTGCAGCTTCGATGGTCAGGGTGAAAGCTGATGCAATTGTCGATACAGTGGCGGATGTATCGGTAAATTCAGGATTATAAATTTAGACTTTATACGTTTTTTAGTTTAAGCCCAAATGAATTTAGGTAGGCTACTCAATAAATATCACAGTAACTCAAAACGAAACATGTAGGTACCTTACTTACCATGTTAATTTATCTACTTACTCAAGTATATTAGCACAACTTTATAATTAATCATCTATTAAGTATCTACCTACCTATTTGTATGTACCTAGGTACATAGAGTAGTTTCCATCAAATCAAATGAGACATGGAGACATTTCATGCAGGAGATTATTTCCATAAAGTTCCCTAACATTGTTGAGAAGTAGATATGTAGGTGCTTAATTAAGAAATAGGTGGGTACTTATCTAATGTATTTCTTGCAAGTTGTTCTTAAAAGGCACTCAATGATTAACTAAAAAGAATTATTTTTTGTGTTGGGTAGAAATAAACAACAGATGAGTTTTATTGTAAGTAGGTAGTAGGTATCATTGCAATTTGATTGAAGTTATATGCGTCTTAAAAACCTAAGCAAAATTTGTACAATGTACACTCTTCAACTGAATGTTGAAAAATAAACTTTTAAACCTGAAAGGCATTTTTTCTCTCGACCTAAGTAGGACCTTTATGAAACTAAATAATACAGTACAAACATAAGAGTTGCTTTAAACCTTTAGGCTGCAAAACCATTATTATTTTAATTGTATCTAATAGCTTTTACCTACCCTAAGACAGCGGAGTTTTTACTTTACGTAGGTACCAATCTAAAATGAAAACAAGTTTTCATTTTACTACCACAATAAAATTATTAAGAACGAAGTCAAGTGAAAAAATAATAGATTCATCGTCAGGAAGTTCCACTCTCCGCAGCTCTAGTCAAAACAAAAAAGAATCTGGAAGAAGTATCTTGCAGAAAGGAGAAAAAAATATTTTAGGCCCAACACGAAACGATAAATTTTTATCGGTGGTTTTCTTAAAAAGAAGAGTTCACTGATATAAAGCTTTATTAAAAAATAGAATCAAGTAATAGAATTAAATCAAAACTAGTATTTAAAATTGAAACAATTGAGCTAACTGCAGACCGTTGCAAAGTTCACTTGACTTTGTATTAGGTACCTATCTAATTTTGCGGCCGCGGATGGTGCACGTGAATTTCATTTCGTTGGATCATTATAACAGAAATTACTTTTCTATTAAGTTTATTCCTTGTAGAATGCAGAAATAATTAAAAACCAGAAGAAAAAAAATTGAATCTCGCGCCAACAAGAAACGATCGACATGGAAATATATTATTGTGAATGAACTGTGGAGTGAATGACTCGGAGGATGGGTTTTCTTTTGCCAGTCATATGACGTTTGCTTAGTTGGCCAATAGAATTGTTTGTTTTTGTATATACGCACCAATTGCACGTTCGATTCCAGTAGAATCTAGAATAACTTTGGGGTTCTAGAAGAACTGACTATTGCATCAGAAAAACAAGAAAACACTAGGGTAGGGTACCCAAGGTCATTGAGATTTTCCGGTTTTCACAAGTCACGTACACAGCTTATTGTACAGCAAGGTAAATATGCTCAGGTAGGTACCTACTTCAGTAACAGGCATGTTGGATTTAGATTTTGTTGTATCAGGATGTGATTTGCCCAGATGTAGGTGCCTACGTCTGTTTTCATTTTATTCTATTTCAGATTCAGATTATACTTTTTTACTGTAAATATTAACATCCACAATTATTTATGAAGAATAATTAGAACAAAAGAATCAGATTATTCATACGATCCTGACTCAGGATCTATTTTACTTCCATGTACCAAAAGTAGTAGTATTATTATGGAACCCTCGTTACGAAATTTACTCTAAACGTATTGAAAGCTATTAGAACATGTTTTGTTGTCAACTTGAATCTATTTTTGTGTAAGCTGTAACTATCTGTAATTAACACAAGTATTAACAAAACTAGTGATGCTTTTTATGATTTTTACTGTGTTTAAGAGTGTATCCTCTGTTGGTAATTCTAAATAAAAAATAAATAAAAAGGATAGGACTGAAATGCCCGAAGAACTGATACTACGTTATTATAGGGTCCGGCCTTAGGGTCGTCCGGCTTATGACCCCAATCGAAATGACTATCACTTACCTAGCACAACACTAAAGCAGCAGCTATCAAAACTCGAGCGAGTCACCTCATTCTTTTCTTCGTTCATTCACTCCACTTATTCTATTCTTCATTCATTATTTTACAAAATGGCTGAACAGTAAAGACGTGTATTTCTGCTATTCTCGCAATCATGGAGCCCAACAAAGTTCTTTGTTTTGAATTCGATCAAATTTCTAATGTTTCAAGTGTTTCCCCTTGCGCTGAAATAGAAACATCCACAATTAATCGCATCCAAAAGTGTAATACATCGATTCCTTTGATTCCTTGTGTTGTGGACTGGTCACCTCCTGGTATTTCCTTGAAGAGCCCAAAGTCAAGAATTCCTGATTATTTCCATACACCACCGCCGGATTTGCCTAAAGACTTAGACTACTGTGAAACAATGTTTGCGTGAAGTGTTTTGTGACTGATATTAGTGTAGAATAACAATGTTTTCCATCAAGAACGGGCGCGACCAGCGCAATAGGACTCATTTCAACCCTATACACATGCATAACCCTTATGCGAACTACTGCACAGAAGCGCTGCAGAAGAGTGAAATGAAGCTGGATTTCGAAAACGAAATATTCCTCAATAACCTTCATCTAATACCAGATCCTCTTCAAAAGAACCTAGCTGATACTCTCATCACGTCAGATATACCAGAAAAGGTAAAGAAACAGAGCTTAGAAGTGCCTATCATGCCGCCGCAACAACAGAACGTCGAGGTCAGGCCCGAGTCGGCCTTGGCAGGTATAACAAACTTTTTTTCTGGAGTATTCAGCATGCTATCTGGCGCTATGTTTCGTACTAAATCGCCAGTGGATTACTACGATTGTTTTGACGCTGAGAGCCGCCAGGGGTCGCCGCTCTGGCAGCGAGCCAGCTCCGACGAAAGAGATAAAAATGGATTGGCAGCCGACAAAGCGAGCTACGACGCGTCTCTCCCGAATGTCTTCCCAGACATGAATAAATGTAAAACAACCGTATCCTCATGTGAGGATAAGCTCAACCAAGTGAAGTGCCTACTCTCACCTAAAGAGAACAAACCACCATCAGTCTGGCTACGGAAACGTCCGAGAAAAGTGTTTGTTGAGCCTGGATCGGTAGAAGACAGTTTTGAAGATGCCTTCGCACCAGAAGACTTCGTCCCAATCTCTAATGAACCGTACATTGAGTACCAGTGTCCACCACAGCTCGAATCCGAACCGTTGTGTGAAACAGTGGCTCCGAAAACGAAACTGGAAGTTGCTCCGAATATTGAAACCACAGAGATTGTTACAGTGATAAATGATATTGTAAATAATAACCAGGATCTTCATAATAATATTGCAAAGTCTGAAAATCAAGAACTAACCATGAATTTAAAGATTGAAGAAGTAAAACCAGAAACCCAAAACACCAACTCTGAGATTGTTGATGTGAAACTAGAAACCCAAAACACAAAGATTGATGAAGTGAAACCAGAAACCCAAACCACTGAAAACCCTGATGATAAACATGAAGTAATATCATCCTGTGAAGATAAATTATTGAAATTAAAAGCATTGCTCCAAGAAAAACGTAAGAAGCACACGAAACCTACACCGGAGCCCACCACAGAGCCTCTGAAACCACCGACAGAGCAACAGAAACCAGTCACAGAGCAACCACCACTGGCTAAAACCATCACTGAGCAACCGAATCCACCTAAAACCATTCCGATTTGCAAGCCCGTTGACAAACATTTCAAAAATCCTCATAGAATGCTAGATAAACGGCGAAAAATGAAAATGAAATGCAGCATCCAAGACGATGTGGTCTTTGCAAATGAAATAGACATCTCAAGCTCTGTTGAGAACTCTCCATCAACACCTTCTACCATCACCTCGAGTGACACGAGCTTGGGAGAATACTTTGACGAGCTAAAAGGCCGATTCCGTTCCACATCAGCAACAGAAAGCGAGGATTCCTTCCAAATAGTCTTCAATGACAGCCCAAAGCACCACCGAGCTTCAGACTGCGAGTCTGAAGACTCTTTCATTGTATTCGATGATGACTGCTACACTTCCAACGATGTTTTTGGTGGTTCTGACAGCGACTCAGATGTCAGTGACTCGGGCTGCAGTACAATGACATGCAAGCTATCACACTCACTCTCGAGGACTGTCAGTAATTTGACGGATGATACCTTGTATGAGAGTAATGATGAGGTGGATTGTGCGAAGGTTGAGAGGATGGAAGCTAAGGGTCTGCTGATCGATGCTGACAGGAAGAAGCTGAAGAAAGACCAACCTCCTAAGCAAGTAAGTCAATTTTATTTTGACCTATTTTTAGTTGTTAGAATTAATAGTATTATCTAATGCCCTCGTCTTCGATGTTTCTGAATAAAAAGGCGTTTTTAAGTCGGATTCTCTTCTATAACTCGGTTTTAGAATTTTAGATAATTTTGTTAAGAAAAGGATTCAAAAAACTAAAGATATATTGATGGAAAATAGTTTAGAAACACTGGTACCTCATATGAGCAATTTTTAGGAGTAATTGTTGGTTTGGAAAGTTTTCGTCTTTTGTCCATTTATGAACTAGAATTTCAACCTTTTTCGCTGCGTTGTTATAGTTTTTATATTGTGATTACCTTGCTGATAACTAATTATTTTTAACCGACAACGAAAACAGGAGGAGTTTCTATGTACGTCTGGTTTTTGTCAATTGTTTGTTCGCCGATTTTTTCGTCAATTGTAGACCGACTTTGATGATTCTTTTGCTGTTGTAGAAACGATGGGGGACCCATATAAAAATCCACAGGGATAAGTTAGCCCCAAAAACTGTATGGTAAAAAAAACTGATTATTTACACTGTTGTTAAAGTTTAACGGGACACATGAGATCCCTCTGAAATCCCTCTGAAATTAAACTTTCGTGGGACCTACTCGGGATCATTCACTACTCTAAAGTGAAAGATTTATCGAGATATACCGGAGATAATATCGAGTAACAATAACAAACGTACTTAAAAACATGCGTTATGTTTTTAAGTACGTTTGTTACTACGAATTGATGACCCCCTCTTTTTTAAAGTCGGTCGAAAACATCACCATGCTTTCATCGTCTCGAATTTGTAATACAAAGGAACATTATTTAAAACAATGAATGTAGGTTAGATCTGTTAATCTAAATACTCAATTTTACCCTATTAATATTATAAATTCCAAAGTAACATTGTCCGTCTGTCCGTCACCTTTTCACGCTTACACGGCTGAACGAATCTTAATAATATTTAGCAGGAGGGTAAATGGTATCCCGGGGACGGACATAGGATACTTGAAAAACAAGGAGGGAGCCTCGGGCAGCAACTTGTTTATTAAACAAAGTCGCCATATAATTCATATGCCGCCGACAACGTAGCAGGCGAAAGAGATAGGTACAGCTTCGTATAATAGGCTACTTGACTACTACTGGAAAATAATTATAACGTATTGTCTGATTAAAATAATGCAAAGTGTAGTTAATATTTCTTCAAGGCCAGTCGTATTAGTTATGAAAACTAATTTTAAAGTTTGAATAAAATAATGCCGCGCCAAAACGATAATCTCTGTCATGGCTCCCGTGTTCTGAGCAATAACGTCACCCCGCCACACCACACCTAACAAGAAGAACTCATTGACACTGTAATCTGTAGATGTGTGACATCACCAGCGATCCAACCAAACACAGCGTTTTCGATCACTTAATTAATCATGTATCAAAAAATGTGTAATTTTAATCCCGTTTACCTGAAAAAGGCATATTTTTCATAAAAAATAACCTGATTACGCTTTGTTACGTTGTCACTGACCTGATGAAAACAATTTGGAACTTATTTTTAATGTAGTCAAATAGCCTATTGTCTGTCCCCTGAAAAGCGCCGCATTGAGAAGAGATGACCCCCTCTTTTTTAAAGTCGGTTGAAAAGTAATAACTTCTAAACGTGTAACAAACCTCTTTGTTTAATTCTGTTTTATTTCTGATACAAAGGAACATTATTTAAAACAATGGATGTAGGTTAGATCTGTAAATCTAAATACACAATCGTATTATATGAATAACTTAAACAAAGTCGCCAGTCGCGAATGTTTGTCTGTCCACTGAAAAGTTGCCAGAGCAACGTTAATTCCCGTCTGTGGTGTGGCGGGTGAAGGTCCTCCTGCGACGCCGGAGGTAGCAAGTTTGATTACCATCTCTGGACAAAGGTTTAAGTATGATCTGCAGATATTTGTTCCGGGTGTTCAGCGTATTTTTTATGTCGCTCAAATATGACTACAAAACCTAAAACTACCTTTAAGCAAAATGTTGAGTAGTTTTGGCGTAAACATCAAATTATCTAAACATCCAAACTTTCGAATTAATAATATAAGTGTATTTTTTTTAAACATATTTTAGTCTAATTTTAATTCATAATAGATCGTACAAATTTAAGTCCCGAGGCGGGAATCGAACTCGCAACCTCCTGCGTCGCATGCGGACTCGCTCGTCGCGCCACGGTCGTCGAGAAACCAGCTGTTCGAGTACCTTTAGTGTAATTCCATACTCGGATATTTATAACTCTCAATCTTGTTGTTTTTGTGCCTGACATACTAAACTGGTTCCGATACAAAGGTCATAGATAGGTTTTTGTAATATATCTGTACAAATAGTGTATTATTCGTTGGCATAGCGAAAAACCTGTACTGGCTTAACAAACAATTTTTTTTTAACTGCATGCCTCTGGGAAATGAACGAAATTTTCCAGAGGCATGCAATTTTGCAACAATAGGGTATAACACCACTATTTTAAAGTGTCTCAATTAGCTGCTATAACAAAACTAAATAAATAAACACCCTGGACAATTCACACAGCATTATCTAGCCCCAATCTAAGCAGAGCTTGTGTTATGGATACTAGATAACTGATATACATAATACAATACATTACATAAATAGATATTTTTTTTATTATACATAGAAAACGACCAGAACACCCGGAACAAATACCTGCAAATCGTACAAATATTTGTCCCAAGGCGGGAATCGAACCCGCAACCTCCTGAGTTGAAGGCGGACCTTCGCCCACCGCGCCACAGAGATCGGAAGAGAAAATCAGGATACCTCGCGACCACTAAAGTGACGATCAACAATGTATCAGACATTTTAGCATTACAGACAATCTCGAAAGAGTTCTAAATAGAAGTTCAAACTGCGTCAAAATCATTTGCGTAGCTATGCAAAATTAAGCGTATATATGTACAAGTACATACATACATACATACATACAGACAGATGCGGACAACGACTTTGTTTTGTCCTATTTTAAGAGATAATCAAAATACTACAACGCACTTTGTATATCGCTTGTTTATTAATATTCGACAAAAGGTATAACTTCTCACAAAGATATCTCTTGACTTGAGTACCTTCACTGAGTACAGTTTTTGCAGTACAAAAGTTTATTGAACTTGGGTCGTAGGCGTACTTAGCTCGAATAAAGGCCTAACGGATCTTTACATCGATACTCAAACTATTCTCCTAGGCCTACTATAAAATAATCGAGGATAAAAAAGCTTGGGACTACTTTTGCTCCAACTCGAAAACTAACATTCTAACAAGGTAAAGGTTTCTTGTTCGCTTCTTTACCTTAAAAAGATTGAAGTGGACAAAAAATCAAAGTTCATCACTTTATTTCCTAGTTTTACTTATGTAATCTGAGTTTTGTGACGTGTCCAAGAGTCCTGTAAGGTCTAAATATAAAGCACTTTGAATTTTGAATTTCTCAAAAGCCAATGCTTGTAAACAACTCGTATCACAGTAATCAAAAATCCTCCTTTTGGCGTCGAGTTTGGAAAATAATTAATTTATCAGCATGTGTTGTAGGAAAGAGCTGAAATCGATAAGCAGTGCTAAAGGGGTTTGAACATTTTGGCCCATTCGGTTTCCCAGACTGTTTTTTTTTAAATCACGGCGCACAATGAAAGATATTTATTTATCTGTGAATATCTCAAAAACCTGACGCTTTTAGATATAACGTTATCATTATTTTTTGTTTGTATACCTACATAATTGTGTCCTCTACCCAAATATATAAATTTCATTGTGCGCCGCGATTTTTAAAAATAAAACAGATGTTATCTTATTTAACATAATATATGCTCTATACAAAAATCTTCAAACCCCAAATTCTAAATTCTTTATTGTAAACATTGGTCACAGAGATGGCAGAATAGTAATTGGTAAGCACTATATACGTTTTGCCTAAATCTAGGGCATGCAAATATACATATAGGCCGGTCGAAGAATTTAGTTAGAGATATAAAGAAACAAATAAAGGTGCCTCTGTTTTAGTTTTATTCCATTTAGTTTAGGCAGTGAATCGAAGTTGCCCTTGGTGGCCACCAAAATCTATCTTCGATTCACTGCCTAAACTAAATATAATAAAACTATTGCAGATGCATTAAAAAAAACTTATAATAGGTACGTATCCCAAAATGTGCGACGGATTTTTGAAATTTCTTCTGTTTAACGGATTAATAAGATAATGTAGGCGGCGGCGCTAGTTTGGATCGGAAATGCGCCATAAATTCAATTTAAAATTCCCATGTCAAAAATCAACAACAAGATAGGAATTTTAAGGTTATGTATGTACAAATATAAACATTGTATCATGCATATTTGTTAGGTTGGTGTTTAAAGACAATGAATAAAGCCCTAATGAATTAATGCTAATGCGTTTTTACACCGATAGCTTCTGTAAACGTCATGATGATAAGTCATTTGAACTTATTCGTCAGCTGTTGAAATTTAATTTCATTGTTGTGTAAATAACCTGTATACTTTAGTCATCGCATTGGATTCACAGTTGATTCTATTTCGGATTGAATTGGTCATTGGGTTTAGTGATCACTTTTGGCGGAGTGGGAGGTATTCCCGGCCAAAACTGCATGGCTATAGTTCATTTTAAACGCGCAGAGAAGAACAGCTGTACGGTCAATTACAACCGGGGTCTCTTCAAGACAAGTTTGTATAGGTATCTTCTAGAGTCTAGTAGATACCTATACAAACTTGTCTAGAATCTAGACCTTCGTGCGTGATATATCGTCGACCACATTTTCACTTACCATCAGGTGAGATTGAGGTCCGATGAAGGTCTATCTATACTAATATTATAAATGTGAAAGTGTGTTTGTTTGTTTGTCTATCTATCCTTCACGTCCTTACTAACCAATCGGCTTGATTATCGGCATGGAGTTAGTTGAAAGGATGGAGAGTAACATAGGTTACTTTTTGTCCTGGTAAAACATTAAATTCCTTCGAATTTAACGAGGATAAAGCCGCGGGGAACAGCTAGTTGTAAATAAGTAGTAAAGCGTTTGACATCTCGCTTGAGAAAGTCAAGATCTGGCCGTAGATGGAGCATGCTTTCCTAGAAATAATTTATTCACTCAGGCTCATAGATTGTCTTCTGAGAGTTTATAAGCTTTCTGGAAAGTAACTATGTATATTGTATTTGTACTCTAGCGAGAAAATAGACGCAGTAGTTCGTTTATGAATTTTTCAACTAACAAGGTAAAGGTTTCATGTTCGCTTCTTTACTTTACCTTAAAAAGATTGAAGTGAACAAAAAAAATCAAAGTGAGCACTTTATTTCTTAGTTTTACACGTGTATTTACAACTCAAATTTACAATTTGAATTTTATGACGTGTCCCAGACTTAGAGTCCTGTAAGGTTAAAGGAAATAAAACACTGATGTTTGAATTTGCCAAAATAACTTAAACCCGACGACATGACTTTGAACCGTCATAACATTAGAACGGCGGTATCAATTTTTATCAAACATTGCTATGAAAATAACTGCCGCGGACGACCGTCAATTTTTAAACAAAGAAAACGTAATTCGTATCGGCGCATCCGCTTAGGAGCAACTCGATGCCACTGACAGAAACGTTTCAAAAGTACCTCCTCTTAAATTATCATTGGTATAAATAATTTATTCGCATTAAAAGCTTGACAGTTGACATAATATAATTCGACTACTTATGGTTACGTATTTCTAGTTTCAGCTAGCGAGCGCCCAAGTTTTATTATTACAATATTAACATTTATTCGTGCTAAAATTAACATAACCATTCGGCAAATTTGAGGTCATCTTCTACAGCCTTCATCGATTCCCGCTTGGGACAAATGTTTGTACGACCTGCAAATATTGGTTCCAGGCTATCTGGGTATTTTCTATATACAGTAAAAAATATCTATCTAATAAATATTGAATTATGTATATCAGTTATCTAGTACCCATAACACAAGCTCTGCTTAGCTTGAGGCTAGATAATGCTGTGTGAATTGTCCAGCATTATTTATTTATTGTTTACTACGATTAAAGTACCTAACAGGGCCAATTGACACAAACTAAAGGGCCAATTGACTTCGTCAGAAAAGATAATGATTCCTCACGCACTCGCATGATACAAGCCGATGCACCAGTCCTAAGTTCAACATGAATCACAGGTACTAGCAACAATAACAAAACTTTTCCCAGACGTTCTATAGAAATTACATGACTCAATCATTTTGAAAACTTTCACAACAAATAATCATTTCATTTCGCATTTGGTTTACTCAGCCTCTTGAACCGAAGGGTTGTCATCTGAGTTCTAATTCAAATCAAATTCAATGCTTGTCTCTCTACCTGTATAGGATACATTTCGGAAAATGCTACCAAGAACTACATGACCTGGCCCCACCATCTCCCTTCCACTCCAGGACAAGTAGACGCTCAGCGCATTACCGCCCCTACTTGGTGGATATACCGTCCACTCACTCTAAGCAGTTTTCCTCCACCTTGATCATTCGTACCGCTGAGGTTTGGAACACGCTCCCTGCTGCTGTTTCCGGTCAATTACAACCTGGGTCTCTTCAAGACAAGAGTGAATAGGTATCTTCTAAACCTTCGTCGTGATACATCGTTGGCCACATCTTCAGTTTCTATCATTCATATTCTATCATTCATCATATTCTATATTGTAGTCAAACGAAGGTGTTGACTATTAAATAAAAAAATATTTCAGCTTCATATTAATGACGGTACATATTTCAGCCAAAGTATATTAGTAGTTTAGTAGTTTTAATGCCTTACTCTTGTACTTTTGGGGACGTCTGATGTCTAATGTCTTCTTTAACCTTTGAGTCCTTAAGCCCTAGTGTCGAACAAAGCATTATTGGTGGACAGAGCAGGTCTAGTTTCTGAGGAATTTGTCACGTCATACAAAGAAAATAAATATCAAGTTACGTCTATTTCTTAATGCTTACATAATAAGCACTTAGTCAATCCTAAACCAAATGGAGAATTGGAAGTCAGTTTTAGAAAGACTTTAAACTGACATAATGAAATTCAACTGACTGCCTATTGAAAATCGCTGGTTATTTCTATGATTTCATCGAAGTCCTTCCCTTGGCAGTTCACTCTTTAGTGAGCATTGTCGATTAGGTACGTGTAGTACCTAATCGACAATGCTCACGTACGTCAGTAGTTGTCTGATGTCGTCAACTCATCTTGTTGGTTTGGTAGTATTCTTGCGGGGTGTGTTGTCGTGGTCTCAACTCCAGCAGTCTTCGCATCCATCTCTCCCTGTCCATCCAAGCAATATGCCCTCATCTCCACTCTCGCGCCCCAATCAGTTCCCCATTTTTCGTTTACGAGTAAAATCCATGAGCGTGATCTAATAGGGTCGAGAGAGTGGTTGATTCGCTATTTTTTTTCTGCATTGCTTCCGGTCATACATAACTATCGATTGCAGTGAAGGCCGACATTCCACACAATACCTTTATCTTGTTGTGTTTGATTTACTTACTCGGGTGTAAGAATCGACACTCACGTAAATTATCATAAAATATTTGATTTTTTTCTTTCTGATAAGAATCCGATAACTTATCTTCGAGATAAAGGAAATTGCCAAAAAAGACGTCAGTCTGGCGTCCTTTGCCGCGGTGTGGGTTTCGGTTGGTGGTTCGATTCCTGCCCCGGTACAAATATGCAGATAATATTTAGCAAACGGCTTAATGCTGGACATACGTCAAACATCAAAGTGCTTTATTTCCTTTAGACCTTAAAGGACTCTTGGACACGTCACAAAATTCAAATTGCATAAGTACCTACGTCATTATCTATCTCCAAAGGGGAAAGAGTTAGCATTTTTTTATTCTATTTTATGTCACTGCTACCGGAGGCCTCCATCAAATCTAATTACTTAGTGCGTCCAGATCATAGGGATCTCCCACCAATTATTTAGGAAGGTGTTGAGTTCCTCCCGCCAACGCTTTCGTTGCCGACCGCGGGAGTTAGCGTTATGCAGTGAAATTGACCAGAAATTTTGCGGCCTTTCTATTTATGGATATTGGCCTCCTCCAATCACCTCCAATCTAGACGGCCGTGAGCCTTCGAATTCTAGTCTAACTTGCGAGTTGTCTGATGTCGTCAACTCATCTTGTTGGTTTGGTAGTATTCTTGCGGGGTGTGTTGTCGTGGTCTCAACTCCAGCAGTCTTCGCATCCATCTCTCCCTGTCCATCCAAGCAATATGCCCTCATCTCCACTCTCGCGCCCCAATCAGTTCCCCATTTTTTGTTTACGAGTAAAATCCATGAGCGTGATCTATTTGTTAGTTAAACGCGGCGTGACAAAACGATTGGGAAATTTCTTTAGAACATTTGAGGTTTTTCAAGGTCTTGTGTGGTCACATCCAATAAATATGTACTTTGCTTATCACTTACGTGTCTGCGGCGGTGTAGTGATAACAAGCAAAAATTACACAATAGACTTCGATGCTTGACTTTTCTTAATTGACATACTTTGAAATAGGAGGATACAGACAAATAATTTTACTATTTACAAGTTGGTAGACTTGTAGACTTCGTTTTAAAGGTCCTAAGATCTATTTTAATATAAAAACAACACTTATAGCATAGTTTGACGAATTCAGTATGTTTGTATGTGGGTTGACCATGAACCTTGTTTATGTTGGAAGAACACCAAAGTTTCATCCGTAAACGAGGGACGCGGAATGCGCGCGACTCGAACCGCACTCAATCGTGAAAGGTCTATCATCTAACGAGTAACTACAATAATAAGTAGATATAATAGCCTGTATTCAACAATCTTACTAAACAATATTGAAATCTTTACTTGGTTTAATTAATTAATATGTATGTAACTTATCTATTGATTTTATTCGACACCGGTATTGAGATTGTCTTGCGTTCCCGTTCCCTTGCTTGCCATTCCCTCCTGTTATGGGTTTACGAAGGTCAGGTACTCCTGTAACGAGTGCCTAACCTTTGTAGAAATAATCAATAGTAGATTATATACAGAGGGGATACAATAGTGTTTTATTACGAGACGGGCGTCATATGTAGTCCCGAGCGCAGCTCAGGTTTCTAGAATAACTGACGAGCGAAGCGACGGGTTAGGGATGAAACTTTGGTGTTCTTCCAACACAAACAAGGTTTGTAGTTAAGACTTAAGAGTGCGATTACAATAGGTATTTTTAAACACTTTATTTATAGTAACGAATGTAAATGTTCAAATTAAAAAAATACGATCGTTAGAGAAAAAACTTGTAGAAGCCGAGTAATCGATTAGAATTTAAGAAAATTAACTGGTTTCATAGAATACAAATTACGGATAAAAAACTGTACGATTGAAATGCTCTAAAGTTCGTAGTTATGAACTATGTAATCGTTTAGTTTTTCTATTAGCTTATATTTTGAATAATTTAAAGATAACAAGCAATAACTTGACTTTTGCACTAACGCCGCTCTGCTCTGTCCCGCTCCTATGAACGCGAAATCCTATGCCTAACCTTTTCGCAAAATGGCGTTATAATTCGTCCCATTTTATCATAATGTATTATTAAGATCGAGAAAAAAAAATGAAAAATACCAAGTTTTTGTATGGGAGTCCCCATAAATATTTATTTTATTCTGTATTTTAGTATTTGTTGTTAAAGCGGCAACAGAAATACAACATCTGTGAAAATTTCAAATGTCTAACTATCACGGTTCATGAGATACAGCGTGACAGACGGACAGTAGAGTCTTAGTAATAGGGTCCCGTTTTACCCTTTGGGTACGGAACCCTAAAACACGCTGCTGCCACAAGCTCGAACTTAAATATTTACTACACAACATTCCGGTTTTGTTTACCAGTCTTATCAATATTTCTTAATGTTTCGTCATGGTCAAGCGCCGTGTAATTGTGCTACAACGCTCGCTTGTAATATTTTATTATCAGCAGTGAGTATTTCGAAACGAAAGAACCTAGTAGGTTGGTGTAGCTGTAAGGAAGCTTATGGACAGGGGAAGTACCCACAACATTAAGCGAGTCCTGAATATCGAAGCCCTAAAAAAACGAGACCTGTGAGGTAAAAGTCGGAAGTACCTAAATCAATTTTTAAGATTCCGTACCCAAAGGGTAAAACGGGACTTTATTACTAAGACTCCGCTGTCCGTCCGTCGGTTTGTCACCAGGCTGGCTGTATCTCTTGGAAGTTGAAATTTTCACTGATGATGTATTTCCGTTGCTACTGTAAAAAAAAATCTTAAAAACAGAATAAAATAAATGTTTAAGAGGGCTCCCATAAAACAAACGTGAGTTTTTTGCTCGATATTGATAACGGCAACAGACGCTTGAAATATTCGCAGAATATTTAATCTTTAAAAATAAATAATTCAAATTAAATTAATATTTAAAGGAGACTCTCATACAACAGACATGATTTTTTTGCCGTTTTTATAGATAATGGTACGGAACCCTTCTGTGCGCGAGTCCGACTCGCACTTGGCTGGTTTTTAGCTCTAAAACAACATAAGATTCTGTTTTGAAGTAGAGAAGAAAACTAATGATAAGTCAAGAATTCCGTTCCAATAAATACTTATGTATACATTTATTACGTATATATTTATGTGTATACTTGTGTACAAGTTATGTACGAGCTCGACGTGTGCTTGACTACGAATCATGTTCAGTTACTATTGATGTGACGAAAGACACATGGTGTTGCAGACTTTTTTGTAGATATGAATGTCTTCTATAAAACTGTAGTGCATCACTTTGCTCTATTGTCAATAGTGTCCGCAGCGTACGCGATATAAGGATTTCTTATGGTATTTTTTTCACACCTTGGGTTACATTATCGAAGTTTTCATACGGATCCCTAACTTTTTTGAAAATATTCTATAGACTATGTTCATCAGGGAAAATGTAGGATTCTAATGGTGAAAGAATTTTTCAAATCGGTCCCGTAGTTTCGGAGCCTATTCCCGTCAAACAAATAAACATAAAAATCTTTCCTTTTTATAATAAATATTTGTGTAAATAAAAGAATCTACAGATGAAGGGACGCGTCAGACGCGTGTCAAAATTGTCACTGTCGCTTATTCTTTTTTAATGCGCGCACTAGCTATATTGGATCGAGTGATTGTCTATCTCTGAACGATTCTGGGACGATACCTCTGTCATAGCATAGTACATATTAATGCGACTAGCTATGCAAAGCTACAAATCTACAATACTTGTCATTCAAAAGATGCCACGCGACTTGACGACAAATGTTTTGACGAAAGTTGGAAAGATACACATATTTCTCAATGGTTGTTGACCTATACATTACCATGCTAGCTACGCGTGTTCTTATAATATATAGTTCTCTCGTTATAATGCTTCAAAGAATGAAGTAGATGCTGCCAACTATTCCAATGCTCTGCATGCTTTTCCAACCGGAACAGTGTGTGAACCGTTTTGGATTAGCGGTTGGCTTTCTAATCCGAAGGTTGTAGGTTATATTCTAATCCTAGTTGTAAAATATCAGACTATTTATTATGCGGCTTGCTACACGATGCTTTTCGTACAGGCTACGTCAGAGCAAAGATTAAATTCTTTCAGCCGCGTCGCGTTGTTGTTTTTACCCGACTACCAACAGGGGAGGGTTATGAGGTTAGCACCCTATGTTTGTATGTTTGTATATTTGTATGTATGTGGCCGATTTCTTTGTTCCCACGTAGCGCTGAAACTACTGGTAGGATTTCAACAAATTATGTATCGATTAATTCGTCTCATTACCCCGATGGTTATAGGCTATAGGATTTAGGGCTCCGACCCCGAATGAGCCTTCAAAACGCGTATTAAAGTTTAGGTAGCCGCAGGCTGCAGGCCCCATAGAGAAAAATTACAATACCTACGACCTATTTTTATTTTCAACTCTATGCCTATCAAATATGACCGATACGTCATTCTATTTTGTCAATGTAAATGTTTCAAACTTTTATAACTTTCACGTAGTCGGGTTGTAGTTTTTAACTTTATCTTGTTGACATAGTGAGTGATATAACATGCTACATCATAGAGATTTATGGTTTAAGTTAGCAGCTATTTGCAATAGTTCCTTATGCTGCATATATTGGGGCTCTTCCACTGGGAGAGCCCCAATATATGCAGCATGATCAAGCAGACAGCTTGATCAGGACGAGCGTAAGGATCCTTAAACCTTCCTTATTAATGTTTATGTATTGTGCTTTCCTTGTGTTTTAATAATAAAATAGAGGAAAAAAATTATGAGCCTTAAAATAATAGTTTTTAAGACTGCTCACTAACAAAAAATGGACCGAATTATGTTGTCTGATTTAATAAATGAATTTAATTTAATGTCCAGCCAGTATTATTATTCGTAACTAGCTTCTACCCGTGGCCTCGCACGCGTTTTTCCAGGATAATCCAGGATAAATCCCTGTGTTTTCCCCGGGATACCGCCTACCTCCCGGCCAAACATTTTGGCCCGTATTATGAAAGTTTGCTCAGTCTTGGATCTTTGAGTGACGCTTGCCTTTGGCATTAAACGTCACTCGAGTGACGTAACTCAAGCTTAGAAGTATGGATGAATAATCGAGCCTACGGGACAAACATGGTCAGGAAGATATTGGCCTCGAGGTTCGCATTGACAAGCTCTGAGAACCGAAAAACAAATAATCATGACTCCAGCAGCCAATTATATCTCGCGATCAGATAACATGTCGTCATAGTCATGAATCACGCTTGTTGACTCGCTCGGTGCGTATTTAATGACTATATTGAATGACGTAGCGACTGGAGCGAGTTACTCGGAGTGACGTCATTTTGTAGGCGGGAGATGCAAACGCTAACAAAATATCAATAAATTGCTGTTGCTTCTATTTCAGCGTAAGAACGAACGATGATTCAAGATACACAATCGATTTATTCTAAATAGGTCGTTGTAGTTGATTGTTCAAAGGATATCGTTAATTAGGTAGTATTTGAAATCTTATGATTATGACCTTGTGTTTAGTTTAACCTGCGAGTAATGACACCGCATGAGCGTTTCGGACGCACGTTAGAGGTTTCCTTTTGCATTTTGATCTGTACCGATTTATAAAATTGTGATTAAACATAGTATATTCTAAGGTTATTTTCGCGAGAACTCATAATAAAACACTGTTTTAACCGGATTGATCGCGTATATTTTATAAAACATAAAACAATTTTTTTTGAGATAAAACAATTTTTTAGGTTTCCGTACCCAAAAGGTAAAAACGGTAACCTATTACTAAGACTTCGCTGTCCGTCTGTCACCAGGCTGTATCTCATGAACCGTGATAGTTAGACAGTTGAAATTTTCACAGATGATGTATTTCTGTTGCCGCTATAACAACAAATACTAAAAAACAGAATAAATAAATATTTAAGGGGGCTCCCATACAACAAACGTGATTTTTTTGCCGCTTTTATAGAGAATGGTACGGAACCCTTCGTGCGCGAGTCTGACTCGCACTTGGTCGGTTTTATTCTTTCATCGTCCTATTCCTTCCCTCTACTGAGTAAAGACCTCCCTTATAGCAAATTTTATTTCACAAAAATCACTTAATAAAACCATTTCTGTTCTGTGAATAAAACCATGATTTTCGGTGTTTTGAATGCCCTTTATGCACAGTTTCCTACGTTATAATCACGGAAAAACGTGGAGATACGTTATATAGGGTTATTGGTAAATTAGTAACACTACGTGAACTGCAGGTCCTGCTCATCATCACAAACACGTTCGTGAAGACGACAGGTCTAAATTCTTAAAAAAATATATAAATCACCTCTGCTACTAAATGAAAAAGTATAGCATTGCTCAGTTAACCAGAAATCAAGGATGTATAATATCTCATCTTATGTGTCTTTATTTTTTTGGTTTTTAATATATTCTATGTATAATAAAAATGTATTTGTATTAAGTACTGTTAAAAACTTGGGGATTCTTATAGATAACCAGCTCTCCTGGGGACCCCAGTTGGCCGAAGTTAGCCGAAAGACCTTTGCCTCGGCGGCTTCGCTCAGACGTTTGCGAAACTTTTTACCAACATCCACCAAAATTGCGCTTGCTCAGTCACTTTTACTTCCTATCCTCGACTACGCCGACGCCAGCTATCCTGATCTAACCCAAGCACAGCTTGACAAGCTTGAGCGGCTTCAAAACTTCTGCATACGCTTCATCTTCGGTCTGCGCAAGTATGATCACATCACAGAGTACCGCTTAAAGCTAAAATGGTTACCCATCCGTCATCGCCGGGACGTACACTTTCTTTCCCTTCTATATTCTATCCTTTTCATCCCTAACACACCTCGCTACCTCAAGGAACGATTTGAATACCTCCACAAAACCCATGATCGCTCCCTCCGCTCAACCCACACACTCCAATTGAAAACTCTCCGCCCCTTCCACTCCTATAGCTCATCCTTTACTGTATACGCCATAAAGCTGTGGAATGCTTTACCCACTTCCATCAGACATGCTAAGTCTCTCCCTACATTCAAAAATATGGTCTACGAACATTTCTTAACCTCAACATCAAATATTTAAGTAATTTATTTATTATTATATTATTTAGTATATTTTATGATAAATAATAATATATACGTATGTTGTGTATACATATTGGTATCTATGTAATAGTTATGTATATAGAATATATATTTTCTAACAGTATTCTACTTACACGCCACCGTCTATACTTTTTCTATCACTTCTTGTCCATCCTAAGGTTGCCTGGCAGAGATCGCTCTTAGCGATAAGGCCGCCCATTGTACATTATTTGATATTGTTTTTGTTTTCTGTGATATATGTATTTTGTAATTAATTGGTGTGCAATAAAGTATATTGTATTGTATTGTATTGTACCTTTATCAGTCACCCATAGCCATAACACAAGCTCTGCTTGGCTTGGGGCCAGATGATACTGGATACGTGGAACGTCCAGGATTATTTATATTATTTTATTATTATTTATTAATAACCATGAAAGTTTTAAATGATTAATCATCATATCAGCCTGGGAACACCCCCAGCTGAATATAGACCTCCTTTTTATTTGATCAGCCTCCTCTCTTCTGCTAAGTTAAAAAATACTTATATATTTTCTCTCCTTCTCAGGTTCGCTTCTCGACCGACCCTCCTCAAGTGAAAGTCTTGCGAGTGTGGGCCTACGCAGCGAGGCAGGCGCGCGCGGGTCACTGGGAGAGATACGCACTGGACCGGGACCGGTTCAAACGACGGTGAGTTCTAGAGTTAAGATGACGATGGGTTCTAGAGTTTAGAGGTGCGAGTATGGGCCTATATGACGAGGCAGGCGCGAGCGGTACACTGGGAGACATATGCACTAGACCAGGACCGTTTTAATCGTCGACAGTGTGATCAATGGTTTAGATGACGATGGGTTCTAGGGTTTAGGGGACACGAGTGTGGGCCTACGCGGCGAGCTAGGCGCGCGCGGACCAATTGAGAGAAATACCCGCTAGACCGGGATCGGTTCAAACGACTCTTCTTCTTCGAGTTCTAGGGTTTAGATGTCGATGAGTTTTAGGCCATGGACGCACAGCAGTATGTGGTAGGCGGCTAGATCAGCTGGTAGTTTAGCGTGTTGCTTCGATGGTAGCGAGGCGCCTAGATTAGTTCTTAATTAAAAAAAATCACATCTCTTCCTTTATATTTTATAAGTACGTTTGTTTTTTCATCTACCAAGAGACAGGGTGGAGACTTCGACAAATCAGAAACTAGCGGGATAAGGGATGTTTTACAACCAATGTTTTTGACCATTTCGTACATGTCCATCGCTCTATAGTACTTACTAGCAGCGCCTCGCGGTTTCACCCGCGTAGTTCCCGTTCCCGTGATAATTCCGAGATAAAAAGTAGCCTATGTTTTATTCCAAATTATAATCTATCTCTGTGCCAAATTTCATCCAGAGCCGTTCTTACGTGATTGAGTAACAAACATCCATCCATCTATCCATCCATCCAAACTTTGACATTTATAATATTAGTGAGATTAGTGAGATAACGGTTTTTGTTAAAAATATTGTTCATTACTATTTTATTTATAGTTGTACTTTCGTGAGTGAAGAGTCATTTCTTCACCCACGATGATTTTATTAACTGTGAGTTTAATCAGTCATCTGATTAATCTCAAGGTTAATAAAATCATCATCATCAGCGTATATTGATCCACTTTTGGACATAGGCCTCCCCTAATGAGCCGCAAATAAAAATAGAAGACCTGAATATAACCTGTACTTCTCATTTCAGCATTGCCGACGCTGACGTGGCTTTATCCTGGGTGCTGAAGCCGCAGCATCGCTCCAGGATCATGTTCCAACGCTTCATGCCCTGGTGGAACCGAGAGAGGAGGAGAGAGCTCACTGAGAAGAGGGAAAGAGAGACAAAGCGGAAGGAGGACGAAAGACTTGCGGAGGAGAAGAGGATCGAGGATGAAAGAATTGCGGAGGAGAAGAGGATCGAGGATGAGAGGATTGCTGAGGAAAAGAGGATCGAAGATGAGAGAATTGCGGAGGAAAAGAGAATTGAGGAAGAAAAGATGCGGATTGAAGATGAAAAATTAAATGGAATACCAGAAGATGTTCAAGCAACGAATTTGTCAAAAAAATTTAATGTGATAAATATTCCGAAAGCTGTTGTTACAAAAACACATATTGTAAATAGAAGTGAGGTGAATGAAGTAAAGAATACGAACAGTAACAAACTTAACAAAATCGCGTCGGATAAAATTAAAACTATTAAGTTAGGTAGACGGCAAGATGTAGCTAATAAAATATTAAAGTTAGAAAACAGGTAAATATTTAAAACATGTTTAAAAAGATATAGGTGATTAAATATATGAGGTTATTTTGAAAACATCAGACAACTAAGTTCTAAGATTTTGCTGCGTTGCAGAAAATATTTCTTTTATTATCTTGAATATTGTGATCAGTCTATGTTTCGGTTAAAATTTATAGTTTTTTGCGTACAAAAAACGTCAAAATTTTATTATAAAGTCCATGACGGATGAATTGTTTTTTTAAGTCTACTAATATAGGTCAGTAATTATAATAACAAAAAATAATAACTTAAGATTTTATATAAATTACATAGCTTTCTGGTTTTGAATATAACCATCTGTGACAGGGATTTGTTATTTTTTTTGTCATTTTCATGCAATAGGTACTAGGGTGATAGATAAAAATTCGAAAATAAATGATTTGCCGCATAACCTTGTTATCGATTCCAGAGACAATTTTATGTACTTTACCCTTGGGTACCTAGTGGTAATTTTAAATAGATTGCCTTACTTACTCAATAGTTATAAAATTATGAAGAATTATTATTTTATTTTCATCTTCAAATAAAATAAGATGGCAATATTATAAGCGTGAATTGTGGCTGGCGGTGTCGCAAAACATAGTTTATAATAATGACATTGTGATAAGTCAAAAAAACTATGCAAATTGGTAGGCGACTCTTTTTTAGAGGTTTAAAAATTAGTGTATAAGGAAGAAAAACGAGAGCACGCAACGCAACGTAAGCGACGCATTATGCGATCTGAACGCTTGAATTTGTATAAAAATAGATGGCCGATAGACACACTTATCGTATAATAATCTTCAAACTTCTTGTCCTCTGGCGAACCACGTGAAAAAGATGCACAGAACGCAATTCTTACGCCAATTGCTGGGTGGTTATCTGGACAGTCGCGTCGATTACTCTATGTGAGTTTTTGTTTTAAACTATGAAAGAGCTTGTGAGTGCTATACGAAAATGTACCTATCTCTTTCGCTGCGTTGTCGGCGGCATATGAATTATATGCGTGAGTGTACCTGCGCAAACTTCCCATTCTTGCTGCCCCGTCACCGGACAAGATGTTTGGCGTGAACTATGCGCCACATTATCCGACGTTTGCCACATTTTATCGCGAACGTTGCGTGGCGTGGGCTCAGTTTCTGCCTTAAACCACTCAATGTTGAGGCCGCCGCCATCTTGGTTTTTGTTCGCCATCTTTGATTTAACTAATTGTGCGAAAGGTAGCCTCGCTTCCTTTGTTTAAGGTCTTTATTCCAATGCTCATTTGTATCATCATAAGCTTGTGTTATATTCGCGCCGATTACTAAGTTTAAATTTAGCTGCATCACATATCATGTAAAATTCGCACTGGTTTAGATAAGTTCCATATTTTTTAAGTTTAAATTGTAGTATTCCATGTTCATTTTAAATAGATACATAAAAATATTTCAAATAGTCTTTGTACATACTGTATAATGTGTAAAATACATGCATTTTTGTTTTTATACATAATTATTGAGTTATATAAATTATTATTTAGAAACTTCGTAACAGAGTAAATTATTTTTGGTTAGTATTTATATATTTTTTGTAAATATGTATATTTTTCAGTACGTACACATTATAGCTGTTTTAATATATGCAACATGTAATATATGGGTTTGGATAATAAAACACTCCGAAAGAACACTTTGTTTTTCTAGTACTAGGTCGGCTAGATTAGCTGTGGTAGTCGTGGCGGCGTTTGAATTGACCCCTTAAACTCCCCGTAGATGTAAGAGTTCATTTTCAACACCTACTGCTATAACCACGTGTAGTGCCTTTTCACCCATTGATGGTTAGCGTCATAATAGGGCCAGGGGTTTCACCTCGGAATGAGAGAGATTTAAGCTGTAAACTCGGTTTACCTAGAACACCAAAATTGTATACGAGTTTATAGCTTATTATCTCTCATTCCGAGGTTTACCCTTTTTTGCCTAGTCCGAAGTGTGCGTTATCCCAGCAGAAGTATCTTCTAGAATGAATGACAAAAATTTACGAAGTTACGACGATATTACCAGCGAAGTTCACAGGGTGGCCGCCGCGGATGGGTGTGACGTCACAGCACCGGATCGCCGCCATTGAAGGGGTGGAGAAATTTTAGTTTACAGTTACAGCGGGGATGCAGCCATCTTTCGCTTCTGACTGTCAGTGATATGGATCAGTTGAGCTACCTGTAGATTGTTTGCAACAGTCAGCAGTTCAGCTCAATTGTAAATGGGTAGGTACCTACTTCCAATTTGTTTCTATTATTTGATTGTAATTTTCTTTGTTAATAAACTTAACAGATAAAATAGGAAGGACTTTTAAATAAAACCCGACGTTACTTTTCAATTTATTTTCACATCAAGAAACAAAATACATAAATTTACAATATTGCTTGACATTTAGACATTTTCATTTTGCGACATAGGTCTTAGAGTAGACATTTATTTTCACATTTGGGATCAGCTCACATCGAGACGTCATGCGACGCGACGCGCACTTTGACTATTCAAAATATAACTATAGTAGAAAGTTATATTTTAAATCAAAATGCGGGCTTATGGAAATTATACGAAATCTCCCCGCGGCATTTGCGCCAATTTGTACCTTTTCATGTAGAAAATAAAGTTACATTTTGAATCAAAGTGCAGGCAGCGACGTATCTCGTGAGCAAAGTCAAAAAACAAAATTAGACAAAATTTATCGCATTCATAAACAAAATTCTCGTTTAGAGAAAGATCCATCTAGACATTTGAAAACATTGTTATAAAATATACGTTGAAATGAAAATATGTCACACGTTGTCGAATGAAATTAAAAAAGAAATAGGTATTCTAAATACTAGGCTATGCTTTTCAAAATTACTTTTCCTACTAGATACCTACAGCAGTATTTCAAAATGATAACGAATGAAAATTATATTTCAGGCAGAATCATCTAGCCACATATTAAGCAAAGCTTGTGTTATGGGAACCGCATGGCATAACAAATTTTTATGGTAAGATTTTTATTAGGCAAGTACTTCCTACCATAGCAGACATTTTGAAATAAATCTTTACAAAACAGTAAAACTTCTAAAAATAATCAATGATAAGCATTTATAGGCCGTGCAAATTATATTTACTAAACACTAATACTTCCATGGCCCAGGACGCACGTGCCGTGTGGACTCGGCAGTGAATGCGTTAAGGCGCTACATCGACTCAAACTAGCGCCGCCACTTATTTCATCTTATTATAACGTTGAACAAAAGCAACTTCAAAAATCCATCGCACAGTTTGTGATACCTTTTATAAACTTTTTTTAATGCCTCTGTGAATCGAAAATAGATTTTGGTGGCCACCAAGGGCAAATTCGATTCACTGCCTAAACTAAATAGAATAAAACTATTACAGAGTTGTTAAAAAAAAGCTTATAATAGGTACCACAAACTGTGCGATGGATTTTTGGAGTTTCCTTTGTTCAACGTAGAAATAAAATAAAACAGGCGGCGGCGCTAGTGTGCGCCGTGGTACCGCCTTAAGGTGGGCCTGAACCTCTAAGCTCTTATACAAACGTACTATTCGATTCATTTGGAAACTACGTCCCCGATTTTAACGAAATTTTGCATATATAATCGGATAAGAAATAGCTATGTTTGTATCGTTTTAGTTTTCCAAAATACATAATCATCATTAAATTAGAGCGAAAGTAATAAAATCGCTTTAAAATGGATAAAAATTAATTTGCGCTTTTACTTTATGATGATTATGTATTTTGAAAAACTAAAACGATACTAACATAGCTATTTCTTATCCGATTATGTATGCAAAATTTCATTAAAATCGGGGACGCAGTTTCCAAATGAATCGAATAGTACGTTTGTATGGGAGCTTAGAGGTTCAGGCCCACCTTAAAGCGTGTTTGAAATACATAAACCTACCGAGGTATTCTTTAAACAATTTCTACCAAATATGGCACAGATATCTACTTAAGAATAGCTTATTTAGCTTAGATATTCTTACTTAAGCCTAGATCAACGACCATTCATTTTTTCATTGGTTGGTATGCTTCCTTTATTGACACTTAAGCGACCTCTTTTTAGTAAGATCTAAGTATTTTCTTACTAAAAAAAGAATTTAAGGCGTAGACCGAGAATATACGTAACATAAAAGGTACATTATCATATTACTACAATATTTAGTGTCGAAATAACGTAAAAACACAGATAGCAAGTAAACTAACCGTCAGACGTTTTTATCGCGTCGCGGTCAGTAGAGCACTTACTAGTCGTAAGGGCGTAAATGCCGATTCAGTAAAATTAGAGACATGGTACGTCTTTATACACTATTAGTGTGTATATCGCCGCCGGATTGTAGATTCAGCCCGTTTGTAGACTAGGCCGATTGCAAAACGGCAAAATTCAATTAATTGCCTACGCAGAATTTCAAACGATCAAAGTTTTACAATACGGCTAGTCATTTAGCTATCTCGACAAATGAAATTAGTAGGTGTTCCCAACAAAACAGCTTTCGTTTTGCAATCGACCTTGCCATTTTACAAACGGGCTGATTCTACAATCCGGCGTTGATATGTACACTTAAGGCTAGGATATTCGAATTTAGCCAATTTTCGATTCAATTTTAAACGATCAAATATCCTTTGTTTTGATTGGACTAAAATTTATGTTGTAGTTGGATTAACATTATTGATTATTCTACGGTTCAAAACACAATATTTATCACTTCACCTGATGATAAAAATTACGAAGAAAGGATAGTTTTTTGTTGTTGTACTTCTAGTGTATCAACGTTTTACTCTCAAAAAACATGTCAGAAAATAGGCAACGACGTTTAGAAGAATATTCTACGGTTAGTTTTCTTCAAAACCTTTTTTAATTTTGATAATAAGCAAAAACTTGATTTTTGGGCTAGCGTTGCTGTGACCTGTCTCACTCTTGTGAACACAAAATTCTATGCACAGGCATAGAATTTTGTATTCGATCCATTTTGTGAAAAGGACAGCCTTTTCACAAAATGGATCGAATATCCTGCCCTTAATCACAATAATTTCCGACATTCAATGAGGCTTTATTAAAAACAATGAATAGATGCCGCGGATCTTTCGCGGAAGAATATATTTTCCGGAACAATGTAGTCTACGTCCGTCCTCGGGGTGTATTATACCTCCCTGCCAATTTTTTCATTATGATCCATTCAACCGCTGAGGCGTGAAAAATTTACAGAAAGAATTTGTTTCGCTTTTATAATATACTAGCGGTCCGCCCCGGCTTCGCACTGGTATATTCTATCGCCTGTATTCATCAGGGATAATGTAGGATTCTAATGGTGAAAGAATTGTTCAAATCGGTCCAGTAGTTTCGGAGCCTGTTCAATTCAAACAAATCTTTTCATTTTTTTATATTAGTATAGAAGTACTTAGGTATCTTATACTGATTAATAATCTAATATATAAATTAATATAATTACATGATTTCATAAATCAATAAATGAGTTCATTTAAAATTATCACAGAAGTAAAATGCCAGTAAAAATTGTTCTTTTTTTCGTATAGAATCATCAAAATGTAAAATAATTTAATTACTAAACTTATCAATTAATATATTGAGGTACATAAGTGGGGTTTATTCTAGAAACATCCAGTTTTGATGGTCACTTTTTTTCTTAAGTATTGTAATTTAAAATACTTTTTACCTTAAGGTGGGTGCGGACTCCTAAACTCCTTCCGATTCATTTAGAAACTACGACCCGGATTTTAATAAAAATTTGCTTACGTAATCGGATGAGAAATACGAGTAGCTATGTTTGTACCGTTTTAGTTTTCCAAAATCATCATTAAATTAATGATCGTGTAATAAATCAAATAGCTGGAAAACAATTTGAAATGAATTTTCGCTCTCATTTTATGATGGTTATGTATTTTTAAAAACTAAAACGGTACAAACATAGCTATTTCTTATTTTACTATAAAAACTATCGTAGTTTAGCAGCGCGCCCCCCACCACCCCCGCCTCCGGCGCTCCCGGCTCGTGCGCAGCGAGCGATAGCGCGCAGTGCTCGGAGAGACGCGGAACGCGCGCGCCTAGAACCGCCGAAATAGCTATTTCTTATCTATGCAAAATTTTATGGGAATAAAGGGTGTAGTTACAATACACTCCCATGGGAGATGTCAGTTCCCCCACTTAGAATTAGAAGGGTGTAGTTTCAAAATGAATCTGCAAGTAATTACTGTGATATAATATGTTATTTAATTGTGCTTTGAATTGTATTATTTTAGTTCTGTTATTTATTATCTTAATTAATTGAATGTATATTTTTATGTTATGTACCAAATTCCGACACAATTGTTATTGTTTGCGAATCAATAAATGAAATGAAATGAAATGAAAGTACGTTTGTATGGGAGCTTAAGAGGTTCGCACCCACCTTAAGGCAACATCATAAACCTGAATAAACTTTTTGTAAAATCATCACTTAGGCCCTATTATTAATATTATTTGTACCTTTTTAGTCCGTAAATATTATTTGTGATCTTAAAATACTATTTAATTATATACTATCAAGATTACTTAGATAAAGATCTATTTAGGTACATTATACACTAGCCAAACTCGTTGTAGAATATTTGTAAACAAACCGCCCATACTTAGCCCAAAATTCACTTTGTTGCCGCGTCTTTTTATACGCAATGTACATTACTTGTCGATTTGTGTTTTTGATCGTCTCAATAAAAATTGCTTAGAAAGATTTGGTTACTTGTGTCGCAGTTTATATAAAACCATAGTACAACGAATTTGGCTAGTGCATTTATAGACATCAACACTGAATATCTCAATGTGCGTCCAGATTACATATCAAAACATAGTTATTTAACATGTTTATATGTGGCCGTGTTACATAACTAATGTTAGATTAGACTAGCTTCTGTCCGCGGCTTTTCGCGGCCTTTTCCGGGATAAAAAGTAGCCTATGTCTGTTCCCGGGATACTATCTACCTCCCTGACAAATTTGGGCGTGAAAAGATAACAGACAGAGTTACTTATAAATTTATAATATTAGTATGGACAACGTTAATAAATCTGGACGCATTTTAACGCTGATTTAGTTTAAATTGTATATTCAACACTGAAATAGAATAAATTTTAATTTACCTCTATTTCATTAAATATAAATAAATAAATAAATATTGCTGGACAATTCACACAGCATTATCTAGCCCCAAGCTAAGCAGAGCTTGTGTTATGGGTACTAGATAACTGATATACATAATACAATAGATTACATAGATAGATATTTTTTTACTATACATAGAAAATGACCAGAACACCCGAAATTAAAAAAAAAATGTGCCTTAGTTTTTGGTATAAAAAGTGCGTAAGCCTCACACTGGGGAGTTGCGGGTTAAGTCCCGTCGAAGTCGAAATTTTTCGGGACTTTTTTTAAATTTAATTGTGTCTTATCTAGTTCGTGTTAAGTCTAATAAATCTAGGTATCCTGCCCAGGGCAATACAACGTCGATTGACGATGCACACCTGAAATAAAACATACATATTAACATACAAACATAGGGTGCTAACCTCATAACCCTCCCCTGTCGGTAGTCGGGTAAAAAGACATGGTCAATCACTAGCTTTTTTGACGTGAAACCGGGCTTCATATCGGTACCAATAATAACCGTAATAACAGTATTTTCTTTTCGATAAATTCGATATTTTAGAGCTAAGTATCGATACTTCATAAGTATCGACTTTACTCTAAATACCGTTATTCAAAGCGATTCTCGCGACATTGCATATTTTCGTGGATTTAAGACGCTCGTGCATTCGGAAGCTATTAAGGTGATTCCCCGAGCCAAACTAGCGCCACCTATTTTATCTTATTATTTCGCGACTGAACTAAGGTAATTTAAAAATTTTCAGCAGTTTGTGATACCTAGTTTAAGTTTTTTTTTAATGGCGTTAATTTGTTTTTGTTTTTCCAAAATTACAGACTTTCAAGAGCAGATATCTCGAAAACTATACAAGATATCAAAAAAACATAACCGAGTAAAACTTGTAGCAAATTTAATCAGCTTTCATTTTGTATAGTGGGTGATGTCGCTAGAACGCATAGTTTCCAAGATTTAAGCGCAAAACCGAAAAATGGGATCTCCAAACCTCCCCCCTCCCCCCCGGCTCAAGGGCTACGGGCGGGGACTTTTGAAAGGTTCACCTCCTAACTAGTCCAAAGAAAGTTACGAAGTCAAAAATTGAGTTCCAAACATTTCCCTACATTATATCATCATCATCATCATCATGATGATGATGATGATGATTATTACACATTATATGTTTTATGGTATTTAGTATATCTATTTAATTTATGATATTTAGTATTATTAGTATGTTTTTGGGGATAGTCTATGGGGGAGTCATGTCCAGGTGTGGAGGTGTGTGTGAGTCTCACCGGCGCGCTGAGTGTACCGCAGGTCGGTATCTCTATCGGGGTCCGGCGGCGGCGGACGAGGAGCCTCGTCTCCCGGGAGACAGGTCTCCACCATCGCCTCGAGGCAGTTTACGAATAGCTCCGCGCTTTCTGCTGTGCATTGATTCTGAAATATAAGGAAGGATATACAAGGATAAGATGTTGACATATTTTCAATCTCTGAATATTTGCTTGAGTCAGGATGTCTATAAGATCACGGTAGCTAATACTTCCTTTGTATTGACGGCATGAGATCACAGACAGCTCGTGGTCCGCGTGATGCCTGCGGTAAGCCGTTTTGTCACTATGTAAGCTTAAGGTGAAATGAGTCCCAAAATCACGTTTTGACTGTACGGAAAATCAATTTTAAGGCAATAAAACACTATTTTTTTAAATATTTTTTGTTGGGCATCAAAAGTTTAAAGATTTTTGTAAGTAAGTTATGAGAGTCGAAACACGATTGACTCAACTTGACTCGATACAAAAAAATCGCAAAGTTTCCTCTAAGTATTCATTTTTACTACGGAAAACCAGTTTCATTTGCTAGTTATTCAACATATTTTAATGAAATGTCGTCTAAAAAATACTAAACTAAATACTTTAGACAATTATGGTATTTTTTTTGCGAAATAGTATTATTTTAGACCAATAACAAATTTATTATTAAAAACCAGTGAAATTGCGCGCCGGCCGGCTCTTGCCTTCCTTTCTCGCCTTCAGCGCGCGGCGTTCACTCGTCCTTGTGAGACAAGGACGAACGTATTTTACCTTAAGCCCATATTTGAAAGCCTATTTTGCAGTTTGCGGTAAACGTGCTTACTGTATATGCTGTCTTTTTCACTCCACGTCGCCTTTCTGTCTGATTATTACATACCTACACATTTGTAAAAGTCCTTAGTACAGTTTGTAGTACTTAGTTTTTGAATAGGTATCTATATTTTGTAGAAAAGAATAGAAAAAAACTTTATTTGTCACAAGTACAAGCAGGAACAATCATTTATAAAAGAGACGAAATAAACAACTTGCTCGAGTCACAAAAAGGTCTTTGTCTCAGCATAATGTTAGTCGCGTTTGCAACCAACGCTGATCTTCCGACAAGACCGCTTGGTGACGTCACGGAATATAAAACAACTTTAAATTGACTACGGACTACGGAGGTGTCGAAATACATACAAAAATGTCTTAAAAAAGTAGTGTTGTCTTACCTTAGTGAAAGGTCCCGCGAAGCGCCACAGGCCTCCGAAGCCGCAGCTCTGCATGTAGTGCAGTTGTTGTTGGCTCGCGTCTTCTGATGCTATCATGTTCTGAAAGGAAATAAAGTTTAGTTCAAAATACCAACCTAATGTACCAGTTTTAAGATTTTGTTTAACTGTGTAATCGGTTGTAGTTAAAAATGAATGTATTTTCTTTCTTCTTTCTTTTAGTCTTAAAACCAGTAAACCATCAATTTAATTCCGACAATACACGGTGTCCCGAAACTCAACGTCAAGCTTAAAACGGAAGACAGGTGGGTTCATGACCCAGAAAAACACAAATTCATAATTTCATGTCCAATGGTTTGTTATAGCATAGACCAACAAACCACAATTGTGTTTTGTTAGTCTATGGTTATGGTTTTTCTTTACTGAAAATCAGAAGTTCTCTGCCTGGGGCGGCGCCAAACTTTTAGATGCTGTGACTACTGATGTCAATATTTTGTGATTTTTATTTTGGGCTCGTACATGCTTCCGAGTGAAAAGGTAGGTTACGGCTGATTGCGGTGTCAGCCGAAACAATTTTATAAACGTGAAAGTTTAGATGGATGGATAGATAGATGGATGGATGTTTGTTCCTTTATCACGCCAGAACGGCAAAACGGATCTGGATGAAATTTGGCACAGAGATAGATTATAGTCTGGAATAGGACATAGGCTACTTTTTATCCCGAAATTCCTACGGGAACGGGAACTACGCGGGTGAAACCGCGAGGCGCTGCTAGTTTATAATAAATTTGTGTTGTAGTAAACCGTACAAAATTCAAATGAACTTAATTTGGTCGAACATCTAGCATGTCTACCTGTCTCACTCTAACTTACATCAAATAGCGTCACAATCTTTTTGTAAGAAAAGAAATAAGTTCCCAAAATCTCCAAGAAATTAATAAATCCAAATTTACGATCTCGACGGGATTTGAACCCGCACCTTCTTAAAGATTACCCAGAGTACTATAATAAAAACCTTAGAATCAAGTTCCCAAAAATTTTCGGTTTCGGCGAGACTCGAATCGAGTCGAACTATCTAATTATTTCAAAAATAAATTACCTGTATGATACTCTGTACCGCACTCAGGATGACCTGATCGTGGCAGTGAATCAGCACGTGGTTAATCTTCATGTCCAGCAGGCTGTGGCTGGAAAACAAACAAATTAAAAATTAAATTATACCTACATTGTACACCGCAAGGCGAGAAAGTGCCAATTCTTATAGTGTATCATATGAGGCCCGAGGCGCAGCTGACACATTAAAACATACGAGGTAGGAATCGCACTTTCTCCCGAGTGATTCAGAGTAAAACTACGAGGAAAATCATGTTTTGGAATCTTCAATATCACTCGAGTAACATCAAATTGTAAAACCGAACGTAGCGATAAATACGCGCACGTGCGATTTTTCACATTTTATAGGGTTTCGTATCCAAAGGGTAAAACGGGACCCTATTATTAAGACTCTGCTGCCCGTCTGTCCATCTGTCACCAGGCTGTATCTCATGAACCGTGATAGTTAGACAGTTGAAATTTTCACAGATGATGTACTTCTGTTGCCGCTATAACAACAAATATTAAAAAACAGAATAAAATAAATATTTAAGGGGGTTCCCATACAACAAACGTGATTTTTTTGCCGTTTTTATAGATAATGGTACGGAACCCTTCGTACGCGAGTCCGACTCGCACTTGGCCTGTTTTATTATTAATTATTGTTCGGATTACGGAAGAGGCCGATATTATATGGCGAATTCCGACGGAGTAAAAACTATATGTCGTTTGACCTATTATGAAAATAACCATAGATACCGGCTTATATTTCAGGAAATAAAAAAAAATAACTCGTTCGAAATGGATTTCCATACACTTTTCTCTCCCGCCAAACGTGTCAGAAATTAAATTCCATATAGTTTTCTGTCCCGCATTTTAGTATACCTGCAATGACGTACTTTTCTACCTTTTTATACCTTTTTTTCTACCTTTTTCTACCTTATGTTTGGAAAAAGGATAACCCACATTCAGCAGCGCGTCCTACAGAACAAGTCTACCGCTGAACTGCAATCCCCAACCCTCATGTCCAGTGTGGGGATTATAGGCATTACGGCCATATGATAATAGCCAATAAGGCAGGCGAAGGCCTGCGTGATGGTGCTGAATAATTATGTAATTACAATACAATACAAAAACACTTTATTGTATGTACACCAGAAAAAGAACATTACAAAAAGACATTACATGAGACAAGTACAATGGGCGGCCTTATCGCTTAGAAGCGATCTCTTCCAGGCAACCTTTGGATGGAAAGAATTATGTGAATTTAAGAAAGGCAGGGGGTGTACTAAAGATAGACTAATTAACACAAACTAGATATACACATAAAATAACTATAATTTACTAAAATATACTAAATAAATAAATAAATATTATGTACCAATATTCACTATTCTGACAGGAAAAACTCCAATAATAAATAAATAAAATAAATTAATATAATTTAATTAATTATATTGGGGCTAGAAAAATGCAGTAAAAAAGAAACTTACATGACCGGAAACACTTTGGGGAAGACCACAGATCCTTCCGCCAAGTATTGGTACAGGACTCGTATTTCGTTCTCATCTGAAAATTATAAACAAATACATGTGAAAGGAATGTTTATATACAATTTTAAAACGGAAGGAAGACGAATGAAAGCTTTTAAAATCTTTTTTTTTTTTTAGTTTCTGCGTTTTGCTTTGGAGATACCATGTCAGTTAATTTGTTAAGGTCAATGACATGTGGTAGGCACACGATAATTTTACCAAATCGTAGAAGCTGGTTGGTTAGTTTAGGCAGTAGTTAACTCTGAACGCCGCTGTCCTAGGGGTGAACACATTAAAGTGGCGATCACAATAGGCCTATCATGGCCGTAGTGATATGAAAGCCTTTTAGATGGATGGATGTTTGTTCCTTTATCATGCCAGAACGGCTGAACGGATCTGGATGAAATTTGGCACAGAGATAGATTATAGTCTGGAATAGAACATATGCTACTTTTTATCCCGGAATTCCCACGGGAACGGGAACTACGCGGGTGAAACCGCAAGGCGCTGCTAGTAATTAAATAAAGTAGATGGCGGCGCTAGTTTAGGTCGGGTATGCGCCTTAATATTTTTTAGAAATACCTGTAGTGTATTTGACAAGCGTAGCGAGTACAGTCAGCACGAGCGCCTGGGTCGTGAAGTCTGACAGCACCGAGGGATCTAGGAGACAGTTGGCCTCGGCACTTGTAGAGTCCTTATCAGTTGATTGCTTGAAACCAAATTATTGATATATTCCCAACCACTCCATTAACCCCCCATCAATGGGGCGGTTGGGAAAAAAAACCCATCCGCCCCATTACACAAGTCAATGGGGTGGATTACCCAGAGTGCGGGCTTACGCACTATTATACAAAAACCTTAGAACCAAGATTTGGTTCGTAAAACCAATAAACAAAATATAAGGATGAAAATATTTAGTATAACAATTCCGCGAAAAAAAAATTTCGCGGAATTGTTACTAATTATTTTCATCCTTATATTTTGAAATGGACTTCCGCAAAGTAACGCCTGAATCTGTTATTTAAATAAACAAAACTTAATCAGGATAAGTGCTATATTATGCTGTATTAGTGCTTTGTATTTTCAAACAAATTCAAACAAATTGTCAAAACCTTTCTGTGCAAAAAGGCTTACTACAAAATATCAGATTATTTAGAAGATAAAAAAGCTTGGGACGGGTTTTGCTCCAACTCGAAAAATAACAACTAACAGGCTAAAGGTTTCTTAGTCGCTTCTTTACTTTAATCTACTAACGAAGCGACAGAAATCAAAAGTACCACTTCATTTCCGTGTCAGTGTTTTATTTTAAGAATTGGACCTAAGGTTTTTATTTATTATAGTACTCTGGGTAATTTCTAAGAAATTAATAAATCCCAAAAATTTACGATCTCGACGAATTGGACCTTTTAAGTCTAAGTGTACAATTTTGTATTTATGGAAATAAAGAATTTTTGATTTTGATTTTGTATAGGAGTGTAGTCCCTCTGCGTAAAGCTCGCTTTTGTATTTTTTACGAAACAAGTTTTGGTTAAAATACAAACATCAAAGTGCTTTATTTCCTTTAGACCTTACAGGACTCTTGGACACGTCACAAAAATCAAATAACATAAGTAAAACTGAGAAATATGGTATATATATGAAAATACGTTGGTCCTTTTTTGTCTTCCCGTGTACATATCATATGAGCGAGATAGCTTGAGCTCTGTTTTTGTGAGCTAGATAGCATTAGCCTCGTGTTTTTGTTGATTTTAAAGCTTAACGCAACGCAATAAAGTCTATAATTATTAATACTATTTAACGGGTATTTATCGCGTTTATTTACCTATTTTTCCCGACGTTTCGACAGGTTTACACACTGTCGTGGTCGTGTGAGTCATCCCGTGACCACGACAGTGTGTAAACCTGTCGAAACGTCGGGTAAATAAACGCGATAAATACCCGTTAAATAGTATTAATAATTATGTGTTCAGATCGCGTAAGCTTAAAAAATTTTAATGTCTATAATTTCAAAGGCGTTGGCATTCGTATTCAATCGGGTTAAAATGAGACGAATTTTGGCGATGCGACTTATTAAAATGGTCGTACTGTACATCGATGTAACTTTTAAACGTGGTACTACTGTAATAACATGTTTTACGACAGCCTTTCGTCCATAATATACATAAAATATTACAATACAATACAATACAAAAATGCTTTATTGTACACTTCGATCAAAAATAAGGAGTTCGCGGCCTCCCCCGTAGATACCTAGAGCCTTACAAAAATGTCACTCAAAATTGGGTTCGTTTTGTTTTGACGCAGACAGTTTGCGCAGAGCCTGACAAGTTTTTTCCATACGGAACAAGAGATTGGTGGAGTCGAATTCATTTTATTTTATTTTGTAAGTAGGTAGGTAGGTACCTACCTGAGAATTATATACCTACCTACTCAGTTTATTTTCTATAAGGATTAATTAACAGAATTCAGGTAAAGATAACGAATCATTTATTGATGAAACTATAAATTGGTGTCTCAACAGTAGGTATTTATACAAAAGGGTCATTTCAGACATACAATAATTTAAACTTACAATACAATTTCAGGCAGGCACTCTAGATTAAAAAGAACTGGTTCCTGTCTGCGGCTTTGCACGAGTTTTTTTAACGGGAAAAAAATAAACGTTTTATAAATTCATACTTCTGGTAGGTAGGTAAGAACCTAGTCTTTCTTTTATTAGAGAGTCTACGCAAATGAAATTTTAGGGCGGGCCAACTAATTATTTTAAAAATCATCAACTAGTAATATTATACTTATTTTTATGAAAAATATATTAATACATACCATAAATGAAAAAAAAAATTTAGAAGAAATAGCCTCTCCATTTATCAATTTAGAACAAAATTAATATTTTAACATAGGCAAACCAAACAACAATATTTTACGCTGATTTCACAAGTATATGACTCACATCTCAATATACGGGTAAGAAATATATATAAACTTACTGAAAATAAGAAATTCCATCCTTTTTCAGCACTTTGGACGAGTGATTCTTGCATTTTTTGTACCCATGCTTTTTGTCTGAACGCTAAAATGACACTAGTTGAAAAGCTTTCCTAACATGTCAAAATGTATCTTTTTTGCTACTGAAGGTTGTGGCGTGCGCATTGTGAATCTAAGGGGGGCCGGCAAAGCCGGACATTTTTGATCGATGATTGTACACCATAAAATAACATTACAAAGAGTCATCACATAAGATAAGTACAATGGGCGGCCTTATCGCTAAGAAGCGATCTCTTCCAGGCAACCTTTGGATGGAAAGAATTGTGAATTTAAGAAAGGCAGGGGGTGTACCAAAGATAATCTAAAATACATAAACTACAAAGACCAATGGATACCTACATTAAAGACATCCAATAAAATCAAAATAAATAAATAACTAAAAGTATACATAAATAAATATTATTAGTTTTATGTTAATATACCTTGGTTGTATTAGAAGCGGTTTCAGGGTAGTCGCTGTCTCCAGACTTGGTAGACGCTGGACGCTCCGTATCATCAGTACTGCTCGGGGAAAAGCGACTTTCGTCTTCAAGAGCGGTCTGAGGAGTGGTGTTTTAGAGATAAATAAACATGTTTATTACTACTTATCAGTTGAGCTACCTGTAGATTGTTTGCAACAGTCTGCAGTTAGCTCAATTGTTTCTCAATTGTAAACACTAGTGCTAATTTGTTTGTAATATTTGATTGTTATTCTTTTTGTTAATAAAGTGATTTTTTATTTAAATAAATAAAATAATAAATAATAATGCTGGACAATTCACACAGCATTATCTAGCCCCAAGCTAAGCGGAGCTTGTGTTATAGGTACTAGATAACTGATATACATAATACAATACATAGATATTTTTATTATACACCTGTCTGCAGATCGTACACACATATGTCCCGAGGCGGCAATCGAACCTGCAACCTCCTGCGTCGCGGGCAGACCACCGCCCACCGCACTAGCGGCGTAAGGGGGGGGGCGGAGGGGCGGTCCGCCCCGGGTACCGAGCTCCAAGGGGTGCCATCTCGGCACCCCTCGCGGCGCGCAGATGGCACTTCAAATCCGAATCCGAAGGGGTGATACCGCATTGGTTTGCTCGCTTCGCTCGCCGTTGTTTTTTATTATGATTGCAAAATAAGTACTTGAATACTTTAAAATCGGGTGTAGAAAGGTTGCCTAGCATAGATCGCTCAAACCGATAAGGCAATGTATTGTAATACAACTTTATCTGTATTAGTCTTTCCCTGCCCTGTGTAACTATTTTATTTGATGTGCAATAATGAGTACTTGCTTTGTACTGTGCTTTATTTTGTTGTAAATCGTAAAAAAATATTTTCTCATTCATTGTCATAGCTTACTTTTTTTGCTAAGTATGCATCACCAATTTCAAAACAGGTTGTGGCTCACTCCACTCGGTAATTTTTATTTTGTATTTGTTTCATAATAATCTTCGCAGCCGCCGCAATTTTTCCAAACGTTTCAGGGCTCGCTGTTATGATTTTTTTCATACTCTCCTTAGCTTGTTTGTGATCACCCGAAAAAGTAACAAAAATTTCGGCGGATAAATTTATTTTTTAAATTATAAGTCACCTTTAAATTCACATATTTAATATTAATAAGGTCACAATTAAGTCAATTATTAAGGTCACCTATGACAAACTTAGTTAATTTTCACCAAAAATCCGAAAATCTAAAAAATAATATCGCGGCTCGCTTCGCTCGCCGTTACTTATAATTCCTTTTGTTAGAAATTGAGGGTGCGGATAGTCAACCAACCGGGGGGGGGGGGGGGGGGGTGCTTGGTAGGAAAACGCCCCGGGTGCCAGCCCACGCTACGCCGCCACTGGCCCACCGCGCCACAGAGATCGTCATTAGGGGAGGCCTATGTCCAGCAGTGGACTAATATAGGCTGATGATGACGACTCTTTTAATTAGAAGAAATCTTGATTTTTACACTCGCGCTCTGTCCCGCTCCTATGAACGCAAAGTCCTATACCTATCCTTTTCGCAAAACGGCGTCCAATTTCGCTCCCGTAATTACATGTAGTACCGAGAAAATAGTAAAAACTCCATTTTTTTTCACGTGTGAGTTTGCTATACTGTGGATACTTACATCTAGCCCGCTATCGTCAGCAAGAAGATCAGGCCTGGCCGATTCTCCCGTAGGTCCGTGTTGCATCGAATGCGCTCTTCCTTCGCTATCCTACAAGTTTAATACATTTTAGCTTATAAATCTTTAAGGTTAGAGTTTGTTTTGGTCCGCTAATAGTTTTACTCCGGTACTTCAAGGAGTTGGGATGTACCCTACTTATTAGTGATAGAAAGCTCGGTTACTCAATGACTCGAGATATTTGATTTTTGTATGGGATTTGGCATAAGCGTGTCCACACGGTAGATGTGTAGAGCTTCTGGGACACGCTTATAACTCAACTTAAAATGAACCCCCTTAGAATGGAACGTCGTCGTCCCCAAAATTCAATTTAGATATTATCTATTATTTATGACTCTTACTGTATCGAAAAAATTCCTATACTTCTCGGGGATAGGTAAAGTACTTCAGGTTGTTATGATTACTTACGGAGTTTCCAAAAATGGTTTTGACAGTACCGGTATAAAAAGTACTTCAGGTTGTTATGATTACTTACGGAGTTCCCAAAAACGATTTTTACAGTACCGGTATAATATCGGTTACTCAAAGAAGGTAGCAAGTTATTTTAAGGTAAATATCTTACCAGATGTCTAATGGCATGATTAGAAGTAGGAAGAAAATTTTAGGTGGTAAGGGTTACGAATAGAGGAATTAGGTATTCACACTCGTATTTGGTCATTTTCCAAAGAACCACAATTTACTAACGAACCGTTAACCCAAGAACCGTTGCCAAAAACATCATTTTTTTCATCTAATTACGAATAAAATTAATGTTTTTTTGTTCAGTAACTTAATTCTCAGTTTATCAGTATTTCCAAATAACAGTATTTTTTATCGTCATCTAACACATGTTTCATAATGGATACCATAAACTAAAACGCATCGAAGTTGTTAGCGTTAATTTTATTTCTGGTTATTTAGAAAACGGCCAAACGTTAAAAGGTTAGTTAAGGGATCACGTCAACACGATATAAAAAATATCAAAAAAGAGGAACGGGATCACAATTTTTAAGCTCAAGGGTTGAAAGCTTTTTGGATATTGTTGGATGGTTTGGTATTAAGGGTTCATCTAAATAAGCCAACTATATTTTGTTAAAAAGGTTTTTTCAATATTTATTTTATTTGCAAGCTAAAGCTTTTTAAATTGTGTTAATCTGTGATAGTGTTTTGCGGACGCTGTTAGAGTCTATTATTTGGTGTTATAGTTTAAGTGCTTAATATAATGTTAGTTTGCAGTAGGTATTTGTGGACATTTTGTGTATCATACAAATGAAAACGTGTTAGTTTTATTATTGAAATAACGGTGTTTTAAATTCAAAGTGCATTGCATTGTTTTGTCCAATTCGTGTTAAGTATTTTAAAGCATCATAAACCTACAACTTGGTCGATACCCTAAAACTAGTTTAAAACTACAAAAAAATATATAACAGTTTCCAGTAATTTAAAGTGATAAATAGGACGGTTTTCACAGGGTTTAGGGGTAAATACATTGTTTACCCGCGGCGGTCCAATGGTATCCTTTGAAGTAGGTACAGAGAAACTTCGCTGAGTTTTAAAAAGCATTCTAGCTGACGTCTATATGATTTAAGCAGTGCAAAGCCACATCAATACAACAATTTACGTTATAACGTCAAAGTAATAACGTTATTTCCGTAAACCGTTGTAACATTTTGCGTTATTGTCGTTATTAGTAAATTTAAAATTTGGCACCAATAAATATAACAATTGTAAAATTCGAAATCAAATAGTTTAAATTCATTTGTTGTGTTGCATCGTTATTGAAGTTTGAAAACGGTTATTACGATTTACCGATAGATAAAAACCGTTTGAAATGTTATAAATAATAACAGCAAATAACGCATGGCATGCGAGGGATGACGTGAACGTTATTGTAATGCATACGAACGATACGATTCATGTCCGATAAAGTAGCGTGGAAACAGACCAACAGTGTAAATACAGTAGAAATGAAGATAGTGTGTTACTGAAAGGAAATAAGAATTAGTTATTTGATAGGGCGAATGGAAGACCATTTGTTTTCTATGTTATTTTAAGATAGCATTCATTGTTTTCATTTTAATCCTTGACTAGTTTATTTTTGTTTTTTTTCGAAAGACTAAGAGTTCAATAAAAGTTTTGCTGTTTGTCTTCAAACTTCCACAGGAAACCATAATAAAAATCATCCACTCACCCGAGGGCACCTATAAAATGTAAGTAAAAGTAAAAAAAATACTATAAAACGCGCGCGTATTGAACCCTGACGAAGTCCCCCGTCATGAGGTGAAACGTTGGTGCTCTTTCAATACCAACTAAGTTCGTAGTTAAACCACTTAAATTTATAACACAATATTTATTTGACAGATATAATATATGGTCTTTCATTCGCCATAGAAAGAAAGAAAAGTTACAAGTTCAACTAAACTCCACAATGACGTCAAGAATGATTCATAAATATTTCATGAACGACACAATTCCACAAAAGCCTCTCATTTTAAATAATACTCTAACTATAAAAGCAGTTATTTCATCTGATTGGGAAATATTGCAACGCCTGATATCGTTTCTAATACCGATATATACTCTGAATCTAAGAGTTATGTTAACTGGCACATATTAAGCTCATGAAGTACTTTAAGTGTTTATTTTCCCAAAACAGATTAGTAAAACCAAGGTATGTTAAATCTGCCATTCATTCTCTAAACACTGACAGCTCAACTTCAACGCATCTTACCGCACTAATGCACTATCGATAATTGGTATATGACTTGTTTAGCTGCTTTAAATGACGTTGCTTGACAAAAGCGCCAGTAATTTTTCAGAACGTTGTTGTTCTCGTTGTAAATAACTTAAATTTAACAGTTATTCACCTGAACTCGTATAATTCTTTCGTTGGTTTGGCATGCACGTTTTGTTTTCAGATTAATTTATTTAAAAATCGTTACATAACAAAAAGATTTATAAAAAACTAGTTTCTGCCCGCGGTTTCGCGTTGGTTCTATGGTAACGTTCAATGGTTTTTCTATCCTACGGAACTGATTTGAGGGACAAAAAGCCTATGCCTATGTGTTATTCCAGGTCCAAACTTTCGCACGTACGTTTATATTTACTATACGTGGTACGTTTATTTTTAAAGCACAGTTTTTAGCGTTTTGGCAATTTTCTGATAGTGCGGTAAGATCGTATTATTAATGATAAAATGATAATAAACATAAATAGTATTTTAGATATTACCTGGTGAGAAATAGTCATGAGGTGGGGGCTATGACCACCACTGCTTGATGCTGATAGCTGCATGGTTGGCGATTTACCTGTTAACGTTACCTGAATCGTTAGTGACTCAGATCGGTTCCGTTAGCAACACCGTTACTGCGTTATCGGTCTAATGCTGGTAAATTCAAATGTAATCGTGAGTGGATCACTCAATTTATTAACGATGGTCATTACCTGCATTTTGATTACGAATGAAATACAAAAGAAAATGAACCAATGACCAGTGAAAATATGAATGATACACGAATCCTCTAATTTACCCGACTAGTAACTGAAGTTAGCCATATGTATATGAGATAAACGACTTTTTGTGAAAGAGTGCACATAATACATCTAAAATAAGAAACATTTAAACCTCAGTAGGTACAGTGGCGTTAACGTTAGCTGACCCCCCTGAAAAAAGGCTCGAAATTCCATCAGTTTTGGTTTTATATTATTAAATTTGTTATTTTTATACAAAACGGCTTCTTATCTTCTTTTTATCGAAAGATTTTAGATTGAATATAATTCTGTATTCATAGGAATTGGCTTTAAACGCAACGGGGTAACATCGGATGTCACTGTATAACTCTTCCGTTCGCTAAAAACCGAAACCAGAAATGTTCAAGTCGTAGCCACAAAACATACAAATCTAAGCCACTCCACCGGCTAAAACGAGCCAATGGTTTTCAATAAATCAAGCCACTCTAATGGCTTAAACGAACGGAAGAGTCAAGACAAAAAACGGCATGACCTACATTATTATTACATACCACCATGCGCTGAGCTAATCGAGGTCTGGTCAAGCATGTCCCAGGACTTCTGGCGTCGACTGTGGCACGAGGATTGCGATGATGATGGATGGATCAGCATTGATGACTGAAATAATCAATTATTTTAACATAATTTTGAAATGAAGTTACTTATCGATATTTAGTAACGTTATTCGTTTATCGATAATATACGAGTAACGTTACTAAAATACGGTCAGTAATCAGTACGTCAGTACTCACAATACAAAAAAAAACGGTATTTCAGTATTTCATTTATTAACCATATCGTTACACTAGATAACATAGGTAAGTCAAGCATTACATGGTTTACGAAGTTTAAATTTATACATTTATAATTCTTACCTAGTATTTAAAATGCTAAAAAATAAAGTAAAGTATTGTATATCGGTAAACATAAACCGTTCCTTGAGGCAATTAACGTTAGTAGGTGAAAGTGTACAAAACTTTTACGGCAACCGGTATAAAGAAAGTGATTTTAGGATTGAAATTGGTAACAAAACTGTTTTAAGAGTACGTACACCCTATGACCCAGTTTAGAGTTAGCTGAAAATCACGTCGAAAACTCGAAAATAATTATTATTCACAAGCTTGGAGTCGAGATAAACATATTAATTAACAATATTAATTTAAGAAAGGATCTCAAATCGTCAAGTGTTTAAAACTGTGTGTTTATAAATAAAACATCATGATAATAAATTTCAGGTGGATTTTTTTATATTTTTTGTGAGTAATTCGAAAATCAAGTACATTCTATCTATTACCTGATGCTGGTACTCAGACGCAGGACAGAAGTGGTCACAGTTATCCGGCAGCCATTTAGGCAGGGAGTGTTTCAGGTGGCAACGGGATCTGACCTCCTCACTCACACCGACTAGAGCTGGGGGAGGAGAGAGATAGCTATATTCAACTGTTTAGGACGAAACAATCGGTTTCATTTGACAACTGAAGAAGCGAATATGGGAAAACCATGGGGCCTCGCCCTATTGTTTTTCCTTCTACGCTTCAAACAAAACATCGTAGGTGGCTATTAGATAAATGTTTTTATGACATTAAAGAATTTTATAATCACTCAATTACCTAGATATGTAAGTTAAATAATTATTGTACGTCCATAATTAATGGATAAACTGTTGATCCAGCCTAGCATATAAGACCTTTTTGTACACAGTTTGAACAATAAATTCATTTCATTTCATTTCATTTCAAAAAAAGGACTAACCCTGCAAGCTAAGGCCGGGTACACACCGGTGTTACGGGGCGTAGTGAGCATGCAACGTCAAAATCCTCATCAAAATCAAAATCTTGTTGCGAGCGCCATCTTTCCCCGTACTGACTGCACGAACATGAGCTGTGTAGCACGTAACATTACGCTCCGTAACGCCAGTCGGTACCCGACTTCAGAAACACCAGCCAGCAGTCCTTGATTAGGTGAAACGTGGACCTAACCAGTCAGATATGTGTAACATGTTGTTAGATACGCCTTTTATCTAGAAAATGTATTAAAAAACCTGCGTTTTTCAATACATTTCCTGGAAGTAGCAGAGATTTCTAAAGTTCATCGCGTGCACCTAGTCTTCTACCTGCGACCGGTAACTGCAGCAGCGCCGTCAGCACCTGACCAGACCTGTCCTCTATCAGTCGACGCGTGTAACTAACCAGTGAGATATGGCACGGTATGAGGCTGGGCGGTGAACCGGTCCCCAGTCGCTGGCGAGTTGAGCTGCAGAAGCGCTGTCAGCACGCGGGTCGCGCGCGAGCAGCTCCCCCCCGCGGGGTGCCGGTAGCCTTTGATCAGGTGGCCTACCAGCGCGAAGTGGAAGTTTGCGCGGAAGCTGTGGGAAGATGGGTGTATTACGTATTTTTTTTTGATTAATTAATTTATTTGTATGTTTTCTTACTTTTAGACGTTTAAATCGATAGAAATTGAATGATTGTTATTTGTTTTTGCATTGAATTTGTAATATTAATTTAAGGACGAAATGTTGTAAATGAATTTCGATTTGTACCTATAATTGTAGTGGCACTTAGATGTGTAATTTTTAAGGAACAGCCCACAATCAATGCTTTAGTGTACACTGTGTTGGTGCAATTTTAAATAAATAAATAAATTACGAGAGGTCACTTTCAAGAGCTCTTGAATAGGACAGTGAATAAAAAATAACCAGGCCAAGTGCGAGTCGATTTGCACACAACGGTTCCGTACCATCATGCAAAACTGAATATTAATTTTATTTATTATAATATTTGCAAAAAAACTGTTTATAAAGATGGATCTGTAGTGACACAGATATAGTACGCGACGCAACCGCGTTTCGCAAATAAGCATTTTCACTAGCTACGGCAGTCGGCTCCAATCCTCACGTCATTCACACTATCTTACCACATGAAGGTACTAAGAATGGAAAAAGATAACTATAAATATAAAAAACTTTAATGTGCATTTAAATTATATATATTCAAGGGGTTTTATTTTACATTAATGTTGATCACAAATAAAATATTCAATAAGATTATAAAGATTTGTGTATTAACGTAATTCCGTGTTTCTGCAGACTCTTTAATACAGTTCAGTTAAAGTGTAAAGTATATTTTATTTTATCTCCAGCAATAATAGGACAGTTTAAAAAAAACTATTTCCTATTAGTTAAAACTAAGGTAATCAAAAAAGATCAAAAATAAAAGAATCAGCCAAAGTGACGCAGTCACCCATCAGCCTGCTTCATCAGCATTACCTATCGTTACAAAGTTAAGCAAATTATTTTTATGTTCGTATTAGTTTATTGTTTTTTGTAGGTTATGTAAATATTTAGTAGAGTTAGTATTTTATAATTATTTTATAATTTCTCTTTTCAAGTGCCACCGTCTTTTTTGTTCGTACATGTCCTGTGTTTGTGTGGTACAATAAAGAATTATCTATCTATCTATCAAAAGTCTAGCCGTTCCCAATGTTGCTTACTTTTGTGATTGGGATTCAACATGATATGAATGTTAACCCTAGTAATTAATACATTTATTTTATTTTTATAATTTGTTGTTATAGCGGCAATAGCATTTCACATTTTTTTTATTGCTATTTTTAGAGAGCCCTAGTGTTTAGTTAAACCTATCTTAGGATTTAAGATTATTAAGAACCAAAAAATTTAACCTTTCTGTCAATAAATAATATCTATCTATCTTCTACGAAAACATTTTTTAATAATATCCCTAAAAATTTCGATTTCGGCAGGATTCGAACCCGCGCCTCACCTTTCAGTACAGGTGTGCTCTAACCAACTAAGCAACGAGATCGACACGTGCCTCGTCGAAAATCTGGGACTTCTTACGACTTAAGCGTCGTATTAGTTCTATTAATCTATCTATCTATCTACACCATCCCAAAAGTGGCAGCTATACCGGACCTGCCCCCCTAGCACGGGGATTGTTGTCTAGGGTAGAATAGAGAAAAATTACGTCACTTCGTCATCCAATGCGTAAATTATTTGAAATGCATTCCATCAACTTCAATAATGTACGCAATGTATGGCGATGCAATGTCATTATTGTCTATTCTACCCTAGACAACAATCCCCGTGCTAGGGGGGCTGTGCTTAATAAAGGGATAGAAGTCACGTGATTACTGACCTCAAGCCAACAGCGTGGTCGAGTTGTTTGAAGTGCCATTCCAAAGGTTCTCTGGTCTCCATGAGGACTTGTTCCATGGACTGCAACAAACATCTTGTTTAAGCTTTTGAAATAATTCGAATGAAGTCGGCTCGTCTAACTTGGAGTCGAGATAAACATATTAATCAACAATATTAATTTAAGAAAGGATCTCAAATCGTCAAGTGTTTTAAACTGTGTGTTTATAAATAAAACATCATGATAATAAATTTCAGGTTAAGTACTGTGGAATTTTTTATATTTTTTGTGAATAAATAGTACGCTCACTGTCACCCAGAATAGGTACTTGTGGATTGGTGACGTCATAAGACATTACCTTGTGTGCAAAATGTCCGTGTGAATCCAGCGTGTGCAGGTTTTGCTCTAGGAGCGCCAATCCCGCCGCGAACAGAGTCGGCTCGTCTAACTGTAGTACGCTCACTGCCACCCAGAATAGGTACTTGTGGATTGGTGACGTCATAAGACATTACCTTGTGTGCAAAATGTCCGTGTGAATCCAGCGTGTGCAGGTTTTGCTCTAGGAGCGCCAATCCCGCCGCGAACAGAGTCGGCTCGTCTAACTGTAGTACGCTCACTGCCACCCAGAATAGGTACTTGTGGATTGGTGACGTCATAAGACATTACCTTGTGTGCAAAATGTCCGTGTGAATCCAGCGTGTGCAGGTTTTGCTCTAGGAGCGCCAATCCCGCCGCGAACAGAGTCGGCTCGTCCAACTGTAGTACGCTCACTGCCACCCAGAATAGGTACTTGTGGATTGGTGACGTCATAAGACATTACCTTGTGTGCAAAATGTCCGTGTGAATCCAGCGTGTGCAGGTTTTGCTCTAGGAGCGCCAATCCCGCCGCGAACAGAGTCGGCTCGTCTAACTGTAGTACGCTCACGGCCACCCAGAATAGGTACTTGTGGATTGGTGACGTCATAAGACATTACCTTGTGTGCAAAATGTCCGTGTGAATCCAGCGTGTGCAGGTTTTGCTCTAGGAGCGCCAATCTCGCCGCGAACAGAGTCGGCTCGTCTAACTGTAGTACGCTCACTGCCACCCAGAATAGGTACTTGTGGATTGGTGACGTCATAAGACATTACCTTGTGTGCAAAATGTCCGTGTGAATCCAGCGTGTGCAGGTTTTGCTCTAGGAGCGCCAATCCCGCCGCGAACAGAGTCGGCTCGTCTAACTGTAGTACGCTCACTGCCACCCAGAATAGGTACTTGTGGATTGGTGACGTCATAAGACATTACCTTGTGTGCAAAATGTCCGTGTGAATCCAGCGTGTGCAGGTTTTGCTCTAGGAGCGCCAATCCCGCCGCGAACAGAGTCGGCTCGTCTAACTGTAGTACGCTCACGGCCACCCAGAATAGGTACTTGTGGATTGGTGACGTCATAAGACATTACCTTGTGTGCAAAATGTCCGTGTGAATCCAGCGTGTGCAGGTTTTGCTCTAGGAGCGCCAATCCCGCCGCGAACAGAGTCGGCTCGTCTAACTGTAGTACGCTCACGGCCACCCAGAATAGGTACTTGTGGATTGGGGAGGCCTGAAAAGAATAGACCACTTTTCAGCCGATGGAAAACAAAAGAAAGCTGATCTAAATTCGGCTATTTAATTTATTGATATTTTTATGATATTAAAGATTATTTTACGATTTTGTTAAAAGAATGATCCAGAGGAAAAATATATGGGTGGTCACATAAACAATTTAACGAATTCGATGTTGGCTATTTGTAAATAAAACCGGTCAAGTTCGAGTCGAACTCGCGCACGAAGGGTTCCGTACCATTATCTATAAAAACGGCAAAAAAATCACGTTTGTTGTATGGGAGCCCCCTTAAATATTTATTTAATTCTGTTTTTTAGTATTTGTTGTTATAGCAGCAACAGAAATACATCATCTGTGAAAATTTCAACTGTCTAACTATCACGGTTCATGAGATACAGCCTGGTGACAGACGGACAGCGAAGTCTGAGTAATAGGGTCCCGTTTTTACCCTTTGGGTACGGAACCCTAAAAAGTTTAAGAGTAGTTACCGGGTATAAAAGTGGCTGCAGTCTCGTCAAACACATGATGATCGCCTCTAGCAGTGCAAGGTCGTTGAACGACTCCAATGCTTTCACTAGGATGCGCAGGAGTTGTTTCATGTCGTTGTCTGTTACGTTTTTACCTGGAGAAGGAAATTTATTAAATTATAGCAAACAGCAGCATAAGCTTTCTAGAATCAAGATAATGTTCTGTCTAGACTGATAGGTTGATACCTGATAGGTTTGATACAAGTAGGTATGTTTGTAGGTACTACAAAGAACAGCAACTGTTAGGATAAGCATTAAAATAGCCTCTTACTTAGAGGCTATTTTAATGCTTATCCTAACAGACTTTGTAAACCTATCTTTTGCTTGGGATCCAGTCCTACATCGAGTCAGGTCCCACACCCAGCAATCCATAGCTACAACCCATCAAGACACTGTTAGTGATTACTGCGTACATACGGAACGTTATAATTAAAGTTGTATAATTGACGGTAGATAGATAGATATCAAAATTCAAATTACTTGTAAAGACAAATGTCACCTCAGTCTGCCTGTGACCATGGAAGCTGAAAAGCCTCCGAAACGTCAGGTTATAAACAAAATATAAAATATACGCGATCAATCCGGTAAAAACAGTGTTTTATTAACCTATCTTTTGTGAATAAATATTTATTATCATTATAGACTAAAATAAAATAGATACACACACACACACACACCCAGACACACACACACACCCTCACACACACACAACAGATGTCTAGACATACTAACTTTTCATATCATACAATAAAATAAATTAATAATGCTGGATAATTCACACAGCATCATCTAGCCCCGTCCCGAGCTAAGCAGATATGTGTTATATACTAGAATTTTTTATTATACATAGAAAATATCCAAAACGATGACATATCTCACTAATATTATAAACGTGAAAGTTTAGATGGATGGATGGATGTTTGTTCCTTTATCACGCCAGAACGGTTGAACGGATCTGAATGAAATTTGGCACAGAGATAGATTATAGTCTGGAATAGGACATAGGCTACTTTTTATCCCGAAATTCCTACGGGAACGGGAACTACGCGGGTGAAACCGCGAAGCGCTGCTAGTTTGAGACATAAAAAAACTTACTGATGCATCCAAATACAATCAGAGCGCGCGGTTGCAAAGCTGGGTTGAAACAGAACGCGAAACTCTTTGCTAACGATGTCCTGCGAACAAGATAATTGTTTAAAATCTACGATAACTAGATATTATTTGTTGTGGGTATCTAAAGTTGCAGTCAAACATCTTGTCCGGTGACAGGCAGCGACAATGGAAGTTTGTGCAGGTACACTCACGCATATAATTCATATGCCGCCGACAACGCAGCAGGCGAAAGAGATAGGTACAGCTTCGTATAATAGGCTACTTGACTACTACTGGAAAATAATTCTAACGTATTGTCTGATTAAAATAATGCAAAGTGTTATTAATATTTCTTCAAAGCCTGTCGAATTAGTTATGAAAACTAATTTTAAAGTTTGAATAAAATAATGCCGCGCCAAAACGATAATCTCTGTCATGGCTACCGTGTTCCAAGCTATGACGTCACCCCGCCATACCGCACCTAACAAGAAGAACTCATTGACACTGTAATCTGAGGATGTGTGACGTCACTTGCGATCCAACCAAACACATAGCGTTTTCGGTCACGTGATCATGAATCGAAAAATATGTAATTATTATATTTACTCCCATTTTTTTACATAAAAAAGGCATATTTTAATAAAAATCACCTGATTACGCTTTGTTACGTTGTCACTGACTAGGATGAAAACAATTTGGAATGTATTTTTAATGTAGTCAAATAGCCTATTCTGTCTCGCTCTTCCTTTGTGCGAAACAAAAACTCACCACAATAGAAGAATCTAATAATCGACTCTTTCTGCAGCAGCGCGTCTGTGATGCTCTCTAGACTCTGTAGGGGGGTGCAGAAGCTTTTTGTAACTAGCACTCTATTCCATGCACATAAGGTTGTAACTAACACTCTATTCCATGCACATAAGGTTGTAACTAACACTCTATTCCATGCACATAAGGTTGTAACTAACACTCTATTCCATGCACATAAGGCTGTGTTTACCATGTCTGCAGCCAGTCGCAGTTAGGCACGTCTGCTTGGCACGCCTCCATGATCTCTAGCAGCGCGTCTGTGATGCTCTCTAGACTCTGTAGGGGGAGCCGTTCACGATCTGTGTGTGCGCCCATAGATGGGATTGCTGAAAACCAATAGAATTGAATAAATTGTTACAAGTACAAAATGTATATCATTAACAAAAACACACGGAGCGAGCGGTAACACGGAGTTAGTAGATACAAATAAAACCGGTCAAGTGCGAGTCGGACTCGCCCACGAAGGGTTCCGTACCATTATCTATAAAAACGGCAAAAAAATCATGTTAGTTGTATGGGAGCCCTCTTAAATATTTATTTTATTTTGTTTTTTAGTATTTGTTGTTATAGCGGCAACAGAAATGCATCATCTGTGAAAATTTCAACAGTCTAACTATCACGGCTCATGAGATACAGCCTGGTGACAGACGGATAGACCGACAGACGGACAGAGAATTCTTAGTAATAGGGTCCCGTTTTTACCCTTTGGGTACGGAACCCTTAAAAGTAAGTATTAAAAATTTGGTGTAAAAATTAGGTAGTGGGTGAACTCTCGGAGTAGGCAGAATTCATTATTTCCTTACAAACTATATAGCCCTAGACCGTGCGTTCTCGTCAGCGCGATCTAGAGCTCGTACACTTTTACTAGCGACATCTAGTTATGCGTCGGAACTAAAAGAGGTCACGTGGCTAATGGATTGAACAGTGGCTCTGCCCCCACGACCAAATATGCTCAGCGCTGTTTTCAACCCAATAAATAAATAATATTGGACAAAAAACTCATTTATAACGGGATATTTACCATGATTTGATTTTTGAGTTTTCCAATAATTCGGCACAGTTTAGACAGCAATGGGGGATGAAAAATATATGTACCATAGAAGAAGAAGGCTTAGAATGATAGAAGACACAAACGAGGTGTCGCCGAAAAATTGTGACAAATTTGTCTTAATTTCCTATTCGTATACGTGCGCTTGTGTGCGCGAAAGCACTGAAGTTATATGCTTGTCAACTCACACATAAATACGTTTTTGGCTGTGAAATCAAGAAAATAGTTGAATGACACTATCCCTCTTCTGAACAGCAGCGTGTTTTTCTTCTATGATATATACATAAAAACAAAAATAAATATTGCCATTTAGTCTTTTTACGTACAGTCAGCTGCTCAGATATGTATACACTTCCAAGTTTTCACTTTTATTTTACTCGGAACTTATCATATAAAAATCTACGCACACATTTTCATACTAACTAGTCGTCGTTCTTGTCAGAATCCGATATATAAATAATCACAATGACTATACACATACTAAGGTTTTTATTTATTATACTCTGGGTAATGCGCTGAAGGGGAAGGTGCGGGTTCGAATCCCGTCGGGATCGTAAATTTTTGGGATTTATTAATTTCTTATACACATACTATTCAGTCAAATTTCAAAACACGGGAGTGTATACATATCTGAGCAGCTGACTGTACAAGATTCAGCCAGAACCAATCATCATAATTTTTATACTCAAGGGTGCAATAGTGACAGTGTAAAGGTAGACTCACCAGGAATAGGTATAGGCAAGGCCGAGGGCGGCGCGCTGCCGTTAGACTGCGGGGCGGTCTCCGAGACCACTTGAGGGTGCTCCGGGAACCTGTGGACGTCACAACTGAGATACAGTCCAAAACAGCCTGTCACACGACCACATACAGTTCAAATAAGCGAGTCATTAAACTGCGTGGCGGTCTCGGAGATTGCGTGAGAACTTGGGGAGACCGAACTCGTCCAGTGATAGATAACGTCTACTCCTATACCACAGAATAACTATACAGAGTGGATTTTTTGGACGGGGCAGTAGGGGAGGTACCTTAACCGTTGTAGCTACAGTGAAATGGGCTTAGGAGACTATCCATAATTTTTTGATATATTCTTATTGCCATTTACATATTTAAAAAAAATTAGGTACAGTGAGAAAAAGAATGGTATTTTACGTAGAAACTTTATTATATAGTTTATATATTATATAGTTGCCAATCGAAAAAAAATCGATTTATTATTGATTCCAATCGAAAAAAAAAAACGTAAAAAGAAGCCTGAGACAATTTTTGCTCTCAAAAAATAAAAACTAAAAGGCTAAAGGTGTCTCCGTCGCTTACTTTAGTCCTAAAGGTTTCTTCGTCGAGTCTACTTACCGAAGCGTCAGAAATCTAAAATATCACTTTATTTCTGTGTTAGTGTTTTATTTTCATTTTGAATTTTAATCGTTTCTTACACCGATCAAAAACTTCTCCAACTAAGGTTGCAGTAACAAAAAAAGCAGAAATCGAATACTCACCACTCCGATACGTGTCTGTTGTAAGGACTCCTGAAGGCCGTCACTGCAGCAGACTTGACTTTAGATATCCCGAACATTTGATAGAACTTTGGGAGACCGAACTCGTCCAGTGACAGACGCAGTTGGCGTTGGGTTTCCTCTGGAAAAGTACATCTTATTTTAATGTGATGTATACAGGGGTTTGAAAATTGTCGCCTTATAACGGGCAACATTTTTTTTGTTCAATATTGCCACGCACAATGAATGTTATATATTTTGATGACCATCTAAACTAAACAAATAAAAAATGTCATATAACATAATGTCCTAAAGCGTTAGGTTTCTGAGATATTCACATATAAAAAAAAACTTTATAAGATATAGAACATTATGTATCATATAATGAGTTTTTATTTACTCAATTTAACACAGTTTAAGTGGCCTATATCCAAAGGTATGCCCCCTGCATACCTTTGGATATAGGTCTCCATACAAATATCTTCAAACTCCTTTGAAAAGGTTTGGTTGTAGGTAGGTACCTTTTCGCGGCCATGAAAATAAAATGGTCTGGTTTTAAAATCAACAGTACTTGAAAGTATTGAAAGATCACAAACTTTAAATACATTATGTGTACAAGATATACTTAAAGAAGTCACTACTTTATAGCAAAATCAAGTAGTGACTTCTTTAAGTATATCTTGCATACATAATGTATATAAAGATTGTGATTTTTTTTGCGGATTTTTAGAGTTTTGAATTTCTGATTATGACAAACTGTAATCCGCGCGCGATCGAAAAGGGAATATTATCACGGAAGGCACCTTTTTAAAGAAAATGTCTGACCGTGAATGTTTGAAATGGTTCCATAGCTTTGTCTTTGACGACCTTTGGCGGGAGGTTGTCGGTTCGTTTCCCGTGTCGGGACAAATGTTTGAACGATCTGTAGATATTTGTTCCCTATGTATTGTATTGTATTATGTATATCTGTTATCTAGTACCCATAACACAAGCTCTGCTTAGTTTGGGGTTCGATGATGCTGTGTGAAATATTCAGTATTATTTATTCATTTATTTCGTTCTGATACTATGCAGGATGGGCGCAGCATTTACATTCCGTGATCATGGTGCATCTGTGCAAAATGGGAAACAAAACACAACTAATCTTGGGAAACGTCTGTTTTAAGTGTTTTCAAAGGGTGCGATCGCAGTGTCAGCTTTACCTGAGAAACTGGGTGTGGTGCAAGTGCAGAGCGAGTGTATGATGTTGATGACGAGACCGTGCGTCGCCGCTCGCATGCTGACCGTACCACTGCATACTGTAACAAACGGATAAAAGATGAGTACAGCTAACAAAAAAAGCATTTATTTATTATACAAACTGAGTTGCCAGGAGAAGCATCGTGTCGAACACCAACACATTACTCGGATATACATTGTGGTGTGCATATTGTATTGTCATCATCATTATCAGCCTACTAGTCCACTGCTGCACCTAGGTGCAGCAGTGGACTAATAGGGGCGCTATGGTGCTCATCAGGGGAGGCATAGGTCTAGAGGCCTAGGGAGGCATAGCTATGGAGCACCATAGCGCCCTGTCTTCAGCTTGCCGCATCCAGCATCTGCCAGCAGACTTTAGCAGATCTTCATCCCACCTGTCCGGAGGGCGTCCTACACTACGTTCGCCCAGTCACGGTCTTCACTCAACAACGCCTTTGCGAGGCCTACCTTACTTTTATTAGGCATCTTACAGATAATACTACCCTTTATCAATAAAAAGTAAATGATACGTACCAAGGAATGTGACCGTATGGAACAGGTAAGGTAGGTGTCGGGCCACGTCCAGACAGTTGTTGAACGACAGCATGAGCTGGAAACAAAATAATAAAGAAATCTCTAGATAAATGAAACCCTAGCTGGAAGTGGACCTAAAACTGAGAAATTAGTGGGAAATCAACGTTATTGAAATATATTTTTGTTTAATTATGTTTTATTATGTTCAATTAAAATGATTTAAATGCTAGTTATATAGGAACCTACTTTTAAGAAATTTTGCATGCCAACGCGTCTTGGTGAAGTATGTGACACTATTCTAATATTTAAACCATATTTCTTGCAATAAATGAAATGATTAGATTAGAAACAAGAAACCTTTACCTTGTTAGAATGTTAATTTTCGAGTTGGAGCAAAACTCGTCCTAATTTTTTTTTTATCCTGATTGATGTCCCTAGATGGTTATCACCAGGTACGACTTACCAGGTATCTTGCAAGTATAGCGATGTCATCCCACATCATGTGCTGCTCCAGCATAGCGGTTGGCGAGTGACACGTCTTGTCCACAACCTGGAAGATAAATGGGATTCAAATAAAATCACAACACGGTTCTAAATACAAAATCAATTAATGCTGAAACACAAAAGATAAAAAAAAATGCTGGACAATTCGAACAGCATTATCTAGCCCCAAGCTAAGCAGAGCTTGTGTTATGGGTACTACATAACTGATATTCATAATACAATGCATTTCATAGGTAGATATCTTTTTATACATATAGAAATCTCGCAAAAGGCAAAACACGCAGAAAAAATGTCTGATCGTACAAACATTTTTTTCAAGGCGGGAATCGAACCTGCAACCACCTGCGTCCCAGTCAGACGTCAACATCTCGCTATGTTTAGTTTAGATGAATATTTAGATTTATTAGGCAGTATATTTGCGTAAACTAATAATTATAATTAGGCTCCTAAAATATATTAGTTAATTAGAATACTAAGTTAAGTTACTAACATATTTAGAATTTTGTACGTTAGGCCAATAACCACCAGATTTCAAAACGAAAAGTATAAATAAACATAAACCTTTTTGCGCAGTCGGGTGTTTTTTTTAGAATTTCCACAAAGAAGTACTTAACTCCCGGGAATTTCATAGTTAAGTATAAATAAAAAAAGCCAAATAAATTAAAATACCTAAAGTTTTAATAAATAAACACAAATGAAAAGCGAAAATAACAAAAATAAACATAAAATAACATAAAAACTTACAGTGGCGGCGGTGACAGGGCCAAGCACGTTATTGGGAAGTTTCGTCAACGCCTGGACAAACAAAGTACTGGCTAAATTTGAACCTTACTTGAATATATATACAGGCGTTACTGCAAAGTCACGCAAAGTCTCTCCCTATATTTAAGAACATGGTCTAACAACACTATCTTTCTTTAGTCATTAATTTCTATAATTTAATATATATTTAATCATTTCTTTTATTTTACATCTGTTTTATAAAGTTGGTATGTATTATTAATATGTATTTTATGTTGTATATATTTTAGTATTATGTATAGTATGTATGTATTGTATATTTAAGTAATACGCAACCGTCTATACGAGTACTGCTTCGTGACCATCCCAAGGTTGTCTGGAAGAGATCGCTCTTAGCGATAAGGCCGCTCATTGTGCAACTCTGTTATTTATCTTTTCCTGTATTCTTATTTTTTTCTTTTGTATTTTTTGGTGTGCAATAAAGTGTATTGTATTGTACTGCGGAAATCCATTGCCAAATATTAGTATGTAAATATTTTGAAACAATTCCGCTCAAAACCATTTGAAAAAATATCCTACCTGAACCGTGATAGACAGTTGAAATTTTTATAGATGATGTATTTCTGTTGCCGCTATAACAACAAATACTAAAAAATAGAATAAAATAAATATTTAAGGGGGCTCCCATAAAACAAACATGATTTTTTGCCGTATATGTAGATAATGGTACCCGTCGTGCGCGAGTCCGACTCGCACTTGGCCGGTTTTATTTTATAGTATGTAGTTTATTTATTTTTTTAATTTATTTAAGGGCTTTATCGCTTAGCGATAACATCACCCATAGATACATAGAATCTAAATACAGACACACATAGTATGTAGTTAAAGTGAAACATTTATTTACCCTGCACATTCGTCCGATAACCTTCTTAGAAACCAGTTGTACATTAGCCGATGCCAGCGCCACTGCTGTGTCGGCCATTATTTCTATCATCGGCGAGCCGAGACCTGAAACAAAAGCAAATTATTTAACTGAAAAAAGATTTATACGGGTTTTGAAAGCCTTATCAGACTTTAACTGGTTGCGGGTTCGAGTCCCGCCGAAATCGAAAAAAATTGGAATTGATTTCTAAGAGATTACCCCAAGTGCGAAGGCTTAAACTCTATCATAAAAAAAAACTTGTCAGACATTTTTGGAAAAAACTTTATTATTACTAACAGAATAATATCCAAATTCACCGTTTGCTAACTAAGTTTAGTTTAGATTGATCGAGTTCAAATTCGATACCTAACTATTGTGACATAACAGCTCTTGAAATCCGGATCAACTTTATATCGGTAAAAAGCTGACTTGTTTAAAGCGTTAAACTGAGTTTATCTTAACTCGTTCAATTACAACCTAAAAGCGTGCCATTGCACTAGTGAAATTGGATCTTAGTCATATAAGAGCGTTTTCCCACGACGCACGACACCACACGACAAAATGCGATGATGACTCCGGGCGTCATACATTTCTATGAACCTGTCGTGCTGTGCCGTGTCGTTGCGTGTATAAACGGTCCATAGAAATGTATAACGCCCGGAGGCGTCACCGCATTTTGTTGTGTGGGGTTGTGCCTCGTGTGAAAACGCCGTAATGGTATTGAAAATGACAGCGTAACA